>JAJJWW010012353.1:0-343429 GCA_023531295.1 Papaver armeniacum | reverse complement strand
GTGACGAAAGGGAGAACACTCGACCCAAGGAAGGGGCCAAGCTCTGTCCAGATATGTACAAAGGGAACCAAATCGACTTACCGGATCAAGTCCGCTTCCTTCAAAACCTTAATCAGACTAACCGGTTCCTCAGTGGCAACGCCCGACGATGTCGACCTATCCGGTAAATATGTATTCACTTTAGCTTGGTCATTTCAAAGGTACAAATTTGTCACCATCTCATGCCTACCCCACAATAGTGTAACCATTATGTGCTAGGCGGGGGACTTAATGTTGATGGTGGATTTTCATTTAAGGTTAAAATTGTAAAAGCCGAAAAATTATGCGCTAACATCTTGCAAAAGATAAAGCCATTAATAAGTGATGAATACTTTTCACTTTTTACTAATTCACCTAGAATGGAACATGTGACAACAATCCCAGCATTCTGTGAATTAAATACACGAAATTCATCCAGGTTGGAGCATGTAGCAACGATCCGATATACCCTGTGAATTTATAGCATTATTAATTAATGCATAACCAGCCTTGTATTTCTTGTACTCATTGGGTACAAGATGATGACACCGAGTGTTGTTCTCAAATAGAACAACACGAATCTCCAAGCATTAATAATAAAGCATGTACGAAATACACATACAAAGCTACAACTCTCGGTGTGTTATACTAGCCCGATTGAGCATATTTTAACTGGACTGTCCATATACTGGTCTCGGAAACAATCATGACCATCCAACTTCACCAAAGATGATTGGATGGCTCGGATCGAATCCATAACCCCCAAGGGTGTATTGAGTATTCACCACCGACCAAATGCGTGCCCCGCATGGCTCGCCTCCCCTAAGAGGGAAGCAACGCTTACCGGCTTGTCCACCAAAAACAACATGGACGTGAAACCCTAAACTAGGGTTACGACACATTACATGCGTTGCAAATCGGTCTCAACCATCCATCTTCGCAGCATAGATGGAGGGTGTAGATGTAGATTCAAAGGGCCCCGAGCATGTCAACACAAACACGGGTGGCCCGCCTACATACTGGATCGATCGGTCGGACCAACTATGGTTGGTCGTCTTGATTCGTCGTCCCAAATCGGGTATGACACACTACTGCAAAAACTCGATTAGGTCTTGTGTCGCGATCACGAACGCCCTTTTCTCCCCCGCTTTCGGATGAAGGGTCCAGGAATATACTAAGCGGGTCCTGAAGTATCAACATGATCAATGCGGGCCCACCTATCTCCACACCTCGATTCGCACGCCCAAACCAGGCGTGGTCGCACCCCCTAATTGTAATCGATCTCGACCACTCAACTTCTCCTAAAAATTGAAGTGGCTTAGATCACGCTTCTATGAGGCAATGAAGTACAGCGTGAACGCCACTTACCACCCACACGCCAATCAATCGCCGGGACCGACCAAAGCTTGCTCGTCTTGAAACGCGCGCCCAAAGTGGGCATGATGCGCGGCCTTTGCGCATGTGATTCTGTCGCCGAAATCAATTTCGGCCACTCTTCTTTACCTAAACTTGAGTGGCCTAGATCGCACCTTCGTGGGATAGTGAAGTATAAACATGGACACCGGATGTCGTCTACACACAGTGCATGATCGGTCATCTATAAAACACTTCCCATGCTTGGATTCGACCAAGATGAAAGAAGGAACTTGCGTACCTTTTAAACCCCAATCCGACGGTCGCAGATGAGGGTTGCAAGTCATCTCGTCCGTCCAACTTTACCAGCTTGGGCGGACATCCTAAGACATGAGTTAGGCTATCAATGAGGCGTCACCACAATCACCGTACACCACTCTTCTACATGGAGTGATCGGTCAAGTCAGGGCTTACCTGTATAGCCTTCAAACGATCACTCGAAGATGGATGGACATGATGCTATTTTAAGACACTTAAATTTTCGTGACTTACTCCTAGTAAGCCTTAAAAACAAAGAATGCTTCATACATGCCGAATATACTCGATGCATTACTCGCGTAGAATACACACGATACTTCACAAGTATCGACTTCCTAAATAATTTAGTTATTTAGTCTAGCATTACATGCTACTTTCGTGGGTCCCACGATCCACACACTCGAGACATCAATCATGTCACAAACTAGGGGATACATACGGGGTATTGGTCGACGGTTTACAGCGTGCAGCGTGCAACGCGCCATCACAAGAACGTGTCAGGAAGTCATGGACGGTTAGAGATACAGGAGAAGTGGGCAAGACTGGTCGTGTAACACCAACACACAACTCCACAACTCCATCACTCCATTTCCTCCACTTCCCACGAGAGACGTGAATAAGGCTCAAATGACTTGTATAAATAGGTTCTCCTCCCTATTTTTCAAAAACACAACAGAACAAGTCAAGACAAGACAGAAACCAAGTGTTAATACAAAACGTATTCAAACACTCAAAGCCTGCTTGCATCAATCGTAAGCCTGCTCACCTTTCTGTTACAAGTCATAAACAAGCCTACACCTTCACAATCTCAACACCTTCTTCGCCTCCCTAAGATCAACCCCATCTCCTTCACTTTGTGACCGAAGCAAGTCCGAACTACCATTTCTTGGTTTAGGCGAGTTGTGCAGATTGATTTCTCGAATCACAAGCACTCACCGCGCAGTGCATTTGTTTAGGGTTTGGATTCATTCCTCATCCACACACCCCAAATTACCAAATCCGGCAGGAATAGTTTTCACCCATAAACATCAGGGATAGACGTAAAAGTTGCAAAACCTAATAACGGATTGTTCTTTCATCCAAAACTGACAGTAACGATTTATTCCACTTAGCAACGATTATAAGCGTTGCTCATTTCAATTTTTTGAAAACCGGCCACTCTATGACCGGATGGATATATTTTTTCCCATCCATAATTGGGTTTGGCTCCATTTTTTTGCTGAGAGTCCCATGTTGTACTGAATACTCCTTAACTCATGCTTCGAAAAAGAAAAAAAAAGTTATGTATGATTTTACCTATGATAACTCCATATCATAGGAATTGCCCTAATGACCACTTTCGTCTTTTAGTGATGATAGGCCTAAGGCTAACCCCTATGGCCTAGATTGAGCTGCTAGATTGGCCAAAAAGTGTTGCAAATTAAGAAAAAAGTGTGGGAAAAAAGTTAACACTACTTCTCTCTCCTAGCATTTGCTCGCATGATTCAACTAGCGGTAAGATTGAAACGCCGAATGAAGCTTTTGCGCTCAAAAAGTAACTTTTAACGTTGAACCATTCAGCGCTTTGCCTTTTTACTAAATTTTTAGAGAACGTGATGGAGAGAGAGGAAAAAGTGGGAGAGAGAGAAAAAGATGGAGAGAGAGAGAGGAAAAAGAGGGAGAGAGAAATGGTAATGATTAGTTGTTTGGAAAATAAAATCATGTGACGCTGTTTGGTTCAGCGTTCAGCGCTGTTCTATTCAGCGTTTCACTGCTAGATTAGAAATACCATAACAGGGAGGTAGTCAATTGAGATTTCTATAGACTTTCATAGAATTTTTATTTGAGTGACTCCCAGAGATTCTCTACAAATATAGAGATTTCTAGTGATTTTTTGAGAGTATATTAGAGAGTCTTTGGGACTTCCAGAGACAAAAAATTGATATTCTTAAAGAGTCTCTGTGATTTGTAGAGACAAAAAAATGTACAATATCTAATCAAAAATTCAAAACATCTACCAGTTACTTTATTATGCACATTATAATCTAAATAAAAGTACCATGAATACCTTGTAAGATACGTGTTCATTGTGAAAATAAATCTCATTGTTGCCTTATGTCTATATTCTCATTTTTTTTTATTTAACTCATCCCACATTCATTTTATTTTCTATGCAATCTCGTCGTTGGTTTACTCCGCAAAATGGCCCGTTACTTGGTCATCAGCTCAAACAAAAAAATAAAAATAAATAATTGGTCCTACTCTCAAAAACAGATATTCCCCAAGTTTCCAAGTCTCCAGAAATATCACCTCTTGAGGAGAGATTTCTATCATGCCTATTTTCCTAAAAAAAATCTCTCTAAATCTCTCGAAACAATAAATCAATGACTTTCAATTCTCATTCGAATAACAGGGGATGTTGTAGTGACTCTTATGAAATCCTAATCCAATAACATGGAGTTTCGTAGAATTTAAAAGACTTAAAAAAAGTCTCTAACCAATAACAATGGACATTAAGAGACTCACCAAAAGTCTCAATGGACTAACAAAGGATTTGAGAACTCTCTCAAAGTCATTTGAAATCTCATTTGACTAACCCCCTGTAAGACCTAGGAGGTTCCCTAGGTGACGTGGATGGCCAATCTAGTGGTAGATTAGAAGACCATAGGGGTTAGCCTAAGTAAAACGTATTATTTAAACTATTCTCGATAAAAATAGATGAATATTCGCATATGCTAGTAAGTTTGTAGTACCGACTTATGTTAATTAACTCATTTTAATAACTTACCGTTCCAAAAACAGAACTAGTGACAAAAACCCAAGGTGAACAAACTCCTGATACAAAAAATCCGACCATATTATTTTCAATAAATAAAAACCGTTTCATTAAAAAATGACACAAAAACCCCAGGTCAAATAAAAATAAGTAAATTTAGTTTTTATTACTAAAAAAAAGCCAAACATACCCTTTTTATCTTGATTTCTACTTCTTCTTCTTCTCTCATTTCTTTTTTCTTTTTCTTCTGCCTCCTTCTCTCCACCACCATCATCACCAGCAGAAACAAATATTTTTTCTGTTAGTGAGAAAAGATAGATCTCCACAAACACCAGCAACAACACCTACGTCACCACCAGCAGCAACACCTCCGCCTCCTCCACGAAACCTCCATCTCTTTTTCTTCTACTTTTGTTCAGATCTATCACCAACAGTAGCTCCGCCACCATCAGACCAACCGATGTGTCCATATCCGCCACCAACAGAACCCCCGTCTCCTCCATTAACACCATCATCACCTCCGTCTCCTCCATTAACACCATCATCACCTTCTTCTCTTTCTACGTCCTGATTTTCAATCAACAACACCGTCTCCTCTTATTTTTGTTTTTTTCCCACCATTACATCAGATCCGCCACCAACACTACTTTTGCCTCCTCCTTCTACCATCTAAAACCACCACCAATACCTTCAAATCGGCCACCAACAACACCTCCTCCTCCTTTTATCATATACAATCAACACTAGTACTTGCAGATCCGCTCCCAACAACACCTCTGCCTCCTCATTCAATCCTCTACAATCACCACCACCACCTTCTAATGTTTCATCACCAGCAAATGATGATACATCTTCAATGTCGAAATCAATATTGTATTGGGAAATGACCGATTTATGATGAAACCAACATTGGTTTCATCAAATTAAGCAGCTTTTAGTTGGTGAAAAATAAGAAACTAATGATGAAACCAAATTTGGTTTCATCATAAACTTGCCCATTTTCTATCATGAAACCAAAGATTTCAATGATGAAATTAAGTTTATGATGAAACCAAATTTTGGTTCACCGATTTTGCCCTAGTTTATTCGGCATGGTCGTCGTGTTTGGTTTCATCATTGAAGTTATGTTGGTGAAATGACAATATGTGGAAAAATGATGAAACCTAATTAGGTTTCATCGTATATTTTTTCATTTTTTTGAATATTGATCTCTATGAAACCAATTTTTTATGGTGAGACACATGTGGATTGTTTTTTGTTGAAACTAGTTTTAGTTGAGAAGGTAATGGTAGTGGTGGTTGTGGTGATGGTGGTTGTGGCGGCGATGGGAGCGGTGCAGTTGACGGTGGTGGTAGGTTTCATCTTATTGTGTTTCATTTTTTCTTCTTACTCCTTTCTTTAATTTTGGTGAAACCAATTTTGGTTTCATCATTTTCTCGGATTGGTTTCATCATTTTTTCTCATTTTGTTGAATATTGATCAATGAAACTTAATTTTTGTGTGGTGAAATGGGTTGGTGGTGGTGGTGGCCTACGATAATGGTGGTGTTGCTCGACGGCGGTGGCGCGGTGGTGGTTGGTGGCTGGTGGTGGTGGTGGCGACGGCGCGGCGGTGGTGGCGGCTGGTGGCGGCGCTTAGGTGTTGCTAGTTCTTTGGTGGTGGTTTGTTGTTGTTAGTGATAATATAATAAAAATTTAAAAATGGAGTAGATTTTTGTTTTTGTTGGGGTGATTTAAATTAAAAGGGTAATATAGACAGTTTATGTTAAACGAGGTTTTTGTGAACAATTTTTTTTTTGTTGGAGTTTTTGTGCATGGATAGTGACACCTTTAGGGTTATAACTCGCGGCCCACAATTACTGATGTGACTTAAAAAATTGATTTTGATGGACACATTTAGAAATGTGTCCAACAACCGCTCAATTATTATTATTTTCTGCTTAAAATAAAATCTAAATAAAATCTAACCTAGGATTTCATTAAATCTGCCCCCTCTCGAATGCCTAATATTAATACTACGTACGTGCACTCTAATTTATTAGTATTAAATAAGTTAAAAACTAGTGGGTGCCTGCTAACGTGGTATAAAAAACTCCAAATGCGCAAGGATTACTCTATATAAGATCAGAACCATTACCAGTTCTAATTTATATATCACCTTGTACACATTCGTTCTGTACGTTCAAACTTATTCGTCCTGCAGAAATTCATTAAATTATAAAAATGAAGGTCCAAGTTATATCAAAAGAGATCATTAAACCCTCATCACCAACTCCTCCTCGCCTAAGAAATTTCAAGCTTTCACTTCTTGATCAACTTCTTCCTCCATTTTACGTTCCCATAGTTATATTCTACCCGGCTGGTGATGATTATGAAACCAATAATAATATTCATGATCAAAGTAGTAAATCTGAGGTGCTCAAAAAATCGTTATCGGAAACCCTGACACGATTCTACCCGATTGCTGGTAGAATAAAAGATAACATCTTAATTGATTGTAACAATGAAGGTGTGGATTATATCGAAGCAAAAGTTAACGGTATAATGTCTGATTTTATGAGTGTCGATGTAGTTCATCAGCTTCATCCTTCACATATTATGTTGGACGATGTAGCTAAAGAAGCGCAGTTGGCAGTTCAAGTGAATTTGTTTGATTGTGGTGGAATCGCGATTAGTATAAGTATGTCGCATAAGATAGTTGATGCATGTACGGCTATAACATTCATCAATGGCTGGGCAGCCACCGCTCGTGCAGCACCCAAACAAGAAATTGTTTGTCCAACTTTTGACTCAGCTGCAATCTTCCCGGCCCTACCACCAGGAGTTCAAGTATCCTCACTCGAGTCCGATGACTCTGTCCAAGGAGAGAACGTCGTCACGAAAATGTTTGCATTTACTGCTCCTAAGATCGCTGCCCTTCGTGCAAGGATCGCTGAGGTAAGAAGTAGCAGTAATGGCTTGTCTAAATACCCGACTCGTACAGAAGCACTATCGGCTTTGGTATGGAAGTCGTTCATAAAGACTAGTAGAGTAAAAGCAGCCCGCAAGTATGCCCTCTCACCAGCATCAACGAAACCCGTCATCAAATCTATTGCCAATTATGCTGTGAATTTGCGTACGAGATTAAATCCACCGTTGCCTCAAATATCATTCGGCAATATTCTCATGGATGCAACAGCAGAGTCGACTACGACAATTGATGATGATAATAGTCACGAATTTGCGGATACGTTAGCTGGGTTGATAGGCCAGCTGAGATTAGGGGTAAGTAAGATCAATGGTGATTACATAAGGAAATTACAAGAAGGTGATCTCGCGTTCTTAAAATCACTTGACGAAGCTTCTCATGATTCAAACGGTGAGAGGGTTCAGATATGTTGGATAAGCAGTTTATGTAGATTTCCATTCTACGAAGCTGATTTTGGGTGGGGAAAGCCATCATGGGTAGCCCTAAATACAAATGCCGAATACAAGAACTCTCTCTTTCTGATGGATACGAAATGTGGTACAGGGATAGAAGCATGGGTGAGCTTAGAGGAGGATGACATGGCCATATTTGAAGAGGATCAAGATCTTCTCCCATATGTTAAAAGTATTAACTAAACTAATTAGGGGACTTTAACTTTTCTTCCGATCATCTTTTTTTTTTATGTGTCCACTTTGGCTGCTTTCCTTTTTCTTTTTTTTCTTCTTCTTTTTTTGCTTTCATGTTCTTGTCATTTGCTAGCTAGCTCTATGGGACGATACGCCAGTTGGAGAATAAATCTAAATAAATTTTGCTTTTTCTTAAATAAATTTGGTCCGAGAAATGATGGGTATGAAATCTGTATTCGAACGACATTTGAATTTCTCGATTTTTTTTTAAAGTGTCGTAACTAGACCAACATATGAACAAAGTTAACTGACTTTCGCACTATCTTTTTGTTCATCAGTGGGTAAATGGCACTGAATCTATAATGCGCGGACATAAAAATACAACCATGTTGTGTCATCCCATATCTTGGACTTCCGACATTGCCGCACGGCAGAGTTAGGAACGGAGGCCAGAATTCAATAGTATTTGGAACTAATCGTGTATCTCGATATTTATTTTATAGGTAGGGTTTCTACACTTATTGGTCGAGCGAAGGGAGATAGATCTTCTATGTGATTGAGAAAAATGCACTTTGTCCTTCACACTTTTTGGCCACTGTTTTTTCAGTCTTTTTCAATTCCGATCAAACTGAATCGAATTTGAACGTTTTTCTTTTCAAAATTGATTAATTAATCAAAGATCCACAATCCCCATTTATAGTTAATCTTCGTCACTCCGATCTACACAGATCAATTTCGTCTTTAATTGCTTCAAACTAAAAACAAAATTAAATACCATGACGTAAAACAAAACATAAAACCGTTGTATATAACAAAATATTCAGGAATGCTTACAACATTTTCTGAATGATAAGGCCAAGCATTATGGTAGGGGATATCCCTTCCCTATCCCCTAAATATAGGGAAGGGATATGGGTTACAAGGCAACCTCACTGTGGTATGTTTTTATCCCCTTCTCTACACTGCACGAAAACTCATAGTGTCAAACGGAAAGTGAGTATCCGTTTTTTTTCTCCAATTTTCTTTTCGTTAGTAATATATTTGTATAGATGAAAAATGATATTTTTGAATATAAAAAGAGTGAAAAGGAAAGTTTTAACGTAAAACTTAAAACACCATAAACGGATATTTATTAGTTTCCGTGTAAAAAGTTACGGATCCTAAATATCTGTCTCAACTAAAAACGGAAACTGAGTATCCGTAAAACAAGATTTTACACGGAAACCCTTCCCTACAAGAGGGATCAGATGTGATCCATTTTGAAATGTTGGGAAGAGATATCCCTACTTAGTAGGGATATGGAAGACCATAAGACTTGGTTTTTTCGAATTTTCTCTACTGATAGGGGATATGAAAGGGATAACCCCTCTCATGGTGTGGAAGGAGAGAAATGGGAGAGTTTTTGGTGGTCGTCAGAAGAGCACAAGGGAGATTATTGATATTATAAAACAGCTTGTAGTCTTATGGTCATGTGACACCAATACTTTCAATTTTGTTCCCCTAGTCTCATTTGGAGTAATTAGGAATATCTTATGAGTGAGTGATTCTATTTGTATTTTGTAAAGGTTTTCTTTTTTTTCTTTTTAATATAACCTTTTCTTCGAGAAAAAAATAGTGCTTGGCCTAAATACTACAAAATAAAACGATTTTAGTTGAAATTTAAACGGACCGAAATCGATATTATTCGAACAGTCATCTAGTGTATCCTATTCCTATCACTAAATAAATATATTATTTTTATATGATAACATAACAACAGAACAACAATTAACTAAACAATATCTAAAGCATCATGCTTCAAAAAAAAAAAAAAAAAAAAAAAAAACTAAAGCATCCTCGTGGTAAAAAAGGAGCGGGGAACCCACTCTGCCCAACACCCATACGATGCTAGTAGGGCTGCGAAGAATGTCGTTGGGGTATTTTTGGACAAATTACGGGAGACTTTATGCCAGTTTAGGATTGTTATTAAGAATGTAGGGAGTAGTAATAAAAGGAACAGAAAGAGAAAACGGCTTTTACTTATATTCGCGTTCACGATTGCAGCGTATAGACCCTAATTCTCGTTCGTCCCCCTAAAACGTAATTATCAATGCTAATCACAGAACAAAGATAACTATCAATGTAATTAAGAATGTGCATGATTACATAATTCGGTGCATCTAGCACCATTCACAGGGGAAATGCTGCCTGGTTTATTTGTTGCTATTATAATAACTAGATATTTGCATATCTTCTTGATATAAGAAAAACAAAACTTTGTAAAGCGTCTAGAAAGTGGAAAGTAGTTATCGACAGTAAGCCTAGTTATTCAATGTTATCCATGTAACTAGAAACTCCTAAAGCTTTGTTGATAATTTATTTATTATTGGGTAAAAAGAGAATTCAGGAGTTAGCAAGATTCTTCACGTTTTCGCGTCTTGTGCATTGAATTTACTTTAGCTTTCAAAACACTGGGAGAAGAAGACGGGAGAACCTCGCTGCCAGAATTCAAAATGGGCGTAAGATTGGTTGTATCGACTATCAAGATCTTCTTTTTCTCCATGGCTGCTGCTCGTGATCCATTCAAAAAGCTAAATCTTTTTGGTTTGACTATGTGGCATATCTTTCTTGTTCTTGCCTAGATATTCTGTTTGATGTTGATTGGATGTAGTAGTGCTAGTGTCATACACCATGGTCATAGTAATGCTAATAGTTCACAATCAAGGAACCCAAAGACTTTGTTGCATAACTCTTGTCACACGTCTATGATTATCCTTTGAACTATGAAGGTTTTCGTAACAATCTTACATGCCGTGTCTGTCGGTAAGGTTTTTTCTTTTCTTTTCGTAAATCGTTTTGTCTTATCTGGATTACCCTTTTCTTAAATCCTACTGTTTTTGTTTTATATTACCCGACAGAGTTGATCAGACCCTCGTATAATCGACGATAACATGCATGATTAGTTACAGAGAAAAGTTAGATTGCACGGCTCCTTACGGTTTCGAGTCGTTTCCTCTCCGTAAATCTTAGACTCCTTCCGTCACATAAAAAATGGATAGCCTAAATAGAAAAAATAAAAGACCTATTTCTTGAGAGACAAAAATAATACTGATCTATTACAGTATGATAAATACTAGTTTGTGATCGGTCTCAGCCTCCAATTGTCCACATTATCAATGGTTATTGGTCATGCAGTAAATATTAAACCATCTTATAAATATGTCAGTTGCGAGCAATGTAGTCAATCTCTGCCGAGATGGCCGAGATCTCGCCGGAAGTTCCGGTTTCGGCTCTCAAGATAACAAAATGCTTGATTCCGCCGAGACGGATTTTGGCAGAAATTGGCCGGAATTTTTGGTTCAATTATAGGGTGACTCGGACGGAATTTGCCGGAAACTTGGTTGAAGTTTTTGAAATTTGTATGGATCTAGAGTTTTCTACTCCCTCCGTTTCTGGATAAGAGATACTTTCACTTTTTCAATTTGACTTATTTTTAGTTTAATATGAAAAACTGAGAGTATCTCTTTTCCAAAAACAGAGGAAATATTATTTTGAACGAAGACTTGTTTCTAATTTAATAAATTGGTTGTATTTGCACACAATTATGCGTGAACGTTTGAATAATGCATACTATATGTATAAAATTCGAAACGAATTTTCGGTAGTTACTCCTACATTTCACCGAGAATCTCCCCGAGATGAAGTTGTCCCAGTGTCTCGGTCAACTGAAATCCAGAATTAACTACATTGGTTGGAGACTTGGGACCATGGTTCACCATTTGTCAAGAACGGTGTTGTATCTCAACTTGCTGATCCAAAGCATGAAAAGTCGTGTAATTATTAGGTTTTACGCAAATTAATTGTGAGATGGATTCGAAACCCTTGTAAAAAAATAAATAATTGAGTTGTTTTTTTCTCTCGAAATAAGGCGATACACATGGAAAAGAGGATCCCAAAATCTTCTGATTAGGTCTCAATTGAGACAATCACCGCGAAGGTGTTCCTCGTGATGACTGATTCTGTAAGATTAACTTCACGTAAAATAATTACATCACAGTTTTGAATAGTTACATTACTAGCTTTGACATAGTCAAACATTATTCTAGGAATTAAAAATGGTGGAGATGAGTCTTCCCAAAAAACTAATGTTATTTGATTTTCTTCCCTCCTTATCTAGTAAGTCTGCTGCTCCATTTGCATTTTTGTCCACAAATTGAAAAAAAAAAAAAAACTAGTTGGTTTGTCAAGATATGTGCTTCCTCAAAGATGGGTTTGCACAGCCGGGTGATTGAGGGATAAATTTTTGATGGGGGCGAAACTCGAAGGGGGCATGGGGGACCAATTAGAAGCCGACATTTGTTGTTCCGTTTTTAGGAGTTTCTAATTAATTCAAGTTAAGATCCTACACTCCCAAATTACCCTCTCAAATCAAAACAAATCTTTTCAGTTATCTAAAAATTATAACTAACCTCTAAAAATTATAACTAACCTAAATTAGAGTAAACATAACTGATTCTAAACGGGAAGAGAAAAATACGATATCACATATTAAATAAAGGTAATTTAAATCTATGCTCCAGACATATTAATGCATTTATAAAAAAATCTATATACTATGGTTGTGTTATGGTTATTAACTTTTAACTTTAAATGAGTTGTTCCAGTGGTTGATAACTTAGCATTGTTGTCGATATGTACATGGTTTTTTTTTTTTTTTGTTTTTTGAAGCATGAAATTTATTTAACTACTGAAGGACTATTACATGAGGGTATATAATACCCCAAGATTCATCAAGTACATTCATATTGGTAAGCTGAGAATTTACGGTAACATGATATCGAGGCATAATAGCAATCTTCAGATCAAAATTGTATCGGTGGCGAATGTTGGTGTCGAAGGTCGAAAGGCCCTCGGTCAATACTTTCCACAAGAAAAGTTGTATTTTTTACGGACACAACAATGTCCATAGTAACTTGGGTGGAGGTAGAGTTGCCTGATGCAATTGATTGAAGTTTCCGGTCATGCCAAGGTATCTTGATGCTTCTGTTACCTGCCCGAATGATATGTGTATGCTACTTTGTCTTCCGGCTTGATCCATAACTTCGAAGAGTCTTAGGTTTGATTGAGTCTTGAAGAAGAATTACTCTCTGCCCTTGAAGGAAGAAGTGATAAAGCTAATTAGGCTATTACAAACACTACTAAAACTATAACTATGAAAGAAATTACTGGAAAGTACATTAAAAAATAACTTGAGTAAGGTGTCTAATAAAAGGGAACAGAACTGGAGCACAGTTTGCCGGCCCAAAAAACACATCGTTTAAGCTTCTTTTACTAGGTATTGCTGAAGTCAGTTCTAATCCATGGAATCTGAAAAATGATGTTGCTGATGAGAGTGTTGTTGAAAGATTTGCTGTGATTGCTGCAAGCTATGTAGATGATCGGTTTTCAAGATAAATATGAAATCCTTCAAGATAACGATGACGAAAAAGCTGTTGATGCTGAAGCATGCTTGAAGGGAAGTCACCAGTACTGCTTTGTAATACCAAAAAAATTTAACTGAAATTATCCTTCCATTGTCAGCATGAGTACCAAAATGAAGAGGTCGAAGAAGGCTCATAATAGAACGAAATCCCATAGAAACCGCTCCATAAGACGCTTGGAAGTAGAATGAAATGATGAGCTGCAATTCCTCTTTTACCGAATCAAAAATGCAGGATGATAGCAAACTGAAGTAGTTGTAATAAGTATACTGCCTTCCAAATCCCAGGGATACAATTCCATGACCACTGAATTAAACGACGCATCTCCAAAATTCCCAGAGATACAGTTCCATATCCACTGAATTAAACATTGCTTCTCCAAAATTTCATGAATCCACAAAAAGTCTCTCCAAATGTATCTGTAGAAACGCGGTGAAGAACACATGCTTAATAGAACAGCCTGAATCTAATTGGGAAGGAAAAACACCAACCTTCTGACCACAAGGCAATTCCGCCAAAAATGAAAGGTCCCTGCAAAAAAACAACAACAATATATCCATGGGGAAAAGTCGATATGGTATAATCAAATTTATGAAAAGGACGACTGAAAAATGGCTGTCATTTTGAAATTAATTAACATTGTTCAAGTGGCTTTTTTTTGTGAACATAAAAATACGAAAAATAAATTTAAAATACAAGGACCTACTTTTAATACTAGATGTGATAACATAAGTAAGTCGAACGTAAATACAATCCAAGTGTGGAGAATATAAACGCTGCTTTAAGATAATTACCAAGTTATGAAAGTAAATAACGTTTTCTCCTTAGTTATTGATATTTTTTAAATATTTTTTCGGGTTTTAATTTTACGTGTTTAAAGATTACCATTTAGGAGATGAAAAATACTACTTCTGCTGATGTAGTTCTGATATATTTTTTTCTTTGGCCCAAATCACTGCCAGCAAAAAAAAGCTACTACTTCTGCTGATGTAAATCTGCAGATCCCAAAGTCTGCTCCTTTGAAGGTGCATGTCCAGTTTCGTAAAATAAAATCAAACCTTGCATTAGTTTTTTCTGAAATCCAAGAAGCATCACAGTTGATTTTGAAGTTATTCGAAGCAGGACATATCCAATTTTTCATACTTTGCGTAGGAAATTTAGAAATATCATTTGAGCGTACAAATTGTTTAGACCAAATAAACCTGGCCACAAATTTATATATCATATTAAGTGAAAAGGAAAGGGTACCAAGTACACCCCCAACTTTTTCGTTCGGCAACCTGTATGGAGAAAACCCAATACAATTGCAAGTAGACCAACTTAATGATCCTTGATAATGTGTATATAGAGTTTATATCTCTACCTCTTCTCAATCAGAAAGTCTAGACAATGAAGTCAGTGAAGCTGATTGTTAAGAAGAGTACTTGAACGATCTCAAAAACCAATATCCAAAACCAAATTATATCCAATATATTCAGATCTGCATTCTGTCAAGTATGAAACTTGTTATATATCTTTCAAGATACGAATTCTGCAAGAAACGAGTGTCGTAATTGATCTTAAAAAATACAGACATATCTACTATAATTGAATACGTACTACTTGTGTAAATATTATTATAAAGATAAACAATATAATGTGTAAAAGGAAAAACACAAGACACCAGAAACCGCAATAGCATAAAAACCCCGGGACCTCGTCCAGATTTGAACAACGAACTGTATTAAGATGCTACACAAACACTAGCTAGCTTACTATCAGACTTCAGACTGGAATGTAGTTGATACCGAATCCACCCTCCAAGCAATTCAGTTACAGTTGTGCTCCTTACGTCTCTTGAACCTCGCAAGGCTCTATGCAACTGATTCTCTTAGTTGATGTCCTTTACAACCTAAGAGTTGCTTCAACCTAAGTAAAGACTTTTGATACCAATCTACTTCTGTTTGCAATAGACAAAGCTAGCAAACCTCACAAATCCGAAAAACTTACACTCAGTTTGCTGAGAAGCATGGATTCTTAACCACCTCTCAAGAACAATCTTGAACTGATCGATAAGAATGATTTTCAGATATCTATCTTGAGGAATCACAAAGTCTGAGACGAAGAGAACTTTGTAGTTTCTATCTATCTTGCCTTAAAGAGATTACGAGAACCACGATAACATAAAAGCAAGATAAGGATAAACAAACTATCAAGGTAAAGATAGTCTGACCTGGCTTCACAATCCCCAAGTGAAGTCTTTGAGTCGTAGACCTAATTATGTTTCTTATAGGAAACCTAGATCAATAGAAGAAGACTCTAGAAATCAACTAGGACAGAAAGTGTCAAGGATTAAATTTTCCAGTTGAATGAGCCTCTTTATTTATAGATGTTGAAGACTGAGGGTTGCTTAGAATTCAAGCTACAATATTTGAGATTCAAGCAAACACTTTCTTTGTTTAGGTGAAACTCTAATTATGGTTTCGAGTAAGCATGTGAGAAGTTTGTGTTCAAATCATATAGAAGAATATACACATGGTCCGGTTACATAAGCCGTGTATAATGATCGTTCTTGGAAAATATGTCTTTCGAACTTATAAGGAATATTGTATTCATTTAAACACTTAAAATTTTAATCATGATAAACATAAACAAAGTGTTTTATTGATCATATATGTCTTAGAGGTGTTTATGAGAGTCATAGCAATGTTAAACAATATTTAAAAAAATAAGTCTTTAAGCATCCGCTATTTCATGAGTATGGGTGCTACAGTTTGTGAACCGGGTTCGCCAATCGTTAATGACTCATGAACTCAGAGCGCTACGGTTCGTGAACTAGGTTCGCCAACCGTTGGCCTTTCACCAATTTTATATCACCACGGTTCGTGAACCGTGTTGGTAAACTGTCTCATTCTGAACTTAAGGTTTGCGAACTGGTTCGCCAACCTTCGTGTATTCCAGAAACTCGGATGTCTAAGATTTGCGAGATAGTTCGCCAACCCACCTTGAGTCTAAATTACAGTGATTCTGAATTTCTGTCATTGATTTTTGAAACCTTCCTGTTTGCCATAGATATAAATATCATTGCTTGGGCAATTTTCAAATGATCCAAAACATTAGTTCTTGAACAGTACATTATTTCAAACTTAGTCTCCAAAGGACCAATGAACATCCATTTCTTGAATCATATTTTGAGATGTTTAACAAGACAAGACAAGCTTGAATTGAAATTTCTTATTTGTAATAAATCTACTAGAAATCATACGACATAGTCTCATATAGATAGAATGGTAAAGCTTGCAAGTAAATAGAATTGTTCAATCTTTACATACTTTGTTGATGAATGGTAGGCTCAGAAACCTACAATAAATATACAACAAATGCACAATGTCTAACTAGCTAGTATACAATGGCAAGTACAGGTCGAACCCACAAGGAGTGTGAAAATACTACTACTACTAATATCAAGAATAACTAATCAAATTCAATATTTCAGAAAATTATGGATTAGAAACTAAAATAACGAAACTGGAAAAGCAAAATAATAAAAGATGTATTTAAGATTATGAAATTGTTAAGGATTCGGGAATATTTTGTAGGTAAGTCACTTGTATTTGTCGCAAAGGTCTAAAATTAACTCATGCATAAGATATTTCCGTTTAAGAAATGTCGACAAGAATTATCAAAAAGATAGTTTGTTCTCACTTCAATTTCTTGGCGATACCAGGTAACAAATCCATGAGTTAGCGGTGAAAGTGAGGAGGTAACTTCCGTTATTAGCAGTATATCCCGTTTAGCAGTTGTTGATGGTGGTTTTTAGCTTATGGTTAAAATCGTAAAACGTACATCTGACATGACGTCACTATGACCACTAGCGCATTTATTGAATCAATCAGCATGCCTACATAAGAATTACCAGGGTACCTTTTTTTTATATACATGTGTCATGTTCCACATCAGAACCCTTAGTATTGACCGACAACATCTTCGTATATACCAAACCCTAATTCTCTCACCACCGTGCCAATGGCAAACCATGCCCGCCACGTCTCGCGCCAAGGCATGCCAACCATGCCCGGCCGCACCACCGTGCCAATGGCAAATCATGCCAGCCCACGTCTCGCGCCAAGGCATGCCGACCATGCCGCCCGCACCACCGTGCCAATGGCAAACCATGCCAGCCCACGTCTCCGTGTGCAAGGCATGCCGACCATGCCAGCCGCACCACCGTGCCAATGGCAAACCATGCCAGCCACATCTCCATGTCAAAGCTATGCCGGCCCTACCACATGTCGCTGGCTGCCAAACAGAGGGTTGTAACGATCAACGACTACCCTTCCATCTGAGATGCAGATCTCAGCCGTCCAAGTTCGCCACCTAACGCATGGAAACTTCTAGCCCTAGGCCAAACATCACGGTTTGTACCAAACCCTAATTTTGGCCGCGCCTAAACTATGCCAATGCTTGCTGGTCCCCTACTTTCACTGACCAATCAGGTTGCCCCAAACCTGCCACGGTCTCAAAAGAGGCTAGCTTCCAAAACACGCTAGCTTCCCAAAACCGCGCCAACATGACGCACGCGCATACCAAAAAGCCATGCCATCCATGCCGCCATGACACAGGCGCGTCTATGCCACCTCGGGCCCGCAACGTCCCTCCTGAATTCTTCCTGAGTTTTACGGTCGGGCTGTTTTCACCTTCCGAACGAGCTCAAAACCTAAATATACTTTCGTAGAAAGATAGGAAATTCTTTTCCGATCGAATGGAGGGGCGGACCGTCAAAATCCGAGTCCGTACGAGAATTCTACAGCGATTCTAGTAAAGGGCGCTAATTAGGGTTTCAGCATGCCAGACCCTAATTTAGACAAAGTTGTCAGGCTACAAACGGAAGGTAGCCACGATCAACGGCTGCCATTTCTCCTAACGCATGGCAACTTGCGGCCCAAATCCAAACATCACGGTTTGTACTAAACCCTAATTTTGGCCGCGCCTAACACATGCCAAAGCCATGCACGACGCTGGCTGCCAAAACGAAGGGTTGCAACAATCAACGACTACCCTTCCTTTCAAGATGCAAAATCTCGATCGTCGAGGGTCACCACCGAGCCGACAAGTCTCCCAAGCTCAACTTGCCAAACAACATCAACATGCTACACGTTTTCCACGAAAACACTCGAGAATCAACACATGTCACAAACTGGGGGATGCTCATTAGGGTACTGGTTTGGCGGTTTACAGCGTGCAGCGTACACTACGCCCGTTACAAGAAAGTGTCATAAGAATGAGTCGGTTAGTAAATACAAGGAGTAATGGTGAAACATTTATTTCATTATGGAACATCAATTCCAGGCGTTACCCGTTACCACCTCATTACACTTTACTCAACCGTTCCCATTTCTTACAAGGCCAGAGTACGTTTTGTTACGACTTGTATAAATAGGTCTTACCTATTTCCACCAAACGACAAGTTTTGGGTCAGGAGCATACAACACTCAGAAATCACTTGCTAGCTTTCCCATCTGTTAGCTTTCACTTTCTGATACAAGTCAAACAATTACTCTTCCAGAATCAACTATTCTGGTCTAAACACTCTTTTCGCTTCCCTCCCCAAAACCAACCCTTCTCCTTCACTTTGTGACCGAAGCAAGACTGGAACGCCCATTTCTTGGTTTAGGCCGGATTTGTACAGATTGATCTCTCGAATCTAAAGTACTCCGTTGCAGTACATTTTTTAGGGTTTAGACTCGTTTTTC
The DNA here is from genome assembly GCA_023531295.1 of Papaver armeniacum. NCBI lineage: Eukaryota > Viridiplantae > Streptophyta > Magnoliopsida > Ranunculales > Papaveraceae > Papaver > Papaver armeniacum. The sequence continues at coordinate 324,201 of JAJJWW010012353.1, read as the reverse complement.
ACCCACTCACGCGAAATTACCGAAATCAGCAGAAACCGTTTTCACCCTTTAACAGCAGTATTTATTCGTACTTGGGGTTTGAGCGATAAAACCTATATAAAAGAAATAAAAGTAATAATATTAGTATACATACAAGCACTAAAAACTATAAATAAGATGGTAAAAAATGTATATAAGCGCTTATCAAATATCCCCAAACCTATATTTTGCTAGTCCCGAGCAAAACTAAACTGAAAAACTTATCTAAACAAAAAATAAAAATCCTAACTTACTGTTGCAGGCATCGCGATTGCACTTAGCATGTGCAACAAGCCTTTGAACCCATAGGTGTCCCTATCGGACGAGTTTTAGTCTCGTGAGGTTTAGTCTCGTGAGGGTTTACAAGAGGTGTACCCAGAAAACCTTAATCCAAATCCTAGCTACCCGTGAAGAATCTTTGAACGAAACTAAACAATCTCCTTAGTTGGCATACTCTCATTGACTACAGGAGGAAGTACCCTGATGCGAGTTCAATTGTTGTACACGAGTTTGCAGATATCTACTCAGATAGTTGCACAATGGACATCAATATCAGTGTTAGAGCATTGCTCGGTCGAACTCGCATGCGTTGCTATCTCAAGCATGTTTGTCAATATTAGTGATCAAAACTATATGTCTTGATTTCTAGTTTACTTATGAATAAGTCTCGGTCTAGGATAGTCAAGTATAGTTGAGCTCCAGACTCCATGGCGATTATCTTACAAAGACGAAGAACTACTCGAGGAACCAGTGGAACTTCATCCGACTAAAAGGTATGTGGAGACTTGAACTCATCCAATCACTCAAAAGTCTATTCTATCTCCTACTCTTGAGACAATAGTCGTATAAGTATGATAGTTTTCATACATACACATTTGCTATTCCGAACCAAGTTTACTCGCCTATCTTTTTCTCGAAATATGTGTTGGTAAGCTTTCTCTTTAACCACATTTCATCTTTACCCATGACGAAAGTCATGATGACGTTTCAATCTTGAAAATAGCTTTGATGACGATAGTCGTGAATAACGATTGTTATAACATTATAGAAGAATGTTTCAATGATTGGAATGTAGAGTTGAGATTACCATCTATGGATATAAGCATATATAGTGTGTTCTCACATTAGTGTATAAATCCATGTACCGGAAACCAAGTGTGTGCATATGTGTGCATGTGGTATTGGTGAAAGAGACAGGTTGGGTACGCGTACCCGTACGCGTACTGGCGAAAGTTTTCAACCGAAAATTTCTGCTGAGTTTGTAGTTTGCAAACTAGTAAACTAGTCACCTTAGGTACGCGTACCCACGGAAGTTTTTGAACTGAAAATTTCTGTTGAGTTTATAAACTCAAATCCGGTAGCTAAGGTACGCATACCCGTACGCGTACCCAAGCTGGTTATTTCTCAAATCGGTAGTTCATGAACTTAAAACAATAAATTATAAGGAATGCAATCTTTGCAAACCGTGGGTATATTGTTCATGAATTGATAAAGACCTAAGCAATTGAACAACTCTTAAACTAGTTCTTATGAGTCATTTGAACTAGTTATGAGAAAGATGAATACGGTTAATATGAAAGTGCTCATATGGCTAACCATTGGTTAACTATTTGTGAACCAACTAAGTGTACACGTTTAGGTACAATTACTCAAACCTAAATGAATACATTTCATTTGTGTGTGACAAGCTAAGTTTTGATCTAACGGTTGAAAGATATTAGCTTGTATCTAATCAGGTTTTTCATCTAACGGTGAATATTGAATGCTTTGTTACCAAGGTAACTTAGATTGCAAACCATGATTTGAAAACTATATAAGGGGAACTCTAGCAACTAGAAAAACTAATCCCCACACCTCCCGTGTGATACTAGTTGGTTTTGCTAGAGTCGATTCTCCTTTAACCTTAGGTTTCTTCTCGAGACCCTGTAGGTTAACGACTGAAAGACTTCATTAGGTTTATGAAGCCAGTCGAAACTACTTCTCTTGTAGTTGAGCGATATGATCTTGCCATTTTCTATCGTACGAGTTCAATTGGATAATTGACTTGAGATTATATCTCTGATAGGGCAAGATAAAGAGAAATCACAAACATCTTCGTCTCATCGTTTGTGATTCCGCAATATCTTGTTTCGCTACCATACGATTAAGATTATTGTGAGGTGATTGATAATACTTGGTTGTTCTTCGGGAATATAAGTCTGGGTTATCAATTAGTTCATGTTCACCTTGATTTATCAAAAGACGGAACAAAACTCATAGTTTTATCTGTGGGAGACAGATTTATCTATTATCATAGACTTTTCTGTGTGGTAAAAATTTGTTTATTAAAGTCTTCAACTTTGGGTCGTAGCAACTCTTAGTTGTGGGTGAGATCAGCTAAGGGAATCAAGTGTGTAGTATCTTGCTGGGATCAGAGACGTAAGGAGCGTAACTGTACCTTAAATCAGTGTGAGATTGATTAGGGTTCAACTACAGTCCAGACCGAAGTTAGTTTGTAGGAGGTTAGTGTCTGTAGCGGCTTAATACAGTGTGGTGCTCAATCTGGACTAGGTCCCGGGGTTTTTCTGAATTTGCGGTTTCCTTGTTGTAGATGGTGGATTTTCGACAAAGGCTAAAATCGTAATCCCATAATTATATGTATTCCTGATCCAGCAATCAGATGAATATCAAGGCTCATGTCTCTTATCGAAAGCATGAGAGATCATGCTATGAGAATCTCTGACTGAGAATACTATCTCTCAGACTATATATAGATATGTAGTCTCTCAGCTGAGGCAACGGCATATATCATGAATACTGAGCAATTTCAGTAATTACTTCTATATAGAATCGAAAGATTAGACGGCTCCTAGACATCTTGCCTGCTAGTATAGAGCAATAACGTCTTCAGTATGTAACAATGTTTTCCATGACTATATGAAAGAAGTATGACGCTTCAACAAGCTCATATCACTCAATTCCTGAATAATTAACGCTCCTAGACGATCGTACTAGTATAGAGCCATTAATTAATTATTCTCAAAATCAATAGATTCAAATCCTCGGAAAATATTCAATATTTTCATAATATTTAAATTACTTCAATTTATGGTTCTTCCCAGCAGAATTCCATGGGTTAGTAATAAATATTCAACACATGGGCATCTGAGTTACCTTCGAGGAAGCCCCAACCAAATGGTGTAAATGTATTCGACAAATAATGCATTAACAAACACCAATGAACAAACAAGTATTTCAAAATACGACGAGACGATGAACCTATGCAAATAGGAAAGAAAATAATAAAATAGTAGTCAAGGCGCTAGGGGACTGGATCACCGACCGTCCAGTCATGCCGTGATCAGTCCCACGCCCAAATTCTATATTTTATCATATTTTATTATTCTCCTTGACCTCATGAAAATCCTTTCATTTGAACAAATATCCTTCGTTTTGAGGAAACTCCTCAGTTTCATAGTTTTCCTTCACACCGAGGAAATAATATAAAATTAGGGAAAATATTGTGGGGCCGTGATTATTGGCCAACTGGCCATGCCTTGATCCGGCCTACCCCCACACCTCATGGTTCCTCATTATTTTATTATTATTTCCCTAATCTCATGATATTTCCTTGATCCCATGAAAAATAATATAAAATTAGGGAAACCCGTGGGACTGGGCCATAGCCGGACGGTCATGCCCTAGCTGGCCCCATACGCCCCATTTTATTATTATTATATTTTTCATGTTTCCTTAATCCCATGAAATTCCTTGATTTCATGATGTTTCCTTCAAATTATGAAATTCCTTCAAATTATGGGAAAATACACAAAAATACATAAAATTAAGGAAACTTGTTGGACCGGGCCCAAGCTGGTCGGTCATGCCCTAGCTGGTCCCACAAACCCCTTATTTTATTATTATTATTTTATATTTCCTTGATTTTATGAAATTCCTTGATTTCATGATATTTCCTTCAAATTATGAAAATTCTTTCAAATTATGAAAACTTCTTCAAATCATGAAATAACACATAAAACAAGGGAAAACTCACGAGACCGGGCCCTAGCCGGCCAACCATGCTCAAGCCGGTCCCACACGCCCTTATTTTATTATTATTAATATTTTTGTTTCCTTCATCTCATGGAAACTCCTTGATTTCAACAAAAAACTTCTTGGTTTTAACAAATTCTTTGGTTTTATCATATTTCCCTAAAATCATGAAAATATTATGAAAATTGGGGAAAACGTGTGGGACCAAGTGATAGGTGTTGTAAAACACCTAATTTTATATCTATTGTTTATGCTTTCTTTGCGAGTTTCTTGTGAATTATGTATCTTATGTGTGCTTTTGAGTTTATTAGGTGCAATGGAGTCATTTGGAGCAAAAAGACCAATTGGAACACGTTCAAATACAAGATTTCTACTTTTCATTGTGTAGAGGACGGGAAGATGAAGACAATGGCGAAAGAACGGAGTCATTCTGAGTTCGTATGAAGAAATTATGAGCAAAACTAGAACTTGGAAGGCTAAAGGGGCAAAATGGTCATTTCCGAGGACATTGCTATTAGGACCCCCGCTGTACGTTAAGGGGCAGTCACTTTGTTAAGGGGCAGTTGAGTTCAAGGGAACTGCTAAAGGCAGTTCGGTCGTTTACAAATGGGGAAGCCAGAATTTGAATTCTACTAACAGCACCAACATGTTTGACTCAAGGCTGTCATCTTCCTTAATTCAAAATAATAAAAAAAAAGGCGCGATTGCATTTCTTCAGTTCACGACCAGGTTCGTATGCATGGGTAACTAGCGGCAAATAATGAGTCTTGTTGGTTGGTCGTTAGGGGGATAAACGAAGCTCGAAGTCATCTTAGAAGCTTGAGATAGGAAAAAGTGAAGCAGGAGAAGAACAGCTCGAGTTTGGTTTTGATTCTCGGTGATGCTGATGGGCAGTGATGACGGACTGGTGGTGTTGTTGTTGTGGTATCAAAGGGGAGGTTGTTGATATTGCCAACCATGGCAGTTGAGCTCGAGAGAAGACAGACGGGTATCATGTGTTAAGGGCGATAGGATGATGATGATGTTGATCATTGATCATCGATATTGGATGATGAAGTTGTTGGCAGTGATGGTGATTATCGGCAGTAGATGGTAGAGTCGAGATGATGATGATGCTGTCAATAGAGATGGACGGAGCTCAGAGCTGGGCTGTTGACAGAGGTAACGAGGACAAGATGGTGATATCAGGGAAGAGTGTTGAGATGTATTGGATACTGCCATTTCCGATGAAGAATATCGACAATGTTAGCTCACGATGATGTTGTGTGATCATGGTGATGCTGCTGCCAACAGAGGAAAGAAGAACAGGATGATGGAGAAGCTCGTGATGATCACGATGGTGCTGAACAGGATGATGGAGAAGAACCCGAGCTTGGTGATGGGATTCGGAGTTTGGTAGTGAAAAGGGACGGTAAGAAGAAGATGGGTTTGTTGCCATTGTAAATGGAGCTCGAGTACCGACAGAGAGAACGAAACGTACGGTGAATATTTAATGAAGAGGAGAAGCAGTCAGGGATGATATGGAGTTATCGTTCTGTCTTGTGCCGAATTTTCACAGCTGGAAAGGATTTGCTGCTGGCTAGCCATGGGTCAGCTCGAGTAAAAGAGAAAGAAAACAACACGGATATTTGGTAGGAGTTGTCCGAGGTGGCATGAAGCCGTGAAAGAACAGGGAAGAGTTTAGGATTGTCTCAAGCCTGAGATTTCAGATGACTGAGGATAAGGTTCAGTTTGTTTTATCGAATAGCTTGAGCAACAAAGCAGAGACAGTAGGATGATATCTCTCGGAGAAGTTATCTTACGCGGTGAACAATTGGGATTTACTGTATCGTCGTATAACAAGTTGCATGCGTGGATGGTATCAGAAGAAGACACGTCATTCTACAAAGTCTCCACTAGATTATCAGCCAATCAGAAACAGAGTTTATTCCACTACAATGCTCTGTGTTACATAGAATCGCACTAATGTGTTTCTCCAACTTGAAAACACTGTTAACCAACTATGAATCCCCGTCGACTAAGGAATTCTCGGTGAAAGAAGGTCTGTGGAAAATCTATATAAGGCTTCAGTACCGAACAAAAAGACAACTTTTGGGTGGAGAGAAAAATACATAAACTCTACTCTTGTTCTAGGGTTTAGAACCATGAAGTCTTTTCTCTTTCTTCTTGTTATGAACTCCATGAATATGAGCTAGAGTTTTCTTTTGGTTATGGATTAGTTGGATTTCCAAACATGAGTTTTTGTTCAATAAATTAGTTTTCTCTCATATTATCGTTTATGATTCACCATTAATATTGTTACATGATTTGAATGTTTGTTTTGTCAAGTTGCAAATTGGTAGAACTCACATGCATGTCTTTTGCTAGATTAGGGTTATTATACGCAAAAGTGATAATTCCTGATTGCAAGTAGCATAAATATGATTATAGTTTGTAGTGATATATTCTTATGATCGTATGTGAACCATAACCTTTGTTAAATCGGATTAGTGCTTTTACACGTTCGATTGCTTTGATTGGCCTGATTTCATAGAACCTAATGCATCTAGGGAATTAAACTTGATTAGTGCTTTTACACGTTAGGTTGTTCTTTTAGATAGAATTCATATTCGCATCTTTTAATGTGTTTGTTGATGACAAGAGGAGATTAGCGGGGTATTCTTGCGATCAAGGTATCTTAGGGCCTTTGATAAAAGTTGAGATTAAAATATCAATTCTAGTTATTGTGTTGAAAACATGTTTGTGATTGAAGACGAAATCCATGACCAATACTTTCTCATCCTTGATTTGCGTGTTTACTTTTTATTGTTTTGCTTTTTGTTTATTTTTATTTACACAATCAGAAAATCCCCCGTGTTACTTATAAGATACCAAAACAATTTGACAACCTAGACCTCTCTGTGGGAACTATCCTTTCTTGCCCTTGCTTCATTGTATATTTTGAGTAGTAAGAAAGTGTAATTTATTTTTGACGCCTACGACAGCGATCACCAAGCTCCTTGGCCGGCCATCCATGCTTTGGCCATGGCCGGTCCCACACTTCATGATTCCCTCACTTTTTATTATTTTTCCTTCATCTCATGAAGTTTTGACGGTTTCGTCAAAAACCCTGATTTCTTCATATTTTCTCAAATGATTGCTCAAATGCACACAAGAAAATATCAAAATTCTCAGAATTGACATACGGACACTTTGGTGACGTGATCATGTTACCTTGACCGACCAAGGTTGGCTCTTTGGCTTGCAAGAAGCCGGTCCCACGTATTCTCATGATTTGACCTAATTTGCACAATTGCACGTATTAGGTCCAAAATTCTTCCAAACAACTTGGAACTTGATGAAACGATCATCAATTGATCTCGTGAACACCCAGGGCCGGTTTCATGACCCCTTGGTCGGTCCCTCATCTCTTCATAATTAATTGGGTTTTATCACCAAAGGTTCAGCATTATTTTAATAAATGATTAAACCAGCAATTAATCATCCTTTCATCAACAAATTAACTGGTCTTCAGGAGATCTTGATATTTGCTCACATGAGCATATGGGCACTACATGGTCGACCCATAATCCCATGTATCCGGTCCCTCTTTTTCTGTGGTTAATTCTCAATAAACCATCAATAAATCATCAATTGATCAAATTAGGGTTTTGAGTCCAAGGTTAATGATTCCCGATTCAAACGCTAATAATTTTACGTTGATCCCGTGATCAACATTTTATTTATCATACTCGGTTCAATTGCCCGTATTCTTATTTAATATTTTATTTGGACATGCTACCATAATTCATCAAACGAGCAATATTTGCTCAGATGAGCAATACTTGCTCAAATCAAAGAATATTGGTTCAATTATCAATATTCAACAATTCATCAAATGAGCAATATTTTCTCACGTTAACTTATTCACACATCATATCTCTGTCTCAACAGACATGTTCAACTCATGAGTCTCAAAACATTTCCAAACCACGTTTGACTCAACAATACAAGGACTCATCGTCCCATGAAGTCATGAAGTCAGAAACTGACTAACTAAATACACGTCTGCCTTGCAGATTCCCCAATCACACGAGACATCAATCGTGTCACATGGGGGATATTAACTAGGGTTTTGGTCTGGCAGTCTACGGCACATGTGTTCATACACACGATGAGAATGTGAGCAAGTCGTGCAATCAGTTGAAGGAGTTAACAAAGTAGTGGATGGAAAATCAACCAAGTCTCCGCACGTTGAGCAACTGGTTTTTAACACGATTTCCACTTCCCCATTCTTTGATTCCATCAACTGTCACACTTCATGAGATCATGGTGTTTTCAATTCCAATAATATAAATAAGTCTATGAATCATGATTGAAACAAGGACAATCTCGGGTCAAACCGACAACACGAGATTAACAATCCAACTCTCAACAGAGCAAATTCAATCATTCGAATTTATCTTATTTTCGAAATACATAACACACCTACAATCTTCGATCACCATTGATCTCACACATTTCTCGGCTTCCCTCCTACTGGGCCAGATCCATCCTCTCTTGTGACCGAATTTACTCGGACGGCCATTGTCTTGGTTTAGGCCGGAGTACTCTGATTGATCTCTCGAATTCAAAGCACTCCCTTCTTGCAGTGCATCTGTGTGAGGCTGAACATTTCGCTCGGTTCAAGGAGTCTCCTCCGTACGGTCGTCTCCTCAATTCCGTAAAAACCAGCAATTCGTTTAGCCCCATCTACACTCGTTAACAAAACTTCTGGTGTCTGTGTTATTTCTATTCCGCAGTATATTTTGTTATATAATTGAAATATCACAGGTTGTGCGTTGTATCGATTAATTGTGAAATCCAACCTTCGGTTGTTAATTGGAAATTGATTGATCCTTGAATATTTGTCGTTGGTACCATCCAAGTTTATATCTCTTGTATTTGATTAAGACTCACAGATTTCTATTTGTTTGAGTATAGATCAATTCGAGAGAAAGAGATATTAACTCCTTGATATACTTTTTATTAAGATTGAGTCTGACTGTCTAGTTGATTCTCTTAAAAGTATATTAGAGTTATTCCATACAAATTGCTAATCGAAATATTGGGTGAAATTGTTGTACCCCCACGCATTTTCAATTGGTATCAGAGCAGGCAAACACGTTTAAGACCTCAAAAGTCTGTGTTTGTGGCGATCTGACTCTATGGACAAGACTAGTATCTCTGATAAACGCATCATCAGAAACAAAAGTTCTGTCTCGACTAAATTTATTAAAGAGAAAGCTTCTTCAATCTCAAATATAGACGAACCTTGTGTTCTGACGAGACAGACATACACTGACATGTGTCCTTCCGATTACCCTTCAAAGAAGACTATCTCTATTAATGAAAGGGAAACAACTGAAGAGAGTGAACTGATTCTAAATCTTGTTAGAATCCAATCTGATAAATTTTATCGGTTAAAAAACCATGTCAATGCTCTTCTTGGTATAGTAAGAGACGGAAATTCCAAAAACATAGAAGCTCTGTCTTCACAAATCCTTCTTGAGACTCTCCTTGATAAGGATGTTTTGAAATTTGAACATCGTTTGAATAAACTCTCAATTCAAGGATGCTTCAAAAAATCCTCTATACCATCTACTTCTCTTAAAACCAAAAGTACGCCTGGTTCAGAAGTAAAACCGAAATCTCTTCCAATTAAAAGGGATGTGCCTGCAATCTACATTCAAGGATGTTGCACATCACATGGGAGGAGGAAATATTCAGACGAAGATGTCAGCACGAAACTTTCTAATCACTCGATCGATCAGAAAGTATGTCCCTTTTGCAGTTCAAAAAGGCCTGTTGTGCAAAAAGGGAACCCTATGTTGAATAACAAGTACCTTATTCGATTTCAACACACCTTGGACTTAATTCTCAATGGTATAACTGACATTTGTATGTGTAAACCAAATGGTTTCAGCACCCATCATGTGTATCCTACCAGGAAAATCAGTTCAGTGGGTCTCTCAAAGATGCATAACAAACATATGAAAAACCGTCTAAGAAAATATCAGAAATCCTTCTTTTGCTACAGAGGAGATAATAGTTCTGATGATGTGAACAAAGTATCAAAGAAAAAGAGCAAATATGATGATATAATAAATAACCTAAAGGAGGTAATTAAGAGTTATAAAGAAATCGTCACCAGGTTGTCAACCGTCTCTCACCGATAATCTTCTGGTAAGGACCGATACTATGAGTCATTTTTTGGAAACAGTAATGTTTATGACAACTGTTCACATCATAATAGTATTCCTCAAAAGTATCGAAGAAAGAAGGATAACCTAAGACAACGTTCATTTAATGAGCTTAAGGCTCATACTTGTGTAAATTAATCACAAGGTTGAAATCTCACCTACAAAAATCCTAGTTGTGTGAGAATTGAATAGGTATACCCTTGGCAAAGTGCCTCTGATTATCTAGCTAATTTCTTATCGTTCTTAGATGGATTGTCAGTCAAACACTTTTACATGAGTATTTCTTTTATGCGTATTCTTTTGTTCCTTTTTGTTCGTCATCCTTTCTTTGAACCCTAGAGCTAAGATGCATGGAACTGTGCAGACTATCTTCACAAACAGCCTTTTTAGTTAGGTCTTTGTGGACCCTCCTTCCTATGGGTATACGTACGGTCTATAGGTTGCAAACCGTGCTTGTAAACCCTAAGTCTGTTCGAAATCATTTATATGCACTTCTTATTGAGTTAAGATATCTCACTCTAGGCATTTTATTATCAATGGCGTCTTCTTCGTGCTCTTGGGACTTACCTGAAGACTTCGTTGATAATGCAGTGTATTTCGAGTTCGATAAAGAGAAGGGAACCTTTGCTGAAGTTGAAAGGTCTTTTCCTCAATCTACTGATTCCTACTCAGATATTGAGGACATTGAAGAGATTTCAGATGAAGTGGTTGTTGACTTTCTCAAGAACTTTGAGGATGCAAAACAACAACTTGTTGATTTATATATTGCAATATATTATGGGATATGTGTGTTTGCATCCGTGAACTATTATTTTCCCATACGATGGCAAAAGTTATCTCTTTCATATGTTGATATGCATGTATTGATACAAGATCGATGAACTTTTGACAAACAAAAGTTAAGCCTATTATGTCATTTATTGATGAAAGATAGGTTAAAATCTTATGTTTACAAGGATTATGTCTATTATATGGCATTGTGCAAATAGTGATGGAAAATAGAATGAATCCTTGTATATTCCGCGGTATTGATCTTCCCTGATCCATATTTTATGTATATATTGTATGGCTCCGTAATCCTTCTTATGTGAGCATTTCCAACTAGACTAATCATAGATTCGTTTGTGGTTATTTTGGTTGTGTATTGATTGGTTGTCAATCCGTCAAATATAATTTCACTTTCTCAATCAACTAGATATAAATATAGTATGCGATAAGAAAGAGTTCGTATCCACAGAGAGGCTTTCGTTGTTATAAAATTTCAGTTTCTAAAATAACCCAAGGTATGTTTGTTGTATCTAAGCAAATAAAAGTAATTAAAAGCAAAGTAAGTAATTCGATAAATCAATAAGGAGAAGATATTGGTCACGGGATAGTATCATTCACAAACATGTATTTTCATCAATGATTAGAATTGGTATTTTAATCTCGTATTTATTAAGAGTCCTAGGATACCTTGATCGCAAGTATAACCCGTTAATTCCCTGTTTTCATCACAACCACATTAAAAGATGCATATGTTAATTCTTCGTAGAAAGCAACCTAAAGTGTAAAAGCACAATTAAGTTTAACTCCCTAAAAGCATTAAGTTTTATGGAATAAGACTCATCAATGCAAACGAATGTGTAAAAGCACTAAACGTTTTAACAAAAGTTATGATTCACTTATGACTAGTAGGATATATCACTACAAGAAATACCCACAATTATGCTACTTAGAATCAGGGATAAACAACTTTTTCGTATTGGAAACCCTAATATAGCTCTAGAGATGAATACAAATCGGATTGATTCCGGACTCAACCTAACAAGTTTTCAAATCTTATAACACTATTAATTGTGAATCACAAACAATAATTACTGAGACAAAACTAATTCATTGAATCAAAAGCATGTTGAGAAATCAACTTTTATCCCATAACCAATAAGATGTTTAGCTACTCATAGCTATGGAGTTCATCATAATCAATATTCAATAATAAAATAAGGAAGAAGAAGAACAAAACCAAACCCTAGAAGCGTAAACAAAACGGCTCTCCAAAATTCCAAGAAAAAGATGATATCCCATAAGTTGTAGAAGACCTTCCCTTTTATAGCTTTTCTCCAACTTCTAAAATTAGGTCTAGCCTTCAAAGTCCATTAGATGAGAATCCACCAAGCCCAAAAGAAGGAGAAACCCGTGTAGAAAATATGACCCAAAAACGGTCGCCGGAAGTCTGGTATTGTGGCCGGAAATCGGCCGGAAAAGTCGCCGGAAATCGGTTCAGGTGACCGGCAAAGTCCGCCCAGTCACCGGTTCAGTGAGTCAACGAGTCGGATCGGGTCAGGGTAGCCAGTTGGATCGGGTCAGGATGTGCCAGTCAGAACCAGTCAGGTCTGACTTAAGGCTAACTCTTCTGAATCATGGCTAACTAGCCTGACTGGGCTTAGCATGACCCATTGCACAGGCCAGATGCTGTGATGCACAATGATACGCATCCAAGCAACAAAACCAGCCAAGATGGCTGTGCATCTTCTTGCAGATTCCAACCCCAGCTGTGGTCATACCCACCAACAATTTCCACTACCAGCTCTGCCATCTTCCACCAGCAGCCACTTGCCAGACTCAATCTCCATTCAAACTAGCACCCTGCAGTTCAAGAACAGCACACATTCCCTCGAGTCTCTCCCTGTAATCCTTCTCAGCACCACAGGTTCAAGCTTGCAACCCCCAGCTGCGCACTCAACTCAGCTGCAATATCTCAGCACCAACAGCTCCTGCAGCTCAGTCAGCTCCAGCTGATCACTTGCACCCTTTAGCCCATATCACCAGCTCGCATTGCGACTCAGCTCATATTCCAATTCTTCCATCGGCCTCAAGACCCATTTCAAACACAACCCATTCATCACCTGAGTTCAACACCACAGGCCAACCTCCCTGTTAGTTTCTCAAATTCACCATCTTATTTGCACATACACAACCAACAACATCAGTCCCTGCACCTTGATCTAACACCACCTTGCACTTGCAAGCACTACTGCTCTAATCAGAGCCAATAATTCAACCCCATAGCAGCAACCTCATGGCTATTTTGTAACTCATACTTCCCTGCAATTCGCCGCCATTCACAGCTGTAATCCTTGTTACTCATACACAACTCGAACTATCGACTCACACCTGCACTTCCTTCATATCCATTTCCTGGAATTTTTGAACTCTTCGCATCCGACAACGACCATCAGCTCAACCTCACAGCCATACTTAAATTCCCTGCTTGCCATTTCACAATGCCAACAGAAGCATCACCATCTGAGCTACACCAGCAGCGACTCCAAGCCACTGCAACACTGCCATCACCAGTGCCCTACTGCCATTCTCCCATTACAGCTGCAATCACCAAAAGCAAAACCACCACCACAGCACCAGTTTCTGCTGCATCAAAGCATTACAACCACCACCAGTACTCAAATGCCATCCTGTGTGACCCACAGATTCATGCCTCGCTCGCCTCGGTGCCATACAAAAGATGCAGCTCCATTAGCAACACCAGATTTGTTGTCTTGCTCAGCTCATACTACTACTCAAATCTCACACCATCTGTAGCTACACATCACTGAGCCAATCCACTTGCAATCAATCAAATTCACTTCAGCTTCAGAAGGTACCAGCACACTTCAGGCCACTTCATGCATAACAGGCTCAGCTCAAGTCATTTGCATCTGCTACACAGCCTTAGCACCTGAGTTCATCCACCAGCAATCAACACAACAGCAACACCATCAGGTCCATTGTACCACTAGCTCCATTGAGACAACAGCCACAGGCAAATCCTCCCTGAACTGCACCATTTCTTCCTCAATTTCAACACATCATAATCCCAGCTTCCTTTGTTCATTACCACAGCAATCTTCTTCTACTCTTGAGCTAGACAACACCATCTCCTGAGTCTTCCACTCCATCTCAGGCCACTGCTCCAGCACCTGAGTCATGCTTCATTTCCTTGATTCCCTGCCATGCCATATACCACCATTAACTCAACATCTTTTCAACTCAGTTGCCACCTGAAATTCAGCTCATCAGCATCAACCTCAGAACCCATTCACTTAATCTGAATCAAACCCATGGATTCTAACCACCGCCATCTCCTGCTCAATTACCAGCAACAGAAGTTCACCTTCAACCCAGATTCAAAATCCCACCACCTGATCCATCCATAAGTCTCCATTTATCTTCACTGATCAAACCCCAATTTCAGTTCGGTTTCTTCCATCTCTGACCTCAAAACCCCTCAGAACCACCATGAATCTCTGAAACTCCCATCACTACCACTGAACTGAATTTAGTCTACCTAACCAAAACCCATTCTCAATCTCGATTCGAAACGACTTCATCTTAATTCTAATCTCGTTCTTCCCCGATTTATCCTGGCTCCCAATTCTCTCGAGATTTCATCGATTTAACTCTCAAGCATTTCTCTCTTTCTCGATCTCCTGTCTCTCGCTTAGCCATCATCAACGGCTTCATCGATGCCGGCAAGCACAACCACCCGCCATTCCATAGCACCATTACCTTGGTCATCTCTCGATTTCTCTATCTGCTCTATCGATTTTAACGGCTGACCATGGTTGCTTTCCTTTCTCTTCTTCTCACTCTCAGATGCAAATGATTGAATGAGAGTAAAGTTCTCTCAATTGAGGATAACGTTGGATTGAGGTGCTAACAGCACAACCATCCCCTGGATAAGGGCTGCCCAGATGGCATCCCCTTAACCGCAGCTAGCCTTTCTCTAGTACTCCTCCAGAGAGTTGCCCCTTAACCTTGGCTCAGCTCCTTGTAGTGATAAAATGCCATGAAATGACAATTTTGCCCTTTTTTACTCCAATTGGTTGATTTCTCCATCTTTTCCTCCGCGCGACTCCGTAGTACCTAATAACTCAAAAACACACGTAAAGTACATAATTCACAAGAAAAATAGCAAAGAAAGCGTAACTACTAGATAGTAAATACGGTGTATTCTACACCTATCAGATTCCCCCACACTAGACTTTGCTAGTCCTCGAGCAAATCAAACAAAACAATAAAATACAACAACTCCGTGTCGTCGAGGCTACGGTCACTTTTAGCATAAATAACAAGCCTTTAAACCCCTAGGTGTCCCTAGTGGACGAGTTATAGTCTCGTGAGGGTTTACTAGAGATTTACCCACAAAACCTATATTTCCAACTTACTAGTTCTCCGTAATGATAGTATCCAACGCTAAGAAGACATAGAGATTACGCACACTAGTCATAAGAAGTTAGACACATAAATGAACACAATCTCATTCTTAAAAGTTGAGAGAGAAATAACCATCCCTTCTCGACTAAAATTCGGGTTCGGAGTGATCAAAAGTCTCGACTCTGCCTCACAAGAAAGGGTTTTATGATATTGCACTCAATAATAAACAGCTCTTTATGGGTCACACATGTGTCCAGGTAGGAATGAAGAGAGAATCCTGCGACACGTTGAATGGTAGGAAGGTAAAAACCCTCCGAAATATTTTGAAAACCCACATCTTTTATGTATTTTTGAAAACCCATTTTTCTGACGATCTCTTCGAAAGGAAATCAACCATTTAACGAAGGTGGGAATATGCTTACTTACAGTGAATCCGTTCGGCGTGCAGCTAGCACCACTCTCACAAAGATCCATAGAAACGTCTTCGGTCTTCTATCGGCGTCTTCATCTTCGTCTTCGGTCTTCAACTCTTGATGATAACTCTCGAACTTCGTAGAATCTCGACAATATGATTATTTCCTCTAATTCCTTGTCGCTTAAAACTTCATTATAGATATTCCTTCTTTCCATAGGCTTTATTGAAAGAATATAAAAATAAAAACAAACTATACAAACACCTTTTTTTTTTTTTTTTTTTTTTTTTTTTTTTTTTCTTTTTTTTTTTTCTTTTTCTGTTTTTTTTTTTTCTTTTAATTTTCGTTTTTTTTTTTTTTTTTTTTTGAGAAATCAAACAAATACAAAATAAAAATAAAAATAAAACAAAATAAAAAACTATTAACAAACCTAAAACTTTTCTCTTGTCTCTCTTTTTTTTTTTTTTTTTTTTTTTTTTTTCATTGAGACAAGAGAAAGTAAAATACAAAAATAAAAATGTAAGTACAATGCCATGGTATAAGTACTTTACCGCTTGAATCTTCACAACTTATATGTCTTGATATCATAGACTTCCCGAATTCTCATCCTTAATAATTTTCACTCTTGTATATTAGTCTTCAACTTATAAAAATTTGCTCCTGTTTTGTTGCTTTACTCAAATCTGAAATCTGCCCATTTTATACCATTGTTTGTAAACCTCGAACGTGTTCAACTTTCCTTCGAATTTGTGATGCTCCTCTTGTTGATGATGATGGTGTTTCTATGGACCTATTGGTGTAGAGAGAGATAAGGTGGATGGTGCTAACTGCGAACAAGATCACAAGTGGTATGTAAGTTAGCAATTCGATGTCACCAACATGGTTGATAAAAATAGCACTCAAGAGATCAAAATAGTGCTTCTATGGTGGGAAATTGGACAGCTCACCATTCTCTGCCGGAATTTACGTACGGTGACACACACTCAAAAGCACAATTTAGACAGGTACAAAAATTGAAGGTTGGTGCCTCACATTATGTAACTTGGGTAGTCTCCACTATAGGGGATCACTGTTCTAATACCGAATTCAGATCTGCACCTTATTTGCAACACTGGCATGGTTAAATCCAACTTTAACTCTCATACAATTAAGAAACCCGATCATGTTCTCTGTCATCTCTAAGTTCAGTCACTATTGTGAGATTCTCGATGTAATCTTAGCGACATGTATACTATGTGACTCTAAATAACTACAAGTTGGAGTTTTCTTATTCACTAGTTCACAAAAAGTTGAAAAATTGCAAAAATTTACAACATAAACCACTCCCCCACACTTAAACTTTACATTGTCCTCAATGTAAATTGAATCGTCCAAAGTAAGTCAAGGTGGGAAATCCTAATAAGAAATCAGCAAAAAAAAAAACAAAGGAAAAAAAACAAAACAAGAAAAACTAAAAACAAGAAAAGAAATAAATACAAGACAAGAAATACTCATCCTTTGGGTTGCCTCCCAATTAGCGCTTGGTTTAAAGTCGTCAGCCCGACTATCTCCTTGCATTCTATGACTCCTCCAGAGGGAGTACATCCACAAAGTTAACTCCTTCCACCACTTCGGAAGTGAAATTCTCATAATATGGTCTCAACCGGTGCCCATTAACTTTAAGTTCTTTCCCCGTAGCTATGCTACGAATTTCCACTGCACCATGAGAAAACACATTAGTAACAATAAAAGGTCCGATCCATCGTGACCTTAATTTACCCGGAAATAATTGCAAGCGAGAATTAAACAAAAGCACTTTCTGCCCAATGCAAAATTGTTTCCTAGAAATCATCTTATCATGGAATGCTTTCGTCTTTTCTTTGTAAATCCGTGAGCTTTCAAATGCATCATTGCGGAGCTCCTCTAGCTCTTGGAGTTGTAACTTCCTTTGCTTTCCAGCCCCATCCATCTCCATGTTGCATTGCTTAATAGCCCAAAACGCCTTATGCTCAATTTCCACGGGTAAGTGACAAGGTTTACCATACACAAGCCTAAAAGGAGACATTCCAATAGGTGTTTTATACGCGGTTCTATACGCCCACAAAGCATCATTAAGTCGCATGCTCCAATCTTTCCTCGTTGGATTCACCGTCTTTTCTAGAAAAGATTTCACCTCCCGGTTAGACACCTCGGCTTGTCCATTGGTTTGGGGATGATAAGGTGTTGCAATCTTATGCGACACATTGTACTTCGACAACAAGCTTTGTAAAATCCTGTTTTTGAAGTGAGAACCCCCATCGCTAATTATGGCTCTTGGAATTCCAAACCTTGCAAAAATATTAGCTTGCACAAAATCTGAAACCACTTTAGAATCATTAGTAGGGGTGGCCTTAGCTTCCACCCATTTCGAGACATAATCAACCGCAAGTAAGATATAAAAATTCCCATGGGAGTTGACAAAAGGCCCCATAAAATCAATACCCCAGACATCAAAAACTTCAATAAATTGAATATAAGTTTGTGGCATTTGATTTCGGGCACCTAGATTGCCGGTTCTTTGGCACCTATCACAAGTTGTACAAAATATATGTGCATCCTTAAACAAAGTTGGCCAATAAAAACCACTTTCAAGTACCTTGTGCGCGGTTCTCTTACTCCCAAAATGTCCTCCGCAAGCATAAGAGTGACAAAAAGACAAGATAGAGTTAAATTCGGATTCGGGCACGCACCTTCGTATTACTTGGTCACTACCATGTTTCCATAAGTATGGATCATCCCATATGTATTGGTTCCCTAACCTCTTAAGTTTGTCCCTCTCAAAGCACGAGACAAGTTCTTTGGGATTTGTTTAGAAACTAAGTAATTGACAATATCGGCATACCATGGTTCTCCAAAGGCAATTGAGAAAAGTTGCTCATCCGGAAACTTTCACGCAACGGATAGTCTCCTTGTCCACAGACAAGTCGGCTCAAATGATCCGCAACGGTGTTCTCAATTCCTTTCTTGTCTTTGATTTCAATATCAAACTCTTGCAAGAGTAATATCCACCGTATGAGCCTCGGTTTCGCCTCTTTCTTTGTAAGCAAGTATCTAAGTCTTGCATGATCAGAAAAGACAACAACTTTTGTACCAATTAGATAAGAGCGAAACTTTTCTAAAGCAAAAACAATGGCTAATAACTCTTTTTCAGTGGTTGTGTAGTTTTGTTGAGCCTCATTTAACGTTCTAGAAGCATAATAGATAGCATGAGGAAGCTTCCCCACACGTTGCCCAAGCACCGCACCAACCGCATAATCACTAGCATCACACATGAGTTCAAACGGCTTACTCCAATCCGGTGGTTTAATGATAGGGGCTGAAATCAAAAGTTCTTTCAAACGATTGAATGCCGCCATACATTTCTCATCAAAGTTAAAAACCACATCTTTTTGCAATAAGTTACAAAGTGGTGATGCTATCTTGGAAAAGTCCTTGATGAACCTACGATAAAAACCTGCATGACCAAGAAAAGAGCGTATCTCCCTTACCGTAGTGGGAGGGGTTAGAGCACGAATAAGGTCTATCTTAGATTTATCGACTTCCAAGCCTTTAGAAGATATTATATGGCCTAAAACTATGCCATGAGTTACCATGAAATGGCACTTCTCCCAATTTAGCACAAGATTTGTTTCAACACATCGTTCAAGGATTAGAGACAAATTGTTCAAGCAAAGGTCAAAAGAATCACCAAAGACACTAAAGTCATCCATGAACACTTCGATTATGTTTTCAACATATTCCGAAAAGATACTTACCATACACCTTTGAAAGGTAGCCGGAGCATTGCATAAGCCAAAAGGCATCCTTCTATAAGCAAAAGTACTCGAAAGGACAAGTGAAAGTGGTTTTCTCTTGGTCCTCCGGTGCTATCACAATCGATTATAACTTTGAATAGCCATCAAGAAAGCAATAGTAAGAGTGTCCACTAAACGTTCAAGCATTTGATCAATAAAAGGTAAAGGAAAGTGGTCTTTTCTAGTGGTGGCATTCAATTTCACTGTAATCAATACAAACCCTCCAACCGGTTTGCACACGAGTTAGGACAAGTTCATTCTTATCATTCTCCACCACCGTCACACCCGATTTCTTTGGTACTACTTGTACCGGGCTTACCCACTTGCTATCGGATATGGGGTAGATAACACCCACTTCCAAAAGCTTGAGTATCTCCTTTTTCACAACTTCCATCATGGGAGGATTCAACCGACGCGTTGCGCGTCCCTTTTAGGCTTTGCATCATCCTCCAAACGAATTTTGTGCATACAAACGGCAGGGCTAATACCCTTGATATCGGCGATTGTCCATCCTATGGTCGTCTTGTACTTCCTTAGCACCCTTAGAAGTTTTTGCTCCTGTAAATCATTAAGCTTATTAGAAACAATCACAGGTAACTCTTCATTATCACCCAAGTACAAGTACTTAAGGTGGTTTGGGAAGAGGTTTCAATTCTAAAATCGGAGATTTAATAATTGAAGGTACAATATTTTCATCACTGCATGGTAAAGAAATAAAAGAGATATTATGAGTTTTCGGGCATCCTTGGAGTGAATTAAGATCACCAAGAGCTTCCTTGACTTCATTACCACACTCTACACCATTGTCTATGGATGTAGTTAACACGGTTTCCAAAGCATCATCACCGTTTAATTCAAACATTTGTTGTGCCAATGTATCCATCACATCAATGAAGAAACAAGAGTGGACATCGCTAGGATATCTCATCGTCTCGAAAATGTTGAAACGTATTGTTTCTCCATCAAACTCCATGGTCAACGTTCCCTTATCCACATCAATTATGGTTTTCGCCGTTTTCATGAAAGGACGCCCAAGAAGCAATGGAAGATACGAGTCCGTAGAACCTTTATCCATCTCTAACACACAAAAGTCCGCTGGAAATACAAGTTGATTAACCTGCACAAGAACATCCTCAACAATACCCATTGGGTAGACATTAGAGCGATCGTCTAATTGCAATACAATTTCAGCCTTTTTGAGAGGACCAAGATCAAGTGAATTATACATTGACGCAGGCATAACATTAACGGATGCGCCTAAATCCAACATAGCTTTGTTAAAAGTTGTGTTACCAATTGTGACGGGAATGTCAAAAGTACCCGGATCCTTGCACTTTAGTGGGAGTTTGTGTTGTAAGATTGCTGAAGCATTCTCCCCCACACTAAGCACTTCATTACCTTTGAGCCTTTGTTTGTTGGTACACAAGTCCTTCAACACCTTTGCATACTTTGGAACTTGCTTGATAGCATCAATGAGTGGT
Organism: Papaver armeniacum; assembly: GCA_023531295.1. Taxonomy (NCBI): domain Eukaryota; kingdom Viridiplantae; phylum Streptophyta; class Magnoliopsida; order Ranunculales; family Papaveraceae; genus Papaver; species Papaver armeniacum. The sequence goes on along the minus strand of JAJJWW010012353.1, from coordinate 303,028 downwards.
ATGTTCACATGGATCTTTTTAAGAACGTCTAAAATCTCCTTTTCTAGTTCCGCCTTCTTAGAACTTGCAAATCTGCGAGGAAAAGGTAGAGGAGGAACATAAGTAGAAACCGGAGTTTTAGAGTTAGAAATAGGTACCTCAGAAGTTTGGGGAGAATCCTCATTATTCTCCTCCAAAACAGGTTCCTTTGGTGTCTCCACCTTGCCCGAATCAGTAACTTCGGGTTGCACAAGTTGTGTACCACTTCTCAACGTAATAGCATTGACACCCTCTTTTGGGTTAATAGGTTGATAAGGGAGTTTCCCACTATTTTGCGCCTTCAATTGGTTCAACTCAATAGCCATGGAGACCATTTGTGTTTGCAACTCCTTAATAGCACTCTTAGTCTCTTGTTGACTTTCTTTAAAAATGGTGGAAATGCCTTGCATCATTGTTTGAAGCTTTGAATCAATATCCGAACCTTGATTTTGCATGGATTGTTGTGCTTGAGGTTGCTGAAATTGTTGTCTCGACTGGAATTGTTGTTGTTGAGGTTGAAATCCACTTGAAGAGTTGAAGGTAGGTTGTTGAACCGCTCCTTGCTTGTTGGCATAGCTAAAATTGGGGTGATCTCTCCATCCCGGATTGTAAGTGTTGGAGTAAGGATCATACCGTCTTGGTTGATTTGGAAAGATCGCATTAGCTTGCTCGTCTTCATAAGATTGAGGAGAAGTTGGTATAACCGCGGATGCAACTTGTTGCAACATTGCTGTCATGTTACCCATTTGTTGACGAAGGTCCTCCACCTCGCTCACTTCACTCACCCTTCTTAGAATCACATCCGAACCACGACTTAAGAATTGTTGTGAGTTCGCCGCCATGTTTTCAATTAACTCTCTAGCTTGTGCCACCGTCTTGCTAACTAGTGCACCACCACCCGCAGCGTCAATAAGATTCCTATCACTTGATTGGAGTCCTTCATAGAAGTATTGGATGATCATAGCGTCACTAAATTGGTGGTGAGGGCAGCTTGCAACCAATCTCTTGTACCGTTCCCAACATTCATATAAGGATTCTCCCACGTTTTGCTTCATCCCACAAATTTCTTTGCGAATTTGAGTAGCCTTGGATGCAGGAAAATATCTCTCCAAAAGAGTTTCTTCAACCCATTCCATGTTGTGACACTTCCGGAGGTAAATAGTACAACCAATCCTTAGCACTATCCATTAAAGAGAAACGGAAAACTTTCAACATTGCACCATCCGCCTCAACATTTGCTGGAAGCATAGCCGTGACAATGGTGTGGAAGTCCAAAAGATGTTTGTTAGGATCTTCATTCACCATGCCATGGAATTTTGGTAATTCTCTAAGCAACCCCGGCTTTATCTCAAAAGTAGAGTTCGTTTGAATACACCCCTGTTGTGTATCAAGCCTATGAGAAGCCAAGTCCTTGAGTGAACGATTTGCATCACCCATTGCTTCTTCTTCTTCCACGTGTGGTTCCTCTACGAATGGAACCTCTTTTCCTTCTTCTTGTTGTCGGAAAATCTCTTCTCCTACTTCCAACTCGTGCTCGTCCGTTGTGTCTTGACTTGGTTGGAGTATTGTGCCGCGTCGAGTAGCTATCCCGCACCTTGGATAATTCCAATCCTTAGAAGCCAGAGATTAGGTACCTGCAAACAATTCTCCAAAACAAGTGAGAAACAAGACAAGAACCGAAAACCAAAGATAAAAGCAGAAATTGTAAAAAGAAACTAAAAACTCAATAACAAGCCGTGTGCCTCCCCGGCAACGGCGCCAAAATTTGGTCGGTTGTCAATCCGTCAAATATAATTTCACTTTCTCAATCAACTAGATATAAATATAGTATGCGATAAGAAAGAGTTCGTATCCACAAAGAGGCTTTCGTTGTTATAAAATTTCAGTTTCTAAAATAACCCAAGGTATGTTTGTTGTATCTAAGCAAATAAAAGTAATTAAAAGCAAAGTAAGTAATTCGAGAAATCAATAAGGAGAAGATATTGGTCACGGGATAGTATCATTCACAAACATGTATTTTCATCAATGATTAGAATTGGTATTTTAATCTCGTATTTATTAAGAGTCCTAGGATACCTTGATCGCAGGTATAACCCGTTAATTAATTCCCTGTTTTCATCACAACCACATTAAAAGATGCATATGTGAATTCTTCGTAGAAAGCAACCTAAAGTGTAAAAGCACAATTAAGTTTAACTCCCTAAAAGCATTAAGTTTTATGGAATAAGACTCATCAATGCAAACGAATGTGTAAAAGCACTAAACGTTTTAACAAAAGTTATGATTCACTTGTGACTAGTAGGATATATCACTACAAGCACTACCCACAATTATGCTACTTAGAATCAGGGATAAACAACTTTTTCGTATTGGAAACCCTAATATAGCTCTAGAGATGAACACAAATCGGATTGATTCCGGACTCAACCTAACAAGTTTTCAAATCTTATAACACTATTAATTGTGAATCACAAACAATAATTAATGAGACAAAACTAATTCATTGAATCAAAAGCATGTTGAGAAATCAACTTTTATCCCATAACCAATAAGATGTTTAGCTACTCATAGCTATGGAGTTCATCATAATCAATATTCAATAATAAAATAAGGAAGAAGAAGAACAAAACCAAACCCTAGAAGCGTAAACAAAACGGCTCTCCAAAATTCCAAGAAAAAGATGATATCCCATAAGTTGTAGAAGACCTTCCCTTTTATAGCTTTTCTCCAACTTCTAAAATTAGGTCTAGCCTTCAAAGTCCATTAGATGAGAATCCACCAAGCCCAAAAGAAGGAGAAACCCGTGTAGAAAATATGACCCAAAAACGGTCATGGGAAGTCTGGTATTGTGGCCGGAAATCGTCCGAAAAGTCGCCGGAAATCGGTTCAGGTGACCGGCAAAGTCCGCCCAGTCACCGGTTCAGTGAGTCAACTCGGCGAGTCAACGAGTCGGATCGGGTCAGGGTAGCCAGTTGGATCGGGTCAGGATGTACCAGTCAGAACCAGTCAGGTCTGACTTAAGGCTAACTCTTCTGAATCATGGCTAACTAGCCTGACTGGGCTTAGCATGACCCATTGCACAGGCCAGATGCTGTGATGCACAATGATACACATCCAAGCAACAAAACCAGCCAAGATGGCTGTGCATATTCTTGCAGATTCCAACCCCAGCTGTGGTCATACCCACCAACAATTTCCACTACCAGCTCTGCCATCTTCCACCAGCAGCCACTTGCCAGACTCAATCTCCATTCAAACTAGCACCCTGCAGTTCAAGAACAGCACACATTCCCTCGAGTCTCTCCCTGTAATCCTTCTCAAAGACCACGTGTTCAAGCTTGCAACCCCAAATGCGCACTCAACTCACCTGCAATATCTCAAAGACTGTGACTCCTGCGGCTCGGTCGGCTCCCAAACGATCACTTGAACCCTTTAGCCCATATCACCACTCGCATTGCGACTCACTCATATTCCAATTCTTCCATCGGCCTCAAGACCCATTTCAAACACAACCCATTCATCACCTGAGTTCAACACCACAGGCCAACCTCCCTGTTAGTTTCTCAAATTCACCATCTTATTTGCACATACACAACCAACAACATCAGTCCCTGCACCTTGAGCTAACACCACCTTGCACTTGCAAGCACTACTGCTCCAATCAGAGCCAATAATTCAACCCCATAGCAGCAACCTCATGGCTATTTTGTAACTCATACTTCCCTGCAATTCGCCGCCATTCACAGCTGTAATCCTTGTTACTCATACACAACTCGAACTATCGACTCACACCTGCACTTCCTTCATATCCATTTCCTGGAATTTTTGAACTCTTCGCATCCGACAACGACCATCAGCTCAACCTCACAGCCATACTTAAATTCCCTGCTTGCCATTTCACAATGCCAACAGAAGCATCACCATCTGAGCTACACCAGCAGCGACTCCAAGCCACTGCAACACTGCCATCACCAGTGCCCTACTGCCATTCTCCCATTACAGCTGCAATCACCAAAAGCAAAACCACCACCACAGCACCAGTTTCTGCTGCATCAAAGCATTACAACCACCACCAGTACTCAAATGCCATCCCAGGTACAGCCAGCCACAGATTCATGCCTGCTCAGTTCAGTGCCATACAAAAGATGCAGCTCCATTAGCAACACCAGATTTGTTGTCTTGCTCAGCTCATACTACTACTCAAATCTCACACCATCTATAGCTACACATCACTGAGCCAATCCACTTGCAATCAATCAAATTCACTTCAGCTTCAGAAGGTACCAGCACACTTCAGGCCACTTCATGCATAACAGGCTCAGCTCAAGTCCTTTGCATCTGCTACATAGCCTTAGCACCTGAGTTCATCCACCAGCAATCAACACAACAGCAACACCATCAGGTCCATTGCACCACTAGCTCCATTGAGACAACAGCCACAGGCAAATCCTCCCTGAACTGCACCATTTCTTCCTCAATTTCAACACATCATAATCCCAGCTTCCTTTGTTCATTACCACAGCAATCTTCTTCTACTCTTGAGCTAGACAACACCATCTCCTGAGTCTTCCACTCCATCTCAGGCCACTGCTCCAGCACCTGAGTCATGCTTCATTTCCTTGATTCCCTGCCATGCCATATACCACCATTAACTCAACATCTTTTCAACTCAGTTGCCACCTGAAATTCAGCTCATCAGCATCAACCTCAGAACCCATTCACTTAATCTGAATCAAACCCATGGATTCTAACCACCAGTTTCATCTCCCTGCTCAATTACCAGCAACAGAAGTTCACCTTCAACCCAGATTCAAAACCCTACCACCTGATCCATCCATAAGTCTCCATTTATCTTCACTGATCAAACCCCAATTTCAGTTCGGTTTCTTCCATCTCTGACCTCAAAGCCCCTCAGAACCACCATGAATCTCTGAAACTCCCATCACTACCATTGAACTGAATTTAGTCCACCTAACCAAAACCCATTCTCAATCTCAGTTCAGAACAGCTTCATCTTAATTCTAATCTCGTTCTTCCCTGATTTATCCGGCTCCCAATTCTCTGAGATTTCATCGATTTAACTCTCAGCATTTCTCTCTTTCTCGATCTCCCTGTCTCTGCTTAGCCATCATCAACAACTTCATCAGTACCCGGCAAGCACAACCACCTGCCATTCCATAACACCATTACCTTGGTCATCTCTCGATTTCTCTATCTGCTCTATCGATTTTAACAGCAGCCATGGCTGCTTTCCTTTCTCTTCTTCTCACTCTCAGATGCAAATGATTGAATGAGAGTAAAGTTCTCTCAATTGAGGATAACGTTGGATTGAGGTGCTAACAGCACAACCATCCCCTGGATAAGGGCTGCCCAGATGGCATCCCCTTAACCGCAGCTAGCCTTTCTCTAGTACTCCTCCAGAGAGTTTCCCCTTAACCTTGGCTCAGCTCCTTGCAGTGATAAAATGCCATGAAATGACAATTTTGCCCTTTTTACTCCAATTGGTTGATTTCTCCATCTTTTCCTCCGCGCGACTCCAGAGTACCTAATAACTCAAAAACACACGTAAAGTACATAATTCACAAGAAAAATAGCAAAGAAAGCGTAACTACTAGATAGTAAATACGGTGTATTCTACACCTATCATGTATTCCGATTAAATTAATCATGGGGTCTCTTGTGGTTAATTTAATTGAGAATTTTGGATATAAAATCATTTTGAGATTTTGGTGTCCAAAGAAATCCTTCTTTTCTCGTAAAAGTAAGGTCGCTCTTGTTGTTCTTTCGGGAATGACATCAAATGGGGGAGAGTTCTTTTGAACTTGCGTTTAATTGCCAAATCTTTGTGGGGAGTGCGGCTGTGGAATATTTGAGGGGTTATCTTGTATCTTTATAAACTCCGTGATGAATGCATTTATCTTCGGCTTTATGATTGCATCTAAACAAAGTTGATATGTACTTTTCTTTGGTCTTGAAATGTCTCCATGGAAATTTCATTAGGATCCCGTTTTCGTACCTTTACCAATTTTATTGACAAAAAGGGGGAGAATTAATATGTACTTCACACTACAAATACATATGATTTTCGGATCATTATGTAAGGGGGAGTGGTTTTCGTGTTGAGACGAAGTATTGACTAAGGGGGAGTGATACATATCACCATAGTATTGTTGTAAAAGTTGTGATATGAGAACTTTGATGCTGTGTAATAATACTATGACACTGTATAACAATGATCGAGAGCTTTTGTTTTCTCATTGTTATGGCTACGGGATTTCAACAACTATGATGCGGAACTGAACATCTATGGAATCATGGGAGTACTTGGAAAAGACGAAGTTTTCAAGTAATGTTGAAGCACCAAGGAGATCAAGCATGTGGACGAGAAGCTACAAAGTTATATCTATTTTGTAATCCATATGTATTGATAGTTTTGTCACTAAAATTGACAAATGGGGAGATTGTTAGAGCATTGCTCGGTCGAACTCGCATGCGTTGCTATCTCAAGCATGTTTGTCAATATTAGTGATCAAAACTATATGTCTTGATTTCTAGTTTACTTATGACTAAGTCTCGGTCTAGGATAGTCAAGTATAGTTGAGCTCCAGACTCCATGGCGATTATCTTACAAAGACGAAGAACTACTCGAGGAACCAGTGGAACTTCATCCGACTAAAAGTTATGTGGAGACTTGAACTCATCTGTCACTCAAAAGTCTATTCTATCTCCTACTCTTGAGACAATAGTCGTATAAGTATGATAGTTTTCATACATACACATTTGCTATTCCGAACCAAGTTTACTCGCCTATCTTTTTTCTCGAAATATGTGTTGTTAAGCTTTCGCTTTGACCACATTTCAACTTTACCCGTGACGAAAGTCATGATGACGTTTCAATCTTGAAATAGCTTTGATGACGATAGTCGTGAATAACGATTGTTATAACATTATAGAAGAATGTTTCAATGATTGAAATGTAGAGTTGAGATTACCATCTATGGATATAAGCATATATAGTGTGTTCGCACATTAGTGTATAAATCCATGTACCGGAAACCAAGTGCGTGCATATGTGTGCATGTGGTATTGGTGAAGGAGACAGGTTGGGTACGCATACCCGTACGCGTACTGGCGGAAGTTTTCAACCGAAAATTTCTGCTGAGTTTGTAGTTTGCAAACTAGTAAACCAGTCACCTTAGGTACGCGTACCCACAGAAGTTTTCGAACCGAAAATTTCTGCTGAGTTTGTAAACTCAAATCCGGTAGCTAATGTACGCATACCCGTACGCGTGCCCAAGCTGGTTATTTCTCAAATCGGTAGTTCATGAACTTGAAACAATAAATTATAAGGAATGAAATCTTTGCAAACCGTGGGTATATTGTTCATGAATTGATTCAAATGAATCAAACCGATTTTGTTTCAATTGTGTCTATGAATAAAGACCTAAGCAATTGAACAACTCTTCAACTAGTTCTTATGAGTCATTTGAACTAGTTATGAGAAAGATGAATACGGTTAATATGAAAGTGGTCATATGGCTAACCATTGGTTAACTATTTGTGAACCAACTAAGTGTACGCGTTTAGGTACGGTTACTCAAACCTAAATGAATACATTTCATTTGTGTGTGACAAGCTAAGTTTCGATCTAACGGTTGAAAGATATTAACTTGTATTTAATCAGGTTTTTCATCTAACGGTGAATATTGAATGCTTTGTTACTAAGGTAACTTAGATTGCAAACCCTGATTTGAAAACTATATAAGGGGAACTCTAGCAACTGGAAAAACTAATCCCCACACCTCTTGTGTGATACTAGTTGGTTTTGCTAGAGTCGATTCTCCTTTAACCTTAGGTTTCTTCTCGAGACCCTGTAGGTTAACGACTGAAAGATTTCATTGGGATTGTGAAGCCAGGCGAAACTACTTCTCTTGTAGTTGAGCGATCTGATCTTGCCATTTTCTATCGTACGAGTTCAATTGAATAATTGACTTGAGATTATATCTCCGATAGGGCAAGATAAAAAGAAATCACAAACATCTTCGTCTCATCGTTTGTGATTCCACAATATCTTGTTTCGCTACCATACGATTAAGATTATTGTGAGGATAATACTAGGTTGTTCTTCTTGAATATAAGTCCAGGTTATCAATTAGTTCTTGTACAACTTGATATATCAAAAGACGGAACAAAACTCATAGGTTTATCTGTGGTAGACAGATTTATCTATTATCATAGACTTTTCGGTGTGATACAAATTTGTTTATTAAAGTCTTCGACTTTGGGTCATAGCAACTCTTAGTTGTGGGTGAGATCAGCTAAGAAAATCAAGTGTGTAGTATCCTGCTGGGATCAGAGACGTAAGGAGCGCAACTGTACCTTGAATCAGTGTGAGATTGATTAGGGTTTAACCACAGTCCAGACCGAAGTTAGTTTGTAGTAGGCTAGTGTCTGTAGCGGCTTAATACAGTGTGGTGTTCAATCTGGACTAGGTCCCGGGGTTTTTCTGCATTTGCGGTTTCCTCGTTAACAAAACTTTTGGTGTCTGTGTTATTTCTAATTCCGCATTATATTTTGTTATATAATTGAAATATCACAGGTTGTGCGTTGTATCGATCAATTGTGAAATCCAACCTTCGGTTTTTTATTGGAAATTGATTGATCCTTGGATATTGGTCTTTGGTACCATCCAAGTTTATATCTCTTGTATTTAATAAAGACTCACATATTTCTATTTGTTTGAGTATAGATCAAATCGAGAGAAAGAGATATTAACTCCTTGATAAACTTTTTATTAAGATTGAGTCTGAATGTCTAGTTGATTCTCTTAAAAGTATATTAGAGTTAGTCCATACAGATTGCTAATCGAAATATTGGGTGAGGTTGTTGTACCCCCGCATTTTTAATCAGGAATCAAACAAATCACATGAATAGATTAAGAAGATGGATATAGAGATAGATGGTTTTCCATGTTGACTAAGGTGAAAGGTGTTTCCCATGTCTGTCTGAAGGTCACTACCAGGATGAATCCTATGAATCCTAATGGATTGAGATATCGGCTCGAAATATAATATCAACACAATCGGTATATACAAGGAACCGAATAGTCGATAATCCTAATTCTAGATCAAGTCTGTTGGTATATACAAGGGACCCAGTGGTTGATTTTATAGAACAATAATAAATTATAGAGTCGTGCTATGACGAGGACACCCTCGTAACAGCTCTGGTAAGGGTGCACCTTATATCCATCGGATGATATATCAAAGATTAATTTTTATCCCGAGAAAACATTAAAGAAAAAAATATCTCTTTGTTATTTTTCTTCCTTTTTCTTCTTTATATATTTAATTTTATTTATTTTTTAATCCTTTTAGCAAATCAAATTATGGGGAAAAACATCCCTCATATTGGGTCTGAGATCTGATCGATGTATGGGAAAAGAGTTTAAAATTAATTTATGTTAGTACCACTTGACTTTTAAATTAAAACCAATTAGCTAGTTTATTTTGTGATTGATTTGTCTTTTAAATTGATGGAGTTTGAACCAAGAAAAAGGGTCTTAAGTGTCATGAGGATATTGATTATTGTGCACAATGAAGAATAGCTTGCAAGTGTAAATTACATACAGAACGACGGTGTCATCTGACTCATCTCAAAAAATAGTACCACTTTCGAAAACATCATAAAATACTATCACTTCCTTTAGTGATCGCTTCGTACTTTCACCAGCTTTGAGAGAACGACGGTGTATACAGCTAACACGATATTCCCATCATCCTTACTGTGAACGAATAAAATCCTAAACAAAAAACAGTAGAAGAAGCTCTCGCTTTTAAGCTACCCTAGAAAATTTACAACATCATTGACATCATTTTTATCTAGATCTAGCCCGTACAAGTGATTGACTTTGGGTAGAACAAGAAAATTTGATAGAAGATTTATGTCTTAAATTCTGTGTAAACAATCTACCTAGAAACTCCTCTGATCACTTCCCAATGCATATAGGTTTCAATTATGAGGATGTTTGTATGCCTAGACCTTTCCACTTTATGGCTATGTGGATTGAAGATCCTACTTGCTGAAATATTATTACTAACTCTTGGATTGTTAATGTTGTGGGCTCTCATGCCTACAAACTAAAAGCCAAACCTTTTAGTATCAAGAGAGGTCTTAGGGATATATCTACCATCAGGAAAGAATTAGCCGAGGTTCAAATTTCTAATCCTACTGACACTAGCACTACTTCTAGGCTCAAAGCTAGATTGGAATATCTCTACAATCTTGAGGAACTTTATTGGAAGGATAAATCTAGAGGGGTTTGGCTCATGGAAGGTGACAGAAATTCACCCTATTTCCATACAGTAACCCTCTTTAGGAGGAAAAGAAATGCCATCAGTTGGATTAAGGATTCCTCAAATACTATTCTAACTGATAAAGATAGTATTGGAACTTCCTTTATTAGTTATTTCAAAAACCTGTATTCCTCCCACCCTCAGCAATTTCAGGATGAAATTCTTCTTGATATTCCTATTAAATTTACTGTTGAGGATAATTCTCTTCTAAATTTACCTCTTACCTCTGAGGAAATAAAGAATGTTGTTTTTCAAATGGGTGGAAAAGAGGCTACTGGCCCCGATGGTTTTACAGGTCTATTTTATCAGAAACACTGGGACATCGTAGAGGAGGCTGTCATTGACATGACCCAAACCTGCTTTAGAGCAGGGCATATTGCTAAAGTTTATAATCATACCAATATTGCTCTCATTCCAAAGTTCCTCTTGTTGAACTTGTGTCTCAATATAGACCTATAGGGCTTTGTAATTTCATTTATAAGATTCTTTCAAAAACTCTTGCAAATAGGCTCAAACCTTTCATGAATACTATTATTTCCCAAAACTAAAGTGCCTTCATTCCTAAGAGGAGTATTTCTGATAATATTCTTCTAGCAAATGAGGCTATATTTGTTGTCAATCATAATGACAATATTGAAGGTATTGCAGCCATTAAACTGGATATGACAAAAGCCTATGACAAATTAGAATGGTCTTTTCTTTAAAGTGTCTTGACTAGAATGGATATTTCTAACCACTGGATTAAACTCATAAATTAGTGTGTTTCTACAGTTTCCTATTCTGTCCTCCTTAATGGTAGCCCTACTGGGTTCTTTCAACCTGAAAGAGGTCTGAGACAGGGGGATCCTCTATCTCCCTATCTCTATATCATCTTCTCTAAAGCTCTATCTTCTTATATTGATTGCCTTTCTAAGAAAGGTATTTTGGAAGGTATCAAAGTGTTTAAGGATACTCCAGAAATGACACATCTGTTGTTTGCTGATGATTCCCTTTTGTTTTCTAAAGCTACTGTTCAAAACTTTCAAATGATCAAAGAATACCTTCAAAAATATTGCTTGGCTTCAAGACAAGAAATAAACTTTGACAAGTCTGGCATTCTTTTTTGCAGGAAAATTCCTAAACATAAGAAAGCTCAATTGGCTAATATTCTAGAGATTAAAAACATGGATTTAGGAGAAAAATATCTTGGCACTCCTACTGTGTTTCAAGCTTCAAAAATTCAAACCCATATGGGTATTCTCCAAGCTGTGGATGCCAGAATTTCTATCTGGCTACATAAGCTTCTGTCTAAATCTGCTAGAACTACTTTGATTAAGCACATTGGTCAAGCCATCCCCCTTTTTCAAATGAGAGCTTTCCTTATCCCTAAACACCTTTGTAAACAAATGTATTCTCATCTTTGCAAATTCTTGTGGGGAGAGACTTTGGATCCTAAAGATAGGAAACTGCACCTGCCAGGGTGGGACATTCTGTGTGCTCCCAAGGCTGAAGGTGATCTAGGTTTTAGAAAGGCTGAGTTAAATAATCTAGCTATGTTGGCTAGAAATGCTTGGAGAATTCTTGAAAATCCAAATTGTATGCTAGCCACTGTTCTTAAAGCCAAATACTTTCCTAGAATTGATTTCTTGAATGCCAAGTGCACTGGTAAATGCCCTTGGACTTGGAAGTGTTTTCATGCTATCAAAGAACTCATTAAGCCTTTCATCTCCTGGATAGTTGGGGATGGTCAGTTCATTGACCCCTAGTGTGACAAGTGGATCCCTACTTTGGGCTCTGCTAAACCAAACCCTTTAGTCCCACCAGACCCTAATATTAAAGTCTCTTATTATGTTGATCCTCTTACCAGAATTTGGAATTTATCTAGATTAAACACTCACTTTGATGATGCTTCTGTTAAGAAGATTATCACCATTCCCTTAAGCCAGTTATACACTCCTGATAGGAGGGCTTGGGATCTTTCAAAGAATGGCAAGTTTTCTTCAAAATCTTCCTACATGGGGATAAGAGGTCTTAGGCCATCCCCTTGTAAAAATCTTTGGATGCATATTTGGAAAATTAGGGTTCCTTACAGAATCCAAGTCTTTTTATGGAAAGCTGCTAGAAATGCTCTTCCTGCCAGAACTATTTTGCATACCAGAATGCTTATGCATAGTGTTGATTGTGCTAGGTGTAATGATCCTCAAGAATCTATAATGCATGCTTTGGTCTTCTGTCCCTTTGCTAGCCGTGTCTGGTTTCTCTCTGATTTTTGCATCAATACTCATTTCTTTCAGAATAAGTCTTTCATTGACTGGTTATTGTTTTGGTTAACTGATCCTTTGTCTAGATTCCCTGATGAAGCTCAATGCCTCTTTGTTACTATCTTGTGGTCTCTTTGGACTAGTAGGAATAACTTCACCTTCCAAAACTTGAAAGAAACTCATGTTGTTGTCTTAGCTAGAGCTAAAGCCATGTTTCTAACTAGGAAACCATGTTTTACTGTTTCTCATACTACTCCTGTTAACCTATGTGACAAATGGATGCCCCCTCCTTTGGATGGCTAAAGTGTAACACTGATGGTGCCTATGATGACATTTCTGGAGCAAATGGTGTAGGATATGTGATGAGAGATTTCTCAAGCAAAGCCTCCTTTTGTGCTTCCCTGGTTTTTGAAGTAAAGTCTACTGAAGAAGCTGAAGCCAGAGCTATTTGGGTAGTCCTGAAGAAAGTCTTGGAGCAGCAGTTAACCCATATCATTGTCGAAAGTGACGCGAAGACTCTCATCGATCAATTTTCAGCTGGCCAGTTTGATGGAGACCCGCGTACGGATGCTATTTTAAATTCAAGGACATTCAGTTTTTTTCCTCTAAATTAGAGGCTTGTTTCAACTTTCCGCGTATTAGTAATTCTGTAGCTCATGAGCTAGCTCAATGGGCAAAAACAAACAATGCCTCTATGTACTGGTCTGTGCCTCCTGTTTGGTTATTGCCAACAGTTGAGGGGATCGTTAGCCTTTTTGAAGGCCTTTGATTATAAAAAAACAAAAAAAAAAAAGATATATATGGTACGGATAAGGCGAACCATGTTCCGTGTTGAGACCGAAAAACCTAGGCATTCCCACGGCGAACCATGTTCCGTGTTGAGACCAAAGAACCTGGGCATTCGCTTTACCAAGCAAATCAGGAGAACCACAGCAAGTATGCATTTTTTAAGATTTTACTAAATGGGGTAATCAGTAATGATCAGGAGAGTTTACTGGATGGGGTAATGATTGGAAGCCGATAAAAAGTCGTACACACCATTCCAACAAGCCCCGGTTGAGATTCGTTCAAAACTTTAGATATATGTAAGCTTGTAAAAATATACATTAACCAGGTTTCCAAAATCAAAATGTATGATCACATTATGTCCAATTTTCAGGCGACGACATTTCCGCTAGAGCTGTGTATCAGTTGGAGAATTCGACTCACATCCTAATTCTCCAGGCACACCCATAAGTGATCGGAGCTGCTTGCCTTCTCATCTGATCTACCTCGCCGACCAATTCCTTTTTCTTGGTTGTGTTTGGTAGTTGAAAATTTAACTATATTAACCTATAGTAAAAATAACCCTGCACATTTATTTCTCTATTCCAGAAGAAACAAGTATACAGGAATTTTTGGAAGTATTTTTTTTTTCCTATGGATTTTGGTACAATGCTGTAAGGTGGGAAAGAAAGGGGTTTAACTTTATACTGTTGAGGTATTAGAAATGCTCCTTGTGAAACTCGAACTTGGTTGAACCTTTCTGGTTAAATTCATGGCAGAGCTTGCCCAACTCTTGTGCTAAGACTGGTGCACCACAATAGAAAACACCTGTTCAAAAAAGTATGATCATGTAAGTAAAGGAAAATAACGTTCTCAAACTTTCTTTAGGTATCTTTAGGTATAAACAAATCAGCAGAAAGCTTCACTGATCTTTCCTAGGAAAGATGAGTTACCAATCTTTGCATTTGGGTGCTTTGAGCACGTTTTTGAAAAGACCTTCTTCCAGTTAGGCCGTGCAAAATGGGTTCTCACCTAAAATTGAAAAAGAAAATGTCAGAATTCATTATTCCTTTATATTACTGGATCACCTATACTGCATTTATGGATGTTCTTCGGGAAATGAAGTAATTTCCTTGGAACAAAAATCTGAATGAAAAATATTGAAGGAGATGTTAAGCAGTTTACCGTGGTTCCAGAAACAATGTCAACCCCATTTTTTGCATGATTTAAGGCTTGAACCATTGTGATTAGAGCTGAACGTGCATCCCCTTCTTCGTACACACTAGTTAAGTAGTTGTGCATTTCTATGACACCCTAAGTAGCCATAATGTTTAAAGGATAAGAAACATCACCAAAATTGAAATGAAGATTGACAGAGTCAGCGATTTGTTCTTTACCCTATGATCAAGATCAGCAATTTCATTCATAATTCCTTTGAACCAGTCGAAAGAGCCTTGTTCTCGAGTTACCCAATAGAAGTACGCATTTGTTGTCTTCAGAGGTTTCTTTCTTTTAGGGGAGAACTTACTGACAGAGGAATCTGAGGAAGTTCCAACACTCTGATCTGTTGTTCGACTGGTATCCGATATTGAATCCTAAAAGGCAACATATTATGAGACATCAGTATTCCTTGTAATTAACATCTTGCTCTTTCCAGAAAAAAGAAGCCCTCTCAAGTAGAACAAAACATGGTTTGCTTGCTAAGAACAGAAAGATGACAATATTGCTATTCAGTTTGAGCTTCACTTACAGCCAGTTCCTCCATTCTGATGATGTTGTTGAGCAAATCTTTTAATATACTAATGAAAGGTGTTGCTCCAATTCCAAGCCCGACAAGTAACAATACATCATAATTCTTGTAGTCCTGAGCAGGGGCTCCATATGGACCGTCTATTAATAGCTTCGGCAAGCTGAAATCAGAATCAAGAGCTTGTAACAAGTGTTCAGATGATTCCTATATGCAGATTTTCTCTAAAACAAAAGAAATATGTGGCTGTAGCTCTAAATTATGATAGACATATAACCTCTTCTTAGTTGTTTCATCAGCTCTTAGAAGTCCGCTTCTCCCAGCTAGTGGAAGTTCGCATGCCTCTGAGAAAACCCTTTTGAGTTCCTGTGTCCAGTCACCAAGTTGTCGAATGTGGATGCTTAAGTAATCATCCCCAGGAGCTGAAGTTATTGAAAATGGGTGCCTGCAGAATGCACATCAAAATTGGTCAATATATGTCAGCCTACAATGGATAAAGAAAGGACACATTCCAAGGAGAAATTTGTACAGATGTGTTTGTTTTAGTTACCATTCAAAAGGTGAAACTGCCGGACACTGGACAAACATATACTGCCCACTCTTGTACTTGAAGTTTGGAGGCTTTGACATCTGTAGAGTAAGAACGTTACCTGGATAAATGGCAACCTGAAAATTTGAGCAAGGGCATAAAGAAGTTAACAAGGATGGTAGAAAAAATATAGTGTATCTGTCATAGCGCCATGATATTAAGCAATTAGCAATTTAATTCACATTAATCAGATAAACTGCAAGAACAGGTCTGAACCGTTAGATAAAGACGGATCTCACTAGTAACCATGACTTGATAAAATATGGAACCAGTTCCAGGTCTTCCAGGTCTCTCATGGTTTAGTCTGATGATAACTTGGTATGAGTGAACTGTTGAACCGCAATTATGTTTGAGTAATCTTATCCTAGATAATTCAACTACTTCCATAACATTTCTTCATAGATCATGATCACTGCAAACTAGTACATGCTGCATCACAAGACTGGCTACTTAGCAACACATTTGAAATTGACCACCTTTCAGTAGGCTAACACTCCTCTATTTGTAGACTATATAACTAGGCGAATAGTTACCTTTCTGAGGCGGACCGAGTAAAACCCAGACCGAAAAAATCTAACAATTCTTTCGCATGCATAGAGGATTACAGGAACTGCAATATACATCCATGTCTGAGACAAAACAGGCATCCAGCAATTTTATCAGCATTAGCTGATAGACCTACTTCACTTCATTTGCATAAAAAAGAAAGAAAAAGAAGCATATTCACAATAATAAAAAGGGCTTTCTGTGGAAATTTACCGTTTTTTGGTACCATTGGTGCACGAGATAGAGGTAGCACCCATGGATTATGAGCAAAATGTAGACAAGTACAAAGAGATGATGAGAATACCAAAAAGCATTGAATCCTGTAAGCTTGTCGAAGGGTTTAGGCAACTTTACGAGACTACGTCTGAACCATCTAGTTGCGAGTGTGAATGCCACTACCATGAAAATAACCATGAGAATTCCTGTGACACCTTCTGTCCCACGTAAAAGTGCGGCATACGTGGGTTTGTGATCGCCGGGAAAATCATGTTTTAGAGGCTCAAAAGCATGATGTGAGGATTTAATCAAGCGCGGGAAATCACAGGCAAGATGATTCCCAGCGTGGAGGATTACACCGACTACGATTGCTCCTGCTATTGTCTGTCAAGTAGTGACGCGAAGAATCAGTAAAATTCAAACACTTGGACATTCAGTTAGTTAATAGCTCTTTGTATTTACCTTACAGGTATTAGTGGTTCAACTAGAACAATAATTGAAAGAAGAAAAAAAAATCAATCTTTTTTTTTGTCCCTCTAGAAACTAGCATTGCTGTTTATTATATGAATTTTGAATCTCGTTGTTGACTCAAATATCATTAATCTATCAGATAACGTTAGCTTAACCACTTCTGCTGTTTAAGTAAACAATATCACCAGGTCATGTCAAAACAAATTACGCAAAGTAAAAAAGTGTTGAAATTGCCCACTATGCTACTTACCCTAAGCATATCATTTTCAGTTTCCAAACAAAGCAGTAAATTTCTCAACAAATGGTCAGTAAAAAAAAGTATGAACAAAAATAGGAGGAAGCGTACCTTGTGAAAATTGATATTATCATCAAAAGGAATAACAGAAGCAAGTCTAGTAGACCTCAACCAAGTGATAGTGTTTCTAGAAACAGGTAAGAGAATGAGAGCCATATTGAACTTGAGAGTTTCAGCAGCACCTTTAGCAGTAACAAGACAATAACCCATAACCTTAAATGGGTATCTATTCTTGTATTGAAAGAACTTCCAGAAGAATAACCCTAACATTATTCCAATCCACAATGCCATTACCCATAACCTTTTCCAGTTATCTTCAAAGTAGTAAATTATATTTCTGCTCACTTTTCTTATGGAGCTTCTGCTTCTTAGTCCTTGTAGATTTTGGCTTAACGCTTGGCTTGTGTAACTTAATGCTTGACTGTAATTTAGATACGTATCCTTCTGCAGTAACAATGTCTCCAATTGCCATAACTGTAACAAAAACATTTACTTTAAAAGTGGGTGATCCAGATTGTCTAAATTATAACCATTTTTAGTGGATCAATACCAAACATTAAAGCAAAAACCAAACAGCAAAATAAGCTAGAAATTCTAACGGACATGATAATATCTAATCATTTTATCTGGTCGGCACTCGGTATTTTAGTATGCTGTCTGAGTGCGCATTGTATGCTTTCCAGATAAGCTTTGCACATGGAGACCAAGTTTATATTGGATTTGGTTCAAAACTTATAGTCTTTCCTGTAACGTGGGTCAACCATTCACCAAAAGAGTACCCTGAAGAAGGTCAAGTAAACTGCTGGCTTTGACTATATTATATAACCTTTGAATTTTGGGATGACCCATGTTACAAGTGAGTCAACAAATTTCGCATCACCTGCCACTAGCTAGTACGTGGGCCTTACACAGTTTCGCTTTGCTAGTGTAAAAGAAAAGTCAGCTCGTTTCATACCACCAAATCGTTCAACCAGCAAATGACAAAAATTGCACTCTCGCACACACCTTTCTCTCTTTTTGGTGAATTTGCAGCCTATACTGGAATTAAATTATTATTATAAATTTATTTTTGTGATGCGAATTAGAGTATCAATAAAGTCCAAACTTTTCAATCAGCGTGGTATAAAGATGCACAGACCACTATGTGACCGTGAAGAAGTCACGTTCAAGTTCGTTGCTACTAGTTCTTTAAAGTTCCTAATCACCAAGTTTATTTTGTAAAAATAACAAAAATGAAGAATTTTGTCACATCTGTTCTTTACATCAACCACGTCTATCTGCATGAAGTTTGGTTAGGCATTTAGTATTTACTGCATGCAACAAGCTCTCAAACTCAAATCAAAATGTTCAAAGAATAGACACCATTGCTCACTTATTACTGTCCATCGACACATGGCATAACCTTTTACGTCCTACATTCCTATTCAGTCCAGAACGGTCCCTAGCTCGATTATGATTTCCGTTTCTATTTTGAGCTTCAGGGCTCAGGATTCACTTCATCACATCTAGCTTATGGGATCTCTATTTGGGACCATTAGGTCCCCCATTACCACTATCGCGAATACAAAATTTTGATTCTGCGATTTCCAATGAGTGCCTAATAGCTGTAAAGGTTATTCACAGTTCCTTTTCCTCCTACTCGAAAGTGAAAGTGAAATTTAAGAACCTTCTATGGACTGGCATATATGAAAACAACGGAAAGAAATAGACTGGCGAGGAGCATATGCCACCTGTCGACCGAAACAAAAATGGAAAAAAACTTATAAATATTGTACCAACCTCAATGTAGCCAAGCCTCTCAGGGTCCAACTCTTCCATTATGAGAGCAGCGTATTCCTCGGCTTGTTCTTTAAGCCTTGCCAACTTATTCGCCGAAGCACTCAGCATGATAATCTACGAGAAAACAAATCCGAATTAAATTCTTCCATTAATACCATCCATCTTTTACGATTATGATTATTATACCCTTCACCTACTCTTCTGAAAACGACATCGTCTTATTTTTCAAACTTGATGTATATTATTAACATAAACATCACAGAGACAAAATTTTGATAATCACCTAACTGTTTTAGTTTTCTTTGTTTTGTCAGTCACAGTTGATGATGATGTAGCGTGAGAAATGAATGAACCAAAAAAAAATGTCATTACCGGCAGGTTGGAGTAGTTGGGCTGTGGTTTTCTGCCCTAGCTAAAACATAATAACGTTCAACCAATCCTTGATACACTACTTACTAAAACACTACTAAAATATAGCATGTTTGTTTTTTCATTTAATATAAATTCTCCGTATTAACCTAAATATAAAATAATTAATAAACAGCAAAAAACCAGAGATCAGTTCAAGAAGAATTACACTGACTGGTAGATTTTTATTTAATAGCCACTGTATCATCGGGGAATCCGACAGACTGTTTTTATTTTTAAAAATTTTAAACACCTCATTAACAAAAAATAGTACTTTATATACTAATCGAGGTTGATTTTGTGTTTCATTGAAATTCTATGGGTGATAAAGAAAGAGAGAATAAGCACCTCTTTAACTTCAGATTCAGTAATCCTACCATCTTCGTTCTTATCTACCCTGAAATGAAAACAAAATGAGTTGAACTTTAATAATGAATGTGATGATAATACAGACTAAATTTGAAGATTAAATAAAATATATGAATAATTACATGTCAAAGAAGATTTGGAGTCTAGAATCAAAACTTTGATCAGTAATTTGAGACCAAAACTCATATAGTTCCTCTTTACTAATTTTATCAATCTTCAATCTTCTTCTTCTACTCAATGCATCAAATAGTTCCAATGCGAATTCCTTTGAATCTTTCATTCCTAATTTTCATAACAACACAAAAAATAAAAATGAAGTGAGATACCTAAAAAATCATTTTAAGGAAATTGTGAGAAGAAGAAGAAAAAAAGAACCTATGCATTGTCCGAAATCAGCTCGAAAAAGAAATCCATCTTTTGCAAGTCCATCAAAATTGCTTTGAACTTCATTCCAAGCGTCAACAGAATTAATATTGTTCCTATGGCTACTGCTATTACTATTACTATTGCTAATGAATCTTAATCCTCTCAGAGCTTTATGTGCGCCAGACTGAGTTCGATCGAGTTGAGCACGTTGTTTACGAAGAGCTCTAGCAGCTAAAGCTGCATCAGCAGTTCCTACATTGTTATTATTATTATTTGCTACTGCTGTAGAAGAAGAAAGTGTTTTTGATGATTGATTATGACTCCATGAAAATCTTCTATTGAGTTCGGCTTTAATCTCTTGTGAAAATGCTTTAGCTTTAGCTACTGTTTCCTTTTTTCAGTTCTTGAGAAAACTGACGAAATTTATGCGATGAACTTCTTTTTATTGTTGGTGATCTTGATGCCGCTGATGATAAAGAAGTTTCACTTCCACCACCACCAGAAATAACAATTTCTTGATCTAAATCAATAATGGTAGCAGGTTCAACACTTCTTAACACAATTGTATCATCGTCTTGAAAATCAAGGGTTACTTCCACAAATTCTTGATCCATTGCACCAGATGTTTCGTTGTTTACAGGTGATGAACTTCCGCTTGCAAATTTACCTGAAGATACTGTATCTGACGCCCATCGTCGTTCATGTTTCGGAAAACCCCTCATAAATTTCTCTCTCTCACGGACACTGTTTACTGGCTCTCTAAAAATTTTGAATCCAAGCTAGCTACAGATGTTCTGTTTGAAGAATAATTTAAACTCTTTCACAGCATCATCGAAACGCGTTCGGAATCTCTAGGAAAAAAAGGATGAGAGATGGTACAAGCGTCTGAATGGGAATGAAAAAGAGAATGGAAAGGTGGAAAATGACAAGTTCAGAACATAGAACCACTGGAAAAGTTGCAGGGTGAAAGACTTTTCTTTGAACCCGAAACAAATATCCGAAATGGGATTTGTAACACAAATATGTAACAAATATGAACTGATACAATGGAGTGAAAAATGATCAGATTCTTTCGGCAGCATAACCAATTCTAAATAAGAATGAAGCAAATGTTTGCTCTCCAAAAATATGTTTAAAAGAATGACTTTAGCAAATTAATCAGAAAAGAGAGAAAATGAGATTCTCTCTTTTAGGGAGAGATAGTGAAGAATGTGAGGGGAGTAGGAGAGACAGTGGGGTCATGAGAAAAATGTATCAAGTACAAGTGGAAATAATAGTGAGGACGGAGAAAAAAAAGAAAACCCAAGAAAATGGAATTTGCGATTGCGTGAAAAGAAAAGTAAAGAAGAGAGAAACTTTTATTTGGCTGCTTGTTGTGGTTTGGTAAGCAGAGATGACGAAACAAACATTCCGAGTCATCGTATGAAACCGGCATGTGTTGTTGGCTAACCGTGGTACATTTGCGTATAAAAATAAATTTAATAAAAAAGTATGACATTTGATATTTAAGGTACTGGTTTTTTTTTTTTTTTTTTTTTTTTGCAAAAGAAGAATTTTAATTAAGTTGGGGAAATTCCCATGTCTAATAACAACCGACGCTCAACGCACTTAGGCGGTTGATCAAATCATGTATGAGTTATAGCGCTTTTCCTGCTGTATTTAGCTAACTTATCAGCAGTTTTATGACATACTCTAGGAATGAAATTACACATCCAATGAGGGATTGTGTTTAACTTATCAAAAGTATCTAGCAGGATGTCTTCATTTTTCCAAGCAATCCCTGAAGATGTTTTGTTGATGTAGCTTTCTATATTCTTGAGGTCAGTCTCAAAAATAACATGCGTAGTCTCCAAAGCCAAGCTCCACTGACAAAGATCTCGAGAAAGCTAGACACTCTGCGCTCTCTGAATCAGTTACTCCTGCATAGCATTTTGATTTTCCTCTGCACCATTTACCTGTAGAGTCACGTAGAATAAGAGCAATTCCAGTTAGACCTGTATTAGGATCAAATGAAGCATCACAGTTAATAGTATGAAAAGGACTAGGAGTTGGTTTCCATGCAGAGGTTATATTAGTGGATTGGGGTACTCTATATTGGTTTACTGATTGCCTGTCATTGAGTTTATCAATGTAACTGGCAAATCTTAGAGCTCTTTTTGCCGTTGCGATGGGTCTCGCTTTCTTATCTTTGAAAGTTTGTTTCATATCTCTGATTCCAGATCGTCCAAGCAACAATCATGATACCATTCAAGCTGAATCCATGAGTAGCAGCTTGTGAAGCTTGATTCATACAATCTTCGAAAGCCAGCATTATATCAGCATGGATTGTTGCTAGGACTGCTGCACCTCCAGGTATTTACATCCATACAGCTCTTGAGAATGGGCACAAGAAAAGCACGTGCAGGAGAGATTCATCAAATTGCTTGCATAATGGGCACAAGCAATTAATATAGCTGCAATTCTGCGAAAGTCGTATTTTTGTTGGCAGAATGTCGAGAGTACTTTCCACCAAAAATGTTTGACTCGAGGCCATGTATCTATGCTCCAAAATTGCTTCCAAAGATGTGTTTGAATTAACAACTTTCCGAGATATCTCAGATGTTGCCAAGACTTAAATCATGAAGTTTATTGTAAGCAGACTTCAATGTGAACTCCCCATTTCTTTTAAGGATCCAAACCAGTTTGTCTTCTACAGCATTAGGAATTCTCATATTTATCAAACAAATTATGAAGTAATGGCACATTCCATTTTCTGTTGCCTTGAATGAATAATTCTTGAACCCAAATATATTGCTCACTGTCTGTGTTTCCTTGTCTTGGTATTGGAGGATGATCTAACCCAGAAATCCACACATCGATCCATATCTTTATTTTCCTTCCATTTCCTAGTCTCCATCTACTGTGATTCTTTATGAATGGAATTTGTTTTTGAAGACCCCTCCAAGCCCATGAGCAATTAGTCTTGAGAGTTGCATGCAATATATGAGGGCCAGGATAATATTTAGCTTGCATTGCTTTTACCCACTTCTCCTCCTCGAATTAATGCACATTCTCCGATAGCCCTTACAAGAAGTGCTTGATTTAAGAGGTTCAAATCCTTGAAGCCTTGTCCACCAAAATGTTTGTGTAAACCAAGCTTTTTCCATGAGGTAATGCATATTCCATTATGTTCTTGAAAACCCCACCAAAATTTTCGCTGCAGAGTATCAATCTGTTTGATAATTTCAGATGGAATTTGTAAACAACCCATGGTATAGGCTGGGATTGTATTAGTGACAGTCCTTATCATAAGTGATTTGTTGCACTGTGACATGGACTCACTATTCCAGTTGAAAAGACGATTTTTCACTCTCTCCACTAAACCAGTAAAGCAGTTAACCTTATTCTTTCCAATAACAATAGGAATTCCTAGGTATCTTTCATTAGAATTCATCCAAGGTACCTTTAATCTTCTAGTAAGTATCCTGCAAAACCTCTGTGGTACATTTGCACTATAGTACACACTTGATTTACCAAAATTTACCATCTGTCCAGAAGCAGATCCAAAATCATCAATTATCTTGAGAAGATTGTTCACATTGTACAAATCAGCATTAATGAATAGCACACAATCATCTGCGAAGAATAAATGAGATATTGAAGGAGCATTTGGGACAATTTTAATACCTTCTATCTGCTTGGATTGCTCAGCCTTAAGGAGTTGTCTTGAAAAAGCTTCCATTACAATTATAAATAGGTTAGGTGACAAAGGATCACCTTTCCTTACACCTCTTGAAGGAGCATATGATTTGCATGGAGAACCATTTAGAAGTACAGAAATCTGAGTTGTGCTGACACATTGCATAATGAGATGACAAAATTCTGAGCAGAAGCCTAATTTCAGCATAACATCTCTTAAGAAGGACCATTCAAGCCTATCAAAGGCTTTAGACATGTCAAGCTTCAAAGCAAGATACTTGTTGACTTCTTTTTTATTCTTTATTGTATGAACAATCTCCTGAGCAATATGGATATTATCTGTAATTTGCCTTCCTTGAACATATGCAGCTTTAAGTGGAGATATTACTTTTCCCATTATTTTCTTCAATCTCATTGATATAATCTTTGAGATGATTTTATAAGAAGAATTGCAGAGAGCTATAGGCCTTAGATCAGATGGAAACTTCTTGTTTTTTGTTTTTGGGATGAGTGAAATATTTGTAGCATTCAAACTTTTTAGAAGATAACCAGTTTGAAAGAATTGTTTCACCATCTATACTACATCATTACCCACAATATCCCAATGATGCTGAAAGAATCCAGGTGGGAATCCATCTGGTCCAGGTGCTTTCCAAGGCTTCATGTCTTTTAAAGCTCTGTGTATTTTATCATTGTCTGGGACTCTCATTAACTCCAAGTTTTCTGAAGAAGTAATTAAATAAGGAATGCAGTTTAGAATATCATCATTTCTAGCAGGTACTAAGGAAGTATGAAGTGAACTGTAATGATCAAGTAGCAATTTTTCCAGCTCCTCCCTAGAAGTGCACCAATTTCCATTTCCATCTTTTAATGCCACAATATTGTTTCTAGTCCTTCTTTTGTTTGCATTAGCATGATGGTACTTTGTATTTCTATCCATTTGAAGATAATATTCATCTCTGGCTTTTTGACCCCAAAATTCATGTTGTATTTGATGCCAATGCTCTATTTGGTTCTCCACATGAAGTACTTCATTATCAATGTCTGGGTGTTGACTGTTTTGCTGCAAAGCTTTCAACTGCTGATGAAGAAGATATATATTACTTTGAATGTCTACATATTTCTCTCTATTCCACTTTGAAATATATTTTCTTGTGGTAATAAGCCTTTTTGATAACCTGAAACCATGTGAAACATTAACTTGTTCTTCCCAAGCATTAATAATCTCATTTTTTAAAATATCATCTTTCTCATAACATTGGAAATATTTCCAATTCTTTTTCCTATTACCATGCAAAGTAGAAGTGTCCAACATTATAGGGCAGTGATCTGACCTATACAAGTTACAATGACCGGTTACATCAGTTACCAGGCTCAGTTACATTAATTACCAAGACCGGTTACCATAAACTCATGGTATTTCTTGTGATCTGTCACACCAGTCACTAGGATCGGTTACACCAATTACTAGGATCGGTTACACCGATTACTAGGATCGATTACACAACACACTGTGATCGGTCATACTAATTACTAGGATCGGTCACACCAATTACAAATATCGATCATACCATCTCAGGTGATTACTTAGGATCGGTTATACTAATTAATCAAAACTAGTCATACCAAATCATAAGTCAGGCATTGTGATTAGTTGTACCAAGATACATAATAAATTTACGATCGGTTCTACCATCTCACACATATTGGTAATCCAAAGATATGCAATGAATATCCGTACCAATAAGCCTAGCGATTTCCCTTTCGATTCATAAAACAAGTGCATGAATGTACTTCCTTTAAACAAATGTAACACATTGTTTCCTAGGATGATATCTTCACCATTACCCATTCACAAAATCTTAACATCATTCATAAGATTATGTCGATGTCATGTCTACGAAGTTCAAAAGATAAGTTTTATACTTCGTAGTCTGATTCCCTAATCCTATGATCATGTGATCATGTCTCACTACTAGAGTAATATATCCAATACACAGCTTCGCAGTTATATTTTCAATATAGCACGACTTGAAAGATACGTTAGGAATGAAACAGTTCAAGTCAATATTACTAACCTCAAGAGGAAGGATGATGTCATCGTTGTAGCTCGTTACTTATTCACGTTCTTCAGGTCTTTGAGTAATACTTGTATGTCTCAACATTCCTAGACTTTCTAGTCTAACTTAAACGAAGTTGTCTCTATTACATAATCAAGCGATTCTTAGATGAGTTTTGACACACTAAAATATGACAACCAAACTTGACATATCAACGTTTGGTGGATTTAATCGAGTTATGCTCTAACAATCTCCCCCTTTGTCAATTATAGTGACAAAAATCTTAATACATATGGATAAACAAATTACAAGAATTGATTTTACATACGCTTGATTCCAAGTTTCAACAACACAATAACCATCATATATTCAATCAATAAATGCCGCTGTTGACATTTGAATAACAAAGCTTATACTCCCCCTAAAGGTAAGATAGGTAGATATTCAATCCGAACATCTTTGTTATTCCCTTTTATAGTCAGAATACTACACAACAATATGATATGTTTCTCCCCCTTAGTCAATGCTTTACTCTTTCGTTAGATATAACGTTTGAGCACAATTGTCCTTTCCTTAGTGATTGCAAATCAATTGTTTACTCCATATATTTCTCCACTTTTTGTCGAAAATGACAAAGGTCCGAGCAAATAAAGGTCAAACCGAAAGGATCTTACAAATCTAAAAGACTTGTAAACAACCTATAAGAGTTAAGCATGAAGGTTTCACATACCACTTTAGGAACCAATATTAAAACAGAAACTACAAGTAATTTAGTTTTAATATGTTATCAAGGAAATAATTGCCCGAAGTAATTTTCCCTAATAGTTTAACAATTTGACTAAGAAACTTAATTCCCTTGTTAAACCGATTGTAAACATAAAATCGCTTATTTCAATAAGACCAAAATAAAGATCAAGATTAACTTTATTTCTCTCATCGAGTTCTAGTTATTCAGACGGTAACTTAGAACTTTCCCTTTAGATAAGACAAGCACTAGGTTAGTTAACTAGTTTTTCTTGTCAAGGCATTCGATTAGACTTGAATAAACGAATCCTTCAATTTGATAAGTCTAACTAAGATCAGAATTAACTTAGTTTCTCTTATCCGGAATCAAATTGGACTAAACAAAATGATCCTGTATTTCGTTAAGCCGTAAACAATACATACAAATTAACCAAAATAAATTGACTTGCACAATTATTTTCTTAACCGGAAGAAATTGAAATAAACATAGACATTATAGCACCGAAATTTCGTTAAGCAAAAACACTTGATACCCAAACAATAAAGAATATACCAAACAATAAGCCAAATAAATTGGCACAGTTTTTCTTGACCGGAAATAATTGAATCACACACTCCATACACATCATAATGGAATATATCAATTGTACCGAAATTTTGTTAAGCAAAAGAAAAATACATGCAATATAAACAGGCTTTTCTTAAACAGAAAACAATTAACTAACAAATTGTTACCTCGTACTCCGCATCCTCTTCTCCCCGTAAAGATATATCATTAAGCGCAAGTTCAAGTAAGAACTCTACCCCATCAAGTTGCCATCCTCTCGCAAGAACAAAAGAACAACAACAAAGGCAACCTTTACCAGAGAAAAGTTGAAACGGTTTTAACTAATGCGTGCCAATAGAAAAAGTTCAAAACCCCGAAACACATATGTTATGCTAAACCCAACTCATTAAACACAAATTGATTCAACATATTGTAACTTTTCACATATGAGTTTCAATCGGAACACCTTATAATCCTTTGATAAAGCCTACCAACATGGGCTAGAACTTAATCCCGCTAAATCAAAAAGCCACATAAACCATAAGGGTTACATCATATGAGATCGAATATTAAGGTTAATGAAAGACATCCCATAAACCGAAAACACATAGCAAAAATATAGGCATTCATGCACATGCTATGTAATTGGACACTATCACAAAAAAAAATCATAAAATAATAATTTTATTCATAAATAATTGATAGTTTTATTCAAAAATAGACCTTATACAATAATAGAAATAAATCAATAACTGATGTTTATTTTCTTGGATAAGAGTTACATCATATAACTTAATCCCTAGAAGTGCTCTGATTGTTCACTGAGGTTTCTTCAGCTTTCAAGTTCTTAAGTCTTATCTTTTCTTTCAGATGCTTGAGTCTCCTCTTCAAGATTCACCTCCACAATCAACTTCAAAAGATTCGACTTGAGCCAATCCTCATTCTTTACTGAGATGCTTCCAATTGTTCACGAGCAATTTCAAAATTTCGCATTAGGAAAAGCATTAGCTCCAAATATATTTGATTCTCCTTATGTTCCTTTGAAAAGTAGCATTTAATCTCAGCAGGAAGGCAAGTTTCAAGCATTCTTAATTGAGAATCAATATCAATAGTATTTTCACACATCTTGAACCGCAGACAAAGCGTGGAGGAAAGAATCGGTTCAAAAGACGTTTTGTATATCAAATAACACTTGGTTTCCAAGTTTAAAAACACCTAACAAGGTATTTTTATTTGATAAAAATAGTCGTGAAAATACACAAGTTCGGAAATAAACTCAAAAAGGATTTTCCAAATATTATTGTCAAGAGAGTCCAATATATCTTGCACAATCTTGTCATGAACTTTCCTAAGTCGAAAGTATTCTTCAAAAATAGAAAAATTATTCCAAATCTAGAAAAATACTTAAGTTGTTCATGATATAGTTTTATACGTTTCTCATGTTCCAGTGCTTTTTTAAGAACTTCTCATTTATTTAAATCGAGCACAAAGTTGGGAAATTCCAATCAACAAACCTAGTTGTTGAAGTGAGCACTTGATGGCTCATCTTTGTTTTTGGAACACGATCTATCTTGATGTTTTCGGACATCCTTTTTCCATTTTCTGCTTTGTAGCAGATTGTTGAAGGATACCAGTGTATCAATATCACTGGATGTTTTTAAATCCTTATTGAGTCTAAAGATTAGACGTTCATAGTCATCTTTATCTAAGATTACAGCATGGTTGTTTTTCTTAGTATTTATTTTAGATGACCCCTTTTTAACTTTCACTTTATACTTTGGTATCCATTTGTAAGTGGATATGGGATGAAAGTTTTTCATCTCTTGCAACATTGTATTTTTCCAAGCTGAAGCATCAGATATCATATTCTTGTTGACAAAGGTATTACCTTCTTATCATTATTCCTTTTAGGATAGAAATTTGAATTACTAGAATAATTCTTTTGTCTTACAATAGGACAATGGTGATCTGAGGTCTTTTTAGAGGTAAATTTACTCAATTGTTTTCAAACAAAAATAGAGCACCATGCATCTTTCGAATTTTACAACCCCTTTGCATATGACCTTTATTTCCACAATAATAACAATGCTTACTAAAAGGAGTGTAGTTTTTAGGAATACCTTTTAACAATGTTCTGTCCTTATGTTGATCTTTGATCTGAGACTTAGCATGATTGCATGTGGAACTATTTTCTTTTATAGCCTCACTCGAGCTCTTTGGGAAATCGGGAGTATCAGTTGGTTTTGGTAGATCCTATGGTGCAGAAGAACATGCAACTTTTATAAATTTTATTTCTTTGTTGGTGGAGGAAGTATCGATTCCTTGGTATCCCAGTCTGCGCATATCACCGTGACTTCTTCATGTTTCCAACAAGGAAGATAAGTTGGTTGTACTAACATTGAGCCTTTTTAGTTTTGCAACTTCTTCTTCCAAAAGCTTAACTTTGTCAAGAGCATTGATAAGTTCAACCTTAAGAAGGTTCTCTTTGGAAGAAACAGACTCTTCTTTTTCTCCACACATTAAATGTTGTGAATTAATTCTTGCTTCAGTTTCAACAAGTTTCTTATTCAACAGATAATGTTTCTTGTTGAGATTTTCATAATCAAGAATCTTTGATTTCAGGATTTCTTTGAAGTTCTTGAGAAGATATCTGGTATTTTGATATCCATAATAGAAACCAGAGAAAATTTTTCTGAGTTTCCTATTTTTTCTGCAAAGAGGAGCAAGAAGCCCAACCACATCTGAGGTAGACAGCCTTTTTGTAGAAACTGCACCTAATAGTGAAGAAAATACAGACACATCTTCTTCAACATCTTGATCAATTTCTGAGTCACCATCTTCTGAAATTTCATCAAGTTGTTTTTCAAAGAAAGTCTGCCAGTCATCAGAATCTACATTGTATAGGTCAGCTTGTTCAGAAGATTCACTGAAGATGACATTATTAGATGTTGGTTCTCCATCTTGTTTTACGTTAACTGAATCGTTTACAGGTTCGACTGTGTCCATTTTGATTCAATTCTTATAGGTTGAATTGCACCGAATACAGATTGTTATATCTTTTCGTGTTTGCCCGCTGGGATACCAATTGAAAAGACGAGGGTACCCAAATACACCACAATCTTTAATTTATCCACCTATAAGTCCTCTTACCGAAAGTGATTGTCTATGGACAAAGTCGAGACAATACTACAAATCGGTATTCACACTTTATGTGATTTTCTATGGATATGAGATCGAGACAATACGACTACCAAAGTGTGATTACTTGATAATAGGTTCGGACTTAACCAAACTCTATAGGATCACTATCAAGTAAAGCAGAGTTAACATTTGTGTATTTTACTTCAAATTATAATAAACAATTATAATTACGGAAATAGAAAAGTAAAAGACACAGCAATATTTCGTTAACGAGGAAACCGCAAATGTAGAAAAACCCCGGGACCAAGTCCAGAATTGAATACTCTCAGAATTAAACCGTTATAAATAAATCTAAACCAACTTCGTATAGTTGAGACCAAGCAACTACCCCTAGTTCACTTAGTTTCCTCAGTATCCCTACGCTTCCAACATCGATGAGTGCACGCACTGGAACAATTCCTTTGGATCGTATTCCAAACAGTAAAGGAACAACAAATCCGTTTGGTAACAACTCTTTTGATTCTTTCAAGATAAAGATATCTCAAGTCATACGCAAAGGCTCTTTCGTTTAATCTAATAAACTCTTTTGCCTAGTTAGATCAGTCTATCCAATAACTACAAAAGTAGTCAAGTTTAGATTTGCAATCAATCGATAGAGATTCCAACAAGAAACTATAAAATGATGCCGATCTCATGCAACTAACCAATCGAATAAATCTAATTCTTGTTGGATCCCAGCCGATCAAGGTTTGTGCACACCCAAAGATATGAGAACCAAATAAGAAATCTTCTTTGTCTTCATATCTTCTTTAATCTTCAATAAATACCTGCACAACACCACTTGAATCTCTTGTGATCAATCACACACAGAACGGAGTCTGTTAACAATGGATTATCACAAGATGTCTTTAGATCTACAAACAGTTCTAAATATCTCGTCGATACTTCGATTTAGTTTGAGTGAATCTTATATCAGAAGAGAAGATTCTCAAGAATAAACAAACTAGGTGTAATCAAAGTTTCAACAACCGTTAGTCAATCAAATCAATCGAAAACTAATAACACGCAATTATCTAGTTTCCCACCAATGGTACTCGTAGCGCTTCTTGATCCCACAGAAGTCTTTAAACGAGCGGTCGTAAGAGATTTTACCTAATTAGGATACTTTCCTCTCCGATTAGACGGATCCACCAGAAACAACAAAAAGATGAAGTTTGCCTGGCTCTTAGGATAGTTTGTTAGAAATGCAAACTTAGGTATTTATATACCAAGGATGTTTGGATACCAAGGAATTTCCAAAACCGAAAATATTCTCAAGATATGCAATGAATAGCAAAATTCGGTTTTCCTAATTCCCATAAATGCTTGTCCATAATTTCCAAAATCTCTCAATAGAAAATCTCCAATTAGTAAATACACATTACTAATTTTTATTCTCTAGAGATATGCATTTAATTGCTGGTCATTAAAATCATATATAACCAAAAACCTTAAAAGATTAATTTCGGTACAGGATCTCCTTGAGTACTAAGGAATATCTTTGAACAATAAATGATAAGAGTTATTGTCCGTGTTCAAAGTATGTTGACATCTTTTCTCTATAAATCATCTTTCATATTTACATTCTTGGAATCGGTTATACCACACTTCCAAACAAGTTTAGAATTGGTTCACCCGTATTCCAAGATTACTATGTGATTGATCAGATATCAAATCACATCCATGGGTTCAATTGGTTTTACCAATCACTAGGATCGGTTATACCCTAATATGGAAACACTTGTGATCGGTCACACAAGTTACCAGGACTGGTTACATCAGTTACCTGGATCGCTTACATCAATTACCAAGACTGGTTACCATATACTCATGGTATTGTTTCGGTCACACCAGTCACTAGGATCAATTACACCAATTACCAGGATCGGATACACCAATTACTTGGACCGGTTACACCAATTACAAGGATCGATTACACAACACTCTTTGGTCGGTCACACCAATTACTAGGATCGGTCGCACCAATTACAAATATCGATCATACCATCTCAGGTGATTACTTAGGATCGGTTACACTCATACCAAATCATAAGTCAGGCATTGTGATTAGTTGTACCAAGATACATAACAAAGTTATGATCGGTTCTACCATCTCACACATATTGGTAATCCAAAAATATGCAATGAATAGTCGTACCAATAAGCCTAGCGATTTCCCTTTCGATTCATAAAACAAGTTAATGAATGTACTTCCTTTAAACAAATGTAACACATTGTTTCCTAGGATGATATATTCATCATTACCCATTCACATAATCATAACATCATCCATAAGATTATGTCGTTGTCATATCTACGAAGTTCAAATGATAAGCATTATACTTCGTAGTCTTATTCCCAAATACTATGATCATGTGATCATGTCTCACTACTAGAGTAATATATCCAATACACAGCTTCGCAGTTATGTTTTCAATATAGCACGACTTGAGAGATACGTTAGGAATGAAACAGTTCAAGTCAATATTACTAACCTCAAGAGGAAGGATGATGTCGTCGTTGTAGCTCGTTACTTCTTCACGTTCTTCAGGTCTTCGAGTAATACTTGTATGTCTCAACATTCCTAGACTTTCTAGTCTAACCTACACGAAGTTGTCTCTAGTACATAATCAAGCGACTCTTAGATGAGTTTTGACACACTAAAATATGACAACCAAACTTGAATTCCAACGCTTGGTGGGTTCAACCGAGCTATGCTCTAACACCAATGATCCACAAATAAAAGTGGTTTAGTTAATAAAGCTGTTTTAGAAGTGCTTACGAGAGTTGTAGCAAAATCGAACATAGTCATATATAATAGTTCGTGTACTTCTACTAATACTGGAATTGAACAAGTTTGGAAACTTCTAACAGTTCGCAAAGTCAGCGCACATGGTTTGCTAACCTTGGAAGTTTGCAAAAGTAAGGCCACAAGGGTTCGCAAACCTTGGAAGTTCGCAAAATTCAGATGTTAGGGGTTTGCAAACCGGGTTTGTGAAGATGTAAATGGTTCACAAACCGGGTTTGTAAACCTATACAGTTTACAAAATTCATACTAACTTAGGTAAAACATACAAGTATATATACCTAGCGCCAAGTAGTCCCATATCTCTCATAATTAAATTTAAAACATTCCCCACAATCATAAACAATAGACAATATTGCTTCACAATTTCCAAATGATCAACTTGAAACAAAAATAATTTATGAAAAATAATTTCTTCTAATTAAGATTGCTAAGGATCTATGAATAATGATTGGTTGAATAAGAGTTTAACCTAGACAAGCTTGAACTTGAAATTTCTTCTTTGCAATATGAAATCTACTAAAATCATACGACATAGTATCATAAGATAGAATGGTAACTACCGTGAGTAAATTGGACAACTCAGTCTTCACATACCTCTTTGTTGATTAAATTCTTGCAAATGTGTTTGTTTTTTCTTCAGTCTTCAATTTTCGAGGGATGCTCAGTGATATTTTGTACTCAACTACCATGCCCTAATCCTAGTATGAGACATGACTTTAGTAGATTAGAAACCAAGATGTAGTTTTATAAATCTAACATTGATAACAAGATTGAGATAGGAAAACTTATGAGTTCGGCCGACAGACGCCTTTATAAGTTGTGTACGCATCTGGACGATTTCATAAGCTGTATCTGAACTTGGACGGTTATATATGATGCAGAACAGGAATAGATATTCCTGACAGTTACAAGATTTCTGGCAGTTACTAGAAGTTATGATTTCTATTTGTATAGTATAACTACCAATAACTACCTACTTGTATTTAATCCTAGAATTCTTATGGGGAAGACAGATTATCGATTATTGTTAATTTGAATAAAGAACAAGTTTCTTTATGTGTATTTTCAAGTGTTTCATTGTATTCTTATGGATTCAGAATACGAATCTCTTGATTTATACTTTGTTATATGGATTCAGAACAGTGTTTTGTAGATTCAAAATACACTTTGTGGATTCAAGGCTTTAATTATCGTCACCACTGCGTCAATTGGATTCAAAGCAAGTTTTGATCCTTGTTTCATGGCTTCTAATGATGAATATGGTGGCAATCGCTTGACTGAAGATGTTCAGGTTAGTATTGTGATGTTAGGGCAGATTACACACTCAAGCGCAAATGAGGAAGTCCGTAGGGTCATTAGTGACTACCATGACTCGTTCGACGGAGATGACGGTTCATAATCAGACATGTGACAAATTAAGAACATCCTCTTCGTAATGTCCATAGACGTAAAAATTAAGGTGATGCTACACCAAGTGTAGAAGGTGAAGTAACTTACAAAAACAGAAGACACTGGTTAGTTGTGGGGAATTTATTGTTGACCCCTCAACAAAATTCACGCAAACAACGACACAATATCTTCAAAACCAGGTGCACAGTAAAGAATCGCGTATGTAATTTGATTATTGATGGTGGAAGCAATGAGAATATAATTTCCATCCTTTTGGTTAAAAAACTCAATCTTTCTTGTGGATATGAATGTTTATCAAGCATCAAACCCATTGCTCAATTTCAAGGATGGATCAAAGATATTGAGAAGAGATAAAACTCCAGTAAGGAACATAATCATCAAAGAATATTGTGTGTAATGTTCCCTTTCTCTTCATTTTGAAGGAATTTTCGTTCGCATTATGTAGATATTGTGACGTTGTGGATATGAATGTTTATCATATGTTGTTTGGTCGACCATGGCAATATGATGTTGATTCTATCCATAGGGGTAAAAGTAACACATATTCCTATTTCAAGGATGGAGTAAAAATCACCCTTGCTCCTATGAGAAAGAGTCTTGTTCCGAAACTCCAGCGGGTAAAAGGAACATAATCATCTTGTTGAGAATATTGTAGAAAAAACAAAAGAAACATGAGAACTTTACACTTTAGTAGTCAAAGGAGAGGCTTCAAACTTTCCTACTCATGTTCAACCAATTTTGAAGGAATTTTCTCGCTTTGGTTCCCGACTTAACTACCGGATTCTCTACCACCTATGAGGGATATTCAACATCATATAGACTCTGACCGGGTTCTAGATTGCCGAATTTTTCTCACTACCAAATGATCCCCAAGGAGCATGCTATATTACAGAGAGACAAGTTGTTGATTTTTTGAAAGAAATTATTTATTAAGACAAGTATGAGCCCATGTGTAATACCGAGTTACTTACTCCTAAGAAGAACGACAGCTAGAGGATTTATGTTGACAATCGTGCCAACAACAAGATCACCTGTTCGTTATCGTTTTCCAATACCAAGGCTGGATGATATGTTAGACATGCTTGATGGGTCAAAAGTGTTCTCTAAGATAGATTTGAAGAGTGGCTATCATCTAATCAGAATTAGGCCAGAAGATGAATGGAAGATTGCATTCGAGACCAAAGAATGGTATACGAGTGGTTTGTTATGTCATTTGGTATTTCTAATGCACCGAGCACATTCATGAGGCTAATGAATCAGGTATTAAAATCGTTTTTTAGGAAGTTTGTAGTTGTGTATTTTGATTTATAGTCGAAAAAGATCATTTATTTCATTTGTGGGAAGTCTTCAATACTGTTAGTTAATGTGAAGTTACTTAGCTAATTAAGATTAGTAGTAATTTAGTGAGTACACATGAGTGTTCCACATGCTTTTGTATTAGGTTTATGTAGACCTAGTATATAAAGAAGAGATGAAGAAAGAGAATGGAATTCCAATGAAATGAAATTGAGTAGAAGAGGTAGAGAGTAGCCAAGAGCCCTCACCTCCATTCAATCAAATTACTTCAAATTTCCTTATTAATTCAATCTTAAATCCAACAATTAGTATCAGAGCTTAAATCTATTAGATTTGATCTTGGTGAGTGAAAAAAACCAATTCCTACCCATTAAATCAAAAAAATCAGCAACATTTAAATTTTTCAAAATCTAGATCTAGAAAAGAAAAAAACCCAATTTCTTCAATCAATCATCAACCAAATCAATGGCAAGTAGTAGTAACTCAAGTTTATACATTCAACAACCTTCAATACCACTTTTTCATGGAGAAAATTATGATTTTTGGGCCATCAAAATGAAGACCTTGTTCATGTCACAAGATGTGTGGGAGATTTTACAAAATGGGTATGATGAAGTTGAAGATACATCAAATCTAGAACAACCCCAAAAGGATTTACTTAAGGAGAGTAGAAAGATGAATGCAAAAGCATCCATGTACATTCAACAAGGAGTTGGAGACACTATTCTACCAAGAGTAATCCTTTTTCCTATAGCTAAAGAAGCTTGGAATATCCTTCAACAAGAGTATGGAGGTAATAAGAAGGTAAGAGAATTGAAATTACATTCATATAGAAGAGATTTTGAGAATCTAAAAATGAATGAGAATGAATGTTTGAATGAATTTTCTTCAAGAGTAGTTGAAATTGTTAATAATATGTTGATGTGTGATGAGAAGATGGAAGAAAGAAGAATTTGTGAGAAGATATTGATATGTTTGCCGGAGAAATTTGAACCCATTGTGGCGGTTTTAGAAGAGACTAAAGATTTCTCTACATTAAAGTCACAAGAATTATGGGTTTCTTTGAAGGTGTATGAACAAAGGGTGTCGAGGCACTCGGAAAAATAAATTGAAAGTGCATTTCAATCAAAATTGAACTTGAACTCAAAAAATTCAGCAATGAAGCAAAATGGGTACAAGGGCGATTCTTCATCTAGCTTCAAAGGAAAGGGAAAATGGAAGAAAGGAGGAGCTAATTCCAACAACTACACAAAGAGTGATTCGTCTCAAGTACCAAGATGCAATTTTTGCAAGAAGAATGGTCATTTGGAGAAGAATTGTTGGAACAAAGGAAAACCCCAATGTCGCAATTGCAAGAAGTATGGACATTTGGAGAAAGATTGTAGATACAAAGAAGATGAAGAACAAGCCGGTAGAGCGGAAGAAAAAGAAGAAAAACAAAATTTGTTTTATGCTTGTCAAAGTGCCATGGTGACTTCCAAGAGTGAAGTTTGGTTTGTGGATAGTGGATGCACAACTCATATGTCCGGTGAAAGAAGCTTGTTTGTTGATATGGATGCATCCATAAACTCTCTAGTGAAGATGGGTGATGGAAATATGGTTCAAGCTAACGGAAGAGGTACTATTTGTGTGCAAACTATCAATGGAGCAAAATACATTAGAGATGTGTTATATGTTCCGGATTGGGCACAAAATTTGCTTAGTGTTGGGAAACTTGTGGAGCTTGGGTATGCGGTTCATTTTGAAGATGGATATTGCACCATTTATGACAAGAAGCACAACAACAAGAGACAAGTCATGAAGAGTATCAAGATGGAGTAAAAATAGAAGCTTTCCAATTATCTTTGAAAAGGAGAAGAATGTTGCATTGAGGATGGAAACCATTGATGAAACATGGTTATGGCATAAAAGACTTGGGCATTTGAATTTCAATGGTCTCAAGGTGCTTTCCAACAATAACATGGTGCACGGACTTCCACAACATATCAACCACAAAGATGGAGTATGTGAAGGTTGTGCACTTGGGAAGCAACATCGCCAACCATTCCCAAAAGGTGTAGTATGGAGAGCAAAAGAACTTCTTGGTTTGGTACATACCGATGTGTGTGGACCAATGAAGACACCAACTCATGGAGGTAATAGATACTTTATCTTATTCATTGATGATTTAAGTCGTATGACTTGGGTGTACTTCATGAGACAAAAGTCCGAAGTTTTTAGCATCTTCAAGAAGTTCAAAAGCCTTGTTGAAAAGCAAAGTGGTCACTACATCAAAGTTTTAAGAAGTGATAGAGGCAAAGAATACAACAACAAAGAGTTTAATAAATTTTGTGAAGATGAAGGCTTGGAAAGGCAACTAACCGTGGGTTATACTCCTCAACAAAATGGTGTTTCCGAGAGAAAGAACCAAACCGTGATGGAGATGGCGAAGTCCATGCTTCATGACAAGGGTATGCCTAAAGTGTTTTGGGCCGAAGCCGTCAACACCGCCGTCTACTTGATGAATAGGTGTCCAACAAAAGTCGTATGGGATAAAACTCCTTTTGAAGCATGGAGTGGGAGAAAGCCATCTGGTAAGACATCTCAAAGTTTTTGGTAGTGTGTGTTATTCTCAAATTCCAAAGGTGAAGAGAACAAAGCTTGATGAAGCAAGTGAAAAGTGTATATTCATTGGCTATAGACTCCAATCAAAAGGTTATAGGTTGTTTAGCTTGAAGAACAACACAATGATTACAAGTCGTGATGTCTTGTTTGATGAAGGGGCTTCATGGAATTGGGAAGAAGGTAAAATTGAAAAGAGAACCATTATTGTTGATGAAGAGCAAGAAAATTCAGCAACAAATGAAGTTGAAGAAGGTGAAGAAGATGAGGAAGAACTACCTCAAACACCACCAAATACAAGACAAGGAGCATCTCCAAGTATGTCTCCAAGTACTAGTGCATCAACATCGCCACCGTCGGCACCAAAGAAGTTGCGAAGGTTGAGTGAAGTGTATGAAAGATGCAACTATTGTGTGGTTGAACCGGAAAATTTTGAAGAAGCATCAAAAGAACGGTTTGGATAAAAGCCATGGAAGAAGAAGTTTTTGTCATTGACGAGAACGATACATGGGAGAAGGTAGCAAGGCCAAGTGATAAAGAAGTTATTGGTGTGAAATGGATCTACAAGGTGAAGTACAATGCGGATGGAACGGTTCAAAGATACAAAGCAAGGTTTGTGGCAAAGGGCTACTCACAACAACCCGGTATCGACTACAATGAAACTTTTGCACCGGTTGCTCGTCTTGACACCATTAGAGCCGTGATTGCTATGGCTTCCCAAAAAGGTTGGTTACTTTATCAACTTGATGTCAAATCGGCATTTTTGAATGGAGAACTCCATGAAGAGGTCTATGTAGAACAACCACAAGGTTTTGTGGTGGAAGGAGAAGAAGACAAAGTATACAAGTTGAAGAAAGCTTTGTATGGTCTCAAGCAAGCACCAAGAGCTTGGTACAGTGAGATTGATGGATACTTCAAGAGGCAAAACTTCAACAAAAGCAAGAGTGAGCCTACATTATATGTGAAGACAAAAGGTACGTCTATTCTCATCGTTGCCTTATATGTTAATGATCTTATCTTTACGGGTAATGATGCTCATATGATAGAGCAATTCAAGAGAGAAATGATGATGAAATATGAGATGAGTGACATGGGTTTGCTCAAGTACTTCCTTAGTATAGAAGTTCATCAAAGTGAAGATGGAGTGTTCATTTCTCAAAGCAAGTATGCCGAAAAGGTGTTGAAGAAATTTGGTATGCTTGGTTGTAACCCCACATCTACACCACTTGTAGTGAATGAGAAACTCAAGAAGGATGATGGAGGAAGAAAAGTTGATGAGACTTACTATAGAGGTCTTATTGGAAACTTGTTGTATCTTACACATACAAGACCCGACATCATGTTTGCTTCAAGTATGCTTTCTAGGTTCATGAGTTCACCTAGTCATCTACATCTTGGCGCGAAAAGAGGTTGTTAAGGTACATACAAGGAACAATGAATTTTGGAATCATGTATTCAAGAAATTTGGATGTCAAATTAGTTGGCTATTGTGATAACGACTTGGGAGGGTGTATTGATGACATGAAGAGTACATCAGGGTTATGCTTTTTCTCTTGGTTCGGGTATATTCACATGGGCATCAAAGAAGCAAGAAACCGTAGCTCAATCCACGGCGGAAGCGGAGTACATTTCGGCATCAATAGCTACATCTCATGTTGTATGGCTAAGAAGAATCATGGAAGAATTCAAGAGAAGCAAGAAGAAAGCACCGTAATCTTTTGTGACAACAAATCGGCAATTGCTATGTCCAAAAATTCGGTTGAGCATTGTAGAGCAAGGCACATCAAACTCAAGTACCATTTCATTCGAGAAGCGGTTGAAGATGGTGAGATAGAACTCAAGTATTGCAAGACGGAAGACCAATTGGCGGACATATTCACCAAGGCACTTCCCAAAGGCAAGTTTCAAAATTTTAGAGAATTACTAGGAGTAGTAGAACATCACATTAAGGAGGAGATTGTTAGTTAATGTGAAGTTACTTAGCTAATTAAGATTAGTAGTAATTTAGTGAGTACACATGAGTGTTCCACATGCTTTTGTATTAGGTTTATGTAGACCTAGTATATAAAGAAGAGATGAAGAAAGAGAATGGAATTCCAATGAAATGAAATTGAGTAGAAGAGGTAGAGAGTAGCCAAGAGCCCTCACCTCCATTCAATCAAATTACTTCAAATTTCCTTATTAATTCAATCCTAAATCCATCAAATACTCTAAATACGAAGAACTCCCTCTATGTTAACATTAAGAAGTGTAGTTTCCTCACAAATAGGTTAGTTTTATTGAATATTGAATTATGTGGTCTCGGCATATGGGATACATGTTGATGAAGAAAAGGTTAAAGCGATTCCGAAGTGGCCTACACCGAAATCTATTGCAGATGTAATAAGTTTTCATGGATTGGCATCTTTCTACCGGAGATTGTTAGAAACTTCAGTTCTGTTGCATCCTCGTTAACAGAATGTATGAAGGGGCATCATTTTGAGTGGAACGACGAATCTGAGAAGAGTTTTGCCTTGCTGAAAAAGAGACTGGCTACTGCCCATGTACTAGCTTTACCCAATTTCGAGAAGGTCTTTGAAGTTGACTGTGACACATCTATTACGGGTATTGTAGCAGGGATTTCACATGAAGGAAAACCAGTTTGATTTAACAGTGAGAATCTTAGCGAAGCACGAAAGAAGTGGACCATCGATGAACTAGAATTGTATGTTGTTGTTCAAGTTTTGCGACACTAGACTCACTATCTTATCCAACGAGAATTCATCATCTATATATACGGATAACCAGGCTTAAAAGACCATTAACAGCGGTACCACTTCAGATCGAATGAATCAAAGGTGGATCCGTGACATCCAGAAATATTTTTCATAAAACACAAGTCAGGGAAGCAAAACATAGTTGTTGATGCTCTAAGCCTCGTGTTTCTGTACTTGTTACAATGCGAAACGAAGTTGTAGGATTTGAGTATTTAAAGGAATTATATGTTGATGATGACAATTTTGCTGATATCTGGACTAAGTTTGTCAAGGGAGAACCTAGTGATGATTTCCATATTAAAGAAGAATTTCTTTTTAAAGGGAGCAGATTGCTCGTAGTTCTTTCAGAGAACATCTTCTGTGTGAAATGCATGGGGGATGGGGGGGATTAGGAGGACATATTGGCAGAGACATAAGTGTTACTATGACTGAAGAAAGATATTATTGGCCACAACTAAAGAAAGATATGGAGCGTTATGTACGACGTTGTTATATTTGCCAAACAGCGAAGGGTCACTCTGATAATGTTGGTCTTTATTTTACATTACCAGCTCTAGAGTTACTGTTAGAATATATCCAGGTGGTCAAGCTTAAGATGAAGTCAACGATCAAGATGAGATGAAGTGACCAAGACTCAAGTCATATGTCAAAGGTCAAAATGAAGTAATCGATACTCAAGCTACTAGAAGATCGATGCATAGTCACTATGTAAATGTAATACTTTCATTCTATCAAATATATTGTCATTGTTTTCGCATCATTATTATAGTTGATGCCGATTTTATCATATTCGTCTGAATGTCGCTATTATTTTACTACCGCTGCTAATGGAAAACAACTGAGCTATTGCCATTCGAAGATCTAACTACAAGATGAAATATTGTACCTGTGATCAAGATATCAAAGAATTTATTGACAACACCTAGTACGTGATTTCAGTTGTGTTCGTTTAGTCAGTATTCAAGTTGGACACTATGATTCTCTCCGTGTCCAACTTGCGGGGGATGTTAGAATATATCGAGGTGGTCAAGCTTAAGATGAAGTGACCAAGACTCAAGTCATATATCAAAGGTCAAAATGAAGTAATCGATACTCAAGCTACTAGAAGATTGATGCATAGTCACCATGTAAATGTAATACTTTCATTCTATCAAATATATTGTCATTGTTTTCGCATCACTATTATAGTTGATGTCGATTTTATCATATTCGTCTGAATGTCGCTATTATTTTACTACCGCTGCTAATGGCAAACAACTGAGCTATTGCCATTTAAAGATCTAACTACAAGATGAAATATTGTACCTGTGATCAAGATATCAAAGAATTTATTGACAACACCTAGTACGTGATTTCAGTTGTGTTCGTTAAGTCAGTATTCAAGTTGGACACTATGAATCTCTCCGTGTCCAACTTGCGGGGGGATGTTAGAATATATCGAGGTGGTCAAGCTTAAGATGAATTGACCAAGACTCAAGTCATATGTCAAAGGTCAAAATGAAGTAATCGATACTCAAGCTACTAGAAGATCGACGGAGATCAACCAGTACAGAAGATTGACGAAGATCAAGCTAAGTTTACATGAATAGAAGATCTTGTGTAATTTAGCTTGTATTCTATATAGGAAAGTATCTAATTAATTTCCTATATTTTCAATATTCTAGTTAATTAGAATATATGTTATAGTTAATTAAGATATATTCTCCAGAATAAGATAATATCTTGATTAATTAATTATTTATATATTCACTCTATAAATAAAGAGTGTCATTGTAATTGTAAATCATCCCAGTATAATCAGTCTGGAGATCAATATTATTCACCCTACGGGGTTGCTTATGGACGTAGGTCGAGTTAACCGAACCACACTGTCTCACTTCATATCTCTTTGATCTGTGATCCCTCGATACTCATAGTTTATTAGTTACCTTGGGTTGATGTTTCCATGGACTTTGTGTTGGTATCGCCAAGAACTTAGGTAGGTATGGATACCATATTTGTTGTTGTTGATAGTTTTCTAAAATGGTTCATTTTGTTCCACATAAAAAGAATGCAAATGCTTCTCAAATAGCTCAATTATTCTTTAAAGAGATTGTGCGTCTCCATGGCATTCCAAAGTCTACAACATTTGATCGAGATAGTAAATTCCTAAGCTAAATCTGGAAGACTTTATGGAAGAGGTTTGATTCTATTCTGAAGTATAGCACCACTTGTCACCCTCAAACCGATGGGCATACTGAAGTATTGAACAAATCTTTGGGAAATATCTTATGTTGTATTGCTGGAGACATGCCTTAAAAGTGGGATTTAGCATTTCCACAAGCTGAATTTGCATATAACAATTTTGTTAACCGTTCGATAAAGAAATCTCCGTTTTAGATTGTTTATACAAATTGTACCACCGCATGTGGTTGACCTAGTTCCTTTTCCTCGACAACCAGGAATGAGTATTGCAGCAGACCATGTGGCAGAGAAGATTCAAATACTTCATTAGGAAATCAAATCCAACATAGAAGCATCAAATGAAAAGTATAATATTTTAGCTGATAAACATCGCAAGCACAAAGTATTTGAAGTGGGTGACTTAGTCATGGTTCACTTGTGAAAATAATGATTTCCAGCTGGTACCTACAACAAACTAAAAGATAGAAAATTGATCAAGTTCGTGTCCTCCAGCAGATCAATGACAACGCATACGTCGTTGATTTGCATGCTGGCCTGGATATTTCTAAAAGCTTTATAGCGCGTTTGGATGCACACTCACAAGTTACTTTTTTATTTTTAGAAGTGAAAAAGCAAAAGTCAGTTTGGTATAAAATTACAAAACGACTTTTGGAAGCAACAAAATTAACTTTTGTGAAGTAAAAGTTTTTTGCTTCTGATTTCTGTTTCTGAATTCTACTTCTGGAGAAGCAAAAGTACTTTTGATTCTGGTACCCAAACGCACTATTAATGTCCAAGATTTTTTAATTACCACAATAGTGACGATGGTCTTACTCCTGTATTGAACTCGGGGGGCGAGTTCTTTAAAAGGCGGAGAGACCGATGCCGAACAGGAACAGACATTCCTG
This sequence comes from Papaver armeniacum, assembly GCA_023531295.1. Lineage (NCBI taxonomy): Eukaryota > Viridiplantae > Streptophyta > Magnoliopsida > Ranunculales > Papaveraceae > Papaver > Papaver armeniacum. Next base: position 258,712 of record JAJJWW010012353.1, on the reverse strand, counting down.
ATAGTTACAAGATTCCTGACAGTTGCTAGAAGTTATGATTTCCAGTTTATTATTTATATTGTAAAACTACCAATAACTACCTACTTGTATTTAATCCTAGAATTCTGATGGAAAAGACAAATTATTTATTATTGTTATTGTTAATTTGAATAAATAACAAGTTTCTTCGCGTGTATTTTCAAGTGTTTCATTGTATTCTTGTAGATTCGGGATACAAGTATCTTGATTTATACTTTGTACCGTGGATTTAAAACACACCTTGTGGATTCAAGGCTTTAATTATCGTTACCATTGTGTCATATTAGTAGCGTTCATTTGTGAGACGCATCTAACATATGCATCTCAGTTGAGACATTAATATAATCTGCATTTGTCTGGAATGCGAGTTCAAGCAAGCTCTCTCAGGAATTCTGGCAAACACTTCGTAGGCGTTAAACTGTTGATGGAGTGGTAGGTTTCTATGTTTTTCTAACCCTTATGTAGCTCATTTTCTGTAATATTTAACCTCAAGACTCGAGTTGGGTAAGTACCCAGTTTCCTAATTCATACAAACTATAAATTTCATTCAATTCCATTCGTCTTCAAATCCAATGGGGTGTGTTTGGAAGGGGGGATTGAACTTACATGGTGTGTGAAGTTCGAACAACAAGAATACAGGAGTCAGTTTCCTCCGTTAGTTTCAAGACTGTTGACTGTTGTGGTGTTTATACTGGTTACCATTGGTTATTTTTTCCTCGGTATTTATGTGTGATGGTGACGTTAGAGCAATTACGAGTATTCTATTGTGGGTGGGGGTGGGGGATCAGACGATTCTTATATATATTGTTGATCAATGGCTTTTATCAAGGGTTTTGATACAGAAAATTTAAGATTTGTTATGAGATAATTTGATGTTGTAAGTTGTAACTTAGGGGACCATAACTTTTTGTAGTTTGATTTGATATAATGGTGTTATGAGGAACTCGGTTGTTGATCACCTTGAAGTAGTCACCTCTCAGGCTCCTTCAATCCTTCTTGCATGTTTCCTCTTCTGGTTGAGAAATGTCACTTGAAAGAAAACTCTTCATATCCATTCAATACCATCCATTTCATTCAGTACCCAGTTTCCTAATTCAATACAAGCACTGAGAGGAATAAGATGAGTTTTATCGCAAGAAAAACTTTTCACTAGAAATTATTATTAAACCCATCCAAACAGACATGAATATTAACCCCCATCTCTCTCTCTCACACACACATGGTTGTATTAGTTATGCTTGATGTCAGACGCACTTAATAAAACCTCTCAAACTCAGACGATATCTTAACGTGTGTGTTGCAACTGAAACGCATTTATAATGACAGTTTCATTGCATACGGGTTTTTCATTTGCATCTAATTTTCAAACGTAGCTATAAATAGCTTTTAAATATAGCATCCCTCCCACCACTACGCCTGAAATGAAAATGCTAAATATATACTCCCTCTGTTCCATTTTAGATGATGTTTTAGGGTTATTTTCTTGTTCCACAATACTTGAAAGTTTTCATATTTTCCCACAAAACTACCAATAATACCCTAACACTTTGTCTTGGAACTATAAGTTTATTTTAAAATGCACTAATAGCAATTAATGTTTGAAGACTTTTCTTATGGGTATAGTTGGAAAATCTTCATATCTCTCTCCATTTCTTAATCTACATGAAAACTCCTAGAATGTCATCTAAAGTGGAACGGAGGGAGTATATATATTATCTATTTGGCAATTTAGCAACTCATGATTGCAATTGCTCTAACATGTCGTTTTTCGAATTTTCTTTAATAATTTTGAAAAGTTATTACATAATTTTATTTTTCTTCTTCTGGTACTGACTATTGAGATCCATTCTATCTTTACGAGACTATTTCGTACGATCTAGTAGATTTCATATGCTAAGAAGAAATTTCGAGTGAAGCTTGGATTGTTAAATATCTCGAAATACGATTCAATCAATGGATATTCATAGATCCTTAACAATCTTAGTCAAGAACAATTTATTGTCCAAAGCTATTTTTGTTTCAAGTTGATCACTTGTAAATTGCCGAAGCAATGAGATGTCATATCTATGGCGATTGGGAATACTTCAAGTTGTTTAAAGAGAGTTTTCAGAACTTCTGACAATTTGGAAACATGGAGGTACGCGTACCCTAAGATTTGAATTTGTGAATGGGGGTAGGTACCTATACCCAGTACGCGTACCCAGGGATCTGAACTCGTGAACGGCTAATGTACACATACCCAGTATGCGTACCCTATGAGCCTAAATTCACGAACTGGTCCATAGGTATTTGTACCCCTATACGCACCTACCCAGTACGAACTTAGCAGATGCTCATAAATTATTTTCACAAATATGTTTGGCGTTGCTACAACTCTGATAAACACTTCTAAGACAACTTTGTTCACTAAATCAGTTTGAATCATGGTTTAAGTCTTGATTGTCATTGAACACGATTATGCTTATATGTTGATATGGCATATTTTCCAAGAACTATCATTGTATACGGTTCTAGAACCTGAACTATAGTGTATATTCTTCAACTTAATTTCAATACGAACTTCTCACATGATTATGTAAACTCCTAACAAAAGTTTCATCTAAACTGAGAAAGTGTTTGTTTGATCTCAAGTTATCTTAGATTGAATTCAAAGCTACCTATATTCTTGAAAATCTATAGATAAATAGACTTAAGCAATTGGGAAATTCAATCCCTGACACTTCTATGTCATAGTTGTTTGCTAGAGTCGTCCTTTATAAACCTAGGTTTCCTCTGAGAAACATAATTAGGTTTACGACTTGGAGACTTCACTTAGGGATTCGTCAATCCTGGTCCGACTATCTTTACCTTGATAGTTCGTGTATCCTGATCTTGTCCTTATTGATATTCAAAGTTTTCGTTAATCTCCGATCAAGAACGAGATATATAGTAATCGCAAAGTTCTCTTCGTCTCAGATTTTTATGATTCCTTAAGATATATATCTAAAACTCTTATTTGTTGATCGTTTTAAGATTGTTCTTGAGAGATGGTTAGTAATCCACGTTTTTCAGCTAACTGAGTTTAAGTGTTCCGGATTTGTAAGGTTTGCTAGCTTTGTCTATTGCAAACTGATTTTCAAGCCTTGATCTAAACGATATAAAGGGAAATCAAATAGGTTTATTTGTTAGAGGCAGATTGGTCTGAAAAATCTTCACTTAGGTTGAAGCAACTCTTAGGATGTAAAAGACATCAACTAAGAGAATAAATTGCATAGAACATTGCGAGGTTCAAGAGACGTAAGGAGCACGACTGTATCTGAATCGCTTAAAGGTTTAGTTTGGTCTCTAAAAAGACGAGGGTACTCAGATACACCACAATATTTTATTTATCAACCTATAAGTCCTCCACCTAATGTTATCGTCTATGGACAGAGTCGAGACAATACAACAATTCGGTTCACACTTTGTGTGATCGTTTATGGAAGATCAAGACAATACAACAACAAGATCACTTGTGTGATTGACTATGCATACAAGATCGAGGCGATACGACAAAAAAGTGTGTACTTGATAATAGGTTCCGTAATAACTGAAACTCTATAGGATCAATATCAAGTATTACAGAGTTAACGTACTTGTGTATTTTACTTAATTATAATAATAATTTAATGCGGAAAACAAAGTAAAAGACACAGCAATATTTTGTTAACGAGGAAACCGCAAATGCGGAAAAATCATGGGACCTAGTTTATTTTTGGATACTCTCAGAATTAAGCCGATATACAAAATATAATACCAACTTCGTATAGTTGAGACTAAGAAGACAGCCCCTAGCTACTTAGTTCCCTCGGTATCCTGCGCCTTCGACTTCTAGAGTCACGCACGTGAATAACAAGTCATTTGGACCGTGTTCCAAACAACAAAGGAAGAATTTGTTTGGTAACCACTCTAATCAATCTTGCTTAAGATAAGATGAGTCTTTGACAAAGGCTCTTATGTTTAATCTAATAAACTGCTTTGTCTGGTTAGATCAATCTATCCAATGACTACCAAAATAATCAAGTTTAGATTTGCACTCAATCGATATAGATCTTAAAGAGAAACTATAGAGAGATGCCGATCTCACGCAGCTAATCAATCAAGTCTATCAAAGATAAACAGATTTTAGTTGGATCCCATCTTATCAAGGTTTGCGCACTAAATCCACAAGATACGAAAACTAATAAGAAATCTTCTTCGTCTCCAAATTTTCTATTGCATTCAAAAACATGCACAACAATACTTGAATCCTCTTGTGATCAACCACACAGAACGGAGTCTGTTAACAATGGATTATCACAAGATGTCTTTAGATCCGAAGGTGGTTCTGAAGATCCCATCGATACTTTGATCTAGTCTGAGTGAATCTTATATCAGAAGAGAAGATTCTCAAGAATAAACAAACTAGGTGAAATCAAAGTTTCAACAACCGTTAGTCAATCAAATCAATAATCGAAAACTAATAACACTGCAATTATCTAGTTTCCCACCGACGGTACTCGTAGATCTTCTTGATCCCACATAAGTATTTAAACGAGCGGTCGTAAGAGATTTCACCTAATTAGGATACTTTCCTTTCCGAATAGACGGCTCCACCAGAAACAACAAGTAATGAAGTTTTCCTGGCTCTTAGGATAGTTTGAAGAAATGCAAACTTAGGTATTTATAGACCAAGGTTGTTTGGACACCAAGGAATTTCCAAAACCGAAATTATTCTTAAGATATGCAATGAATGCCCAAATTCGGTTTTCCTAATTCCAATAAATGTAGTCCAATATTTCCGAAATCTCTCATAGAAAATATCCAATTAATAAATGTACATTAATAATTTTTATTCTTTAGAGCTATGCATTGATTGCTGGTAATTAATGCACATAAAACCTTATTTAAAAAAAATTCAATTTATTTCGGTACAGGATCACCTTGAGCATCAAGGAATATCTTTGAATAATAAATGATAAGAGTTACGTACATGTTCAAATATGTCGACATCATGAAGCTTGTCATCTTGGTCAATCCTTAAACCCTAATTCACACACAACATGAAGAAATATGTGAACCACGGTTTTAGATCATAAACTACTATACCATCACTCCAAAGAATGTTGTGATCGGATACAATAAGATTCCCAAGATAGGTTGTAATCGGTTATGGGACCAGTTACACCTTGCTTCCAGAAGCCATCATGTGACCGGTTACACTTGCTTCCCAAGGTAACTATGTGACCGGTTACACTTTGTTTCCCGAGGTTATCATGTTGTTTTGGGGTAAAAGCTGATTTTGCTGTTTTTGGTAAATTTGGGTGTATTGTTGAGAAACGAATTCAAACACTAAACAAATATACTGCATAGGAGTACTTTTAAATTCGAGAGATAAATCTTTAAGACTCTGGCCTAAACCAAGAAATGGCCGTTCCAGATTCAATTCGGTCACAAAGTGAAGGAGAAGGGTTGATCTTAGGGAGGGAAGCGAAGAAGGTGTTTGAGATCAGAATGTTGAATTATGAAGGCGTGGTTGTTTTATGACTTGTATCAGAATGTGGAACTGACTTGTGGAACGTAAGTTATCAGTTCTTGGTGTTTTTCTGGATACTTGTGTTGATAACACTTGTACCCCTTTGAAAATAGGTTGAAAGAGCCTATTTATACAAGTCATTGAGCGCACCCTGACCTCATAGGAAGTAGAGGCAGTTAAGTAGCGGAGAAGTGGGATCGTGCAAAAGGTGGTGACCATCACGTTTCCATTATGCGGGAAGACCTATTTTGATGTTAATCTTCCGTCATTTCCTGAAACTTTCTCGTAATGGGCGTGTTGCACGCCGCGCGCTGTAAACCACCAGACTAATACCCCAGTGAGCATCCTCAGTTTGTGACATGCTTGATGTCTCGAGTGAATGGGTCAAGTCGTGAGACTTGCCGCTAGAATCAGCACATAGTGCTTTTAGGTCAAATAACAAAATTATTTGTGGAATAAATATTTATAAAGCATCGTTTATAATTGATGCAAATGAAACATCGCGATTAAACAAGCTGCTGAAAAACAATCAATGTGCAGGAAGCATCATTTTTTTACAGTTCGTCTAAATTAGTCGCGAGTTGAATGTCTTAAAAGGAGCGTGACCACCCTCTTTCGGGGAGTCGGTAGGAGCTACGCATGCATCCCAGGGAACGGCCGGTCAGGCCCTATAGGAGAGTGGCGACTGGTAGCCATTCTAAAATCTTATCGGTCGATACAGGTTAGATCTGGACCGCTTAAATCGGCTAGCCAAGTTGAGTGGCTGAAACAATTTGCGGTAGCTAATGACTGCTGTTGAATCATACAAGTAGCGTGAATGGCCACTTTTGAGTGATCGTTCGAGAACCCTATGAACGAGCCATGACTTGGCCGATCGTTCCCTTTGAAGGAAGGATGTCCAGTGATCGCGGCATCACCCTGTCGGTCCCCTGAAAATGAATCCAGACCATCCGACTAGGCTAGCGAAGTTGGATGGACAAGATGATTTGCGGCAGTTTCTTACCGCCGTTGATTCAAATTAGGGTTTAGAAGCCATGTGGCCAACGCTATTTTGGATAATTAGTTGAAAACACTGGGCGCTAGTTTGAGCATGCCGATTAGTCAGATACAAAGGCGAGCTATCGGTGATCATGCTGACATCTATTGGGTCGTCTGAAATTGGATCTAATCCATTCAATTTGGCTGGCTAAGATATACGCACGTGATCAATTTGCGACAGTAGCATACTGCCGCAACGCAAATTAGGGTTTCTGAAAAAGTGCGTTCACCCTAGTTTGAGCAAACGATTTGATGTACTCTAGGCTTACCGTGGGCAGGTCGATTGACCAGTGATAAAGCTGGGTCACCGGTGAACACGCCAGCACCTCTTTGATCATTCAAAGGAAGATCTAGACCGTCCAACTAGGCTAGCTAAGTTGGGCGGATGTGATGAATTTGAGACCATTATGGTCGGTCTTAGCTCGTTTGAGCTTCTTTTTCAACAGCGCGATCACCCATGTTCTGGTTATCGTTCATGGGCGTTGTGGGTGAACTAAAGGGAATCCGATCGGCTAGGATGATAGTGGGTCTGTCGGTGGTCATCATGGTGATTGCCTAGTTCCACTGGGAAGAGGCTAAGCTGGTTGAATTGTGTGGCCAAATCGTATGGCCATGATTGCTTTTAAGACTGACATGGATAGTATAGATTTTCCTTGAGGATTTGAGCGTGTCGATTGTGCTAACTTTTAATTAAAAGGCGCGTTGACACGAAAATCTCTTTATCAGAGAACGGTGCAGCCCGTGTGAGTGTTTTCATGCGGATCTCAATACTGACATTTCGGGAGATTCATGCTACTCTGCTGCGAGTGAACATTAATCGTCATTCCATGCCAATATTAAGAGTTCGGCTGGGGAACATATCATAGGAAATATTAGGCAGGCACTGCATTAGTGAATAATGCTGGTGGAAAATAAAATTCATAGAATATTTGGGATCGTTGCTACATGCACCATTCTGAGTGAATTTAATATATATATACGAATATATTGAATTGCTCAATATATTTGTGAGCGAAGAGGTTTATGCACTCATTACTTTCAAATGGCTTTTGTTCCTTTGCGGGACGAAAGCGCATTAAATACAGGGTTTCCCAATTTTACCCCTGAACTGAAAACAACCATCAACACATGTGACCGATTACCACTAACCTTCAATACATCATGTGACCGGTTACACTTTGATCCAAAGTGTTTATATGACCGGTTACATCTAGCATCCCAACATAGCATGTGACCGGTTACACTAAGTGACCGATTCTAACTAGCTACTCATTATATAGGTCGTGACCGGTTATACCTCAAGTCTTAACATAGTCAAGATAGGTTCTACCACTGTCAACTCCATTGGACATCCAAAAAACATATTAAAAGAATAACAAGACCAATCATGATTTCCCTTTCGATTATGAAAACAAGTTCATACATCTACTTCCTTAAACTAATGTAAAGACACATAGTTTTCTAGGATGAAATCATACCTATACGATGCATACATAATAAAATAAATATATACAATAGATTATGTCGATATCGTCTTTACGAAGTTCCAAAAGATAAGCATTTATACTTCGTACTATGCTTCCTTTATACTTTGATCATATTATTGTAGTTACCTAAAATCTGAGAGAGGCTATAAGTGGGATTCTAGGGTTTCTAGAAGTGAGTTACAGGAGTTAAGCACGAATAGTCTTTGCCTAAACCACACACAGTGGCCGTTCAAAGGCTGCTTCAGTCACATGGAAGACATTTAGGGCTGGTCTTAAGGAGAGAAGCATATGAAGAGAGAGATCAGAGAATTCTAGGGTTTGAAGAAGAATTGCTCTGAAAGGTTATGAGAAAGTTCTCTTAGCTTGGAGAAATAAATGACCTATTTATAGCTGAATTCTCTAATCTCAGGTCGGTGAAGATAAGGATTGATTTTCGTGCCGTGCGGAGCAATTCTCACATCTCTTCAGGAATAGAGATAAACTAGGTTGAGTTTATCTCATTATTCCACCGCCTTTACTCTTTTTTTTGTGGTGAGAAATAAGTCGGGTATTTCTCACACGTGTTGTAGATCGCCAGACCAAAACCCTAATTGTTATTCCCCCATTTATGTGAAGCTGAGTCAGCCTTTGTGATGATGTGTTGAGAGAGAGAAATATTTTCTTTAGCCGAGTTGGCCGAGATAGAGAGACATTTTCCGATTTGTAAGAATGACTACGAAGATTTTCTTAACGGATCTGAATCTCTCTGTGGTCAGCTGGGACTCGTCCTTGAGAGAGATAAAAAAGGCTTTGTACGCCCGATGAATGCCTCTGCGAGACTTTGGCTCACTTTTCTTTGACCAGCGTTTCTTGCAGAGATGTGCTATGAATCAACTGTGTGTCCATATGATGGGACAACAAAACCAGTGTATCTCGAAAGTATGTTCTAGGAGTCTGTCGAAAGGGCCCGGAGGCTGAATAACCAGCGTATCTCGCGGGGATGTCCTAGGAGTTATTCGGAAACCTCAGTAAGTCGAGTCAGAGCCTAGAGCAGACATGACCAGTGTATCTCGCGATGATGTACTAGGAATCAATCCTTGATCTCAAATAGGGTGAGTCGTGCTTACAGGAGACATGCATATCTCCGATTTGGGTCATAAGTCCGTCGGGGACGTTTTTACGCATCTACAGAGCTTACATGACCAGCAGTATCTCGTCGAATATGTATACTAGGAATCATGGCATCACAATCAGCTCCGTCTCGCGAAGACATGCTGAAATTGTGGCTGTTCTTGTTCATAAGTCTACTGCGGACGTTTTACGTTCTACAGAACCTACGTGACCAGCAGTATATCGTCGAGGATGTGCGCTAGGAATCACGGCATCACGACCAGCGGTGTCTCGCGGGGACGTGTACTAGAAATCGTGTCTATTGGTGCCTTGAGGGCCAAGGGCTTAATCTCTCTCGTGAGAGTTGAGTTTTGTCTATGGTCTCGAAATGACGCTTTTTAACCTTATCTAAATTTCACCATCTACAACTATTATGACCAAGTCTCATCACTAGAGTATTATATACAATATATACAGCTTCGCATGTTATGTTTTCAATAAAGCACGACTTGAAAGATACATTAGTAATTGAAACAATATCAAGTCAATATTACTAACCTCAAGTGGAAGAATGATGTCGTCGTTGTAGTCATTACTTCTTCTCATTCTTCAGGTCTTCGGGTTAATACTTGTATGTCTCAACATTCCTAGACTTTCTAGTCTAGCCTAAACAAAGTTGACTCTAGTATTTAATCAAGTGACTCTAAATGAGTTTGGATACTAAAATATGACAACCGAACTTGACATACCAACACTTGGTGAGTTCAACCGATCTATGCTCTAACAGTCACAACTATATTTCAGTTCGAAGTCAGATAGTAGGCTAGTGTCTGTAGCGAATTAATACAATTTTGTGTTCAAAGCTGGACGAGCTCCCGGGGTTTTTCTACAAGTGCAGTTTTCCTCGTTAACAAAACTTCTGCTATCTTGTGTTTTTCCCTTTTTGCATTATATTGTTTTATTTTTTATAATATGAGTAAGATAAGTAAAAAACTGCTCCTTTAATTACCTGTAGAAAGCAAAATTCCAGATATTATTGATGTTGCAGACCAACATATCTTGTAATGTAGCATCCTTCTTGTTACTAATTTTATTAAAGAGAGTTGGAAACATAGTTTAGAAAAACAACATGGAAACATAAGAAAAAGTAATATACATGTAAGCTGGACAAAACATGCTTGCTAAGCATCAATCTCCCTCCTTTTAACAAATACCTTATCTGCCATAAGTTTAACTTTTTTTTGGAAATTCTACGGAATAACATCCCAAACCCCCGAAACCTTAGATTTGCTAACTAAAGGAATTCCCAGATACTTCATTGGAAAAATAGACATTTTGCACCTAAAAATAGTCGCACATTCAGCAACATTCACAGCATTCCTTACTGCAACCATAGCACTTTTCTTGAAATTTAACTTTAAACTAGAAATTAACTCAGATACCAATAAAATATGTTTTCAGTTCTGAACTTGCACAACATCATCATCTAGAAACACTATCAAGTCATCTGGAAGTTGCAAATGATTAATAACAATGCCATCCACTGCAGGCTTGAAATCGGCAATCAACTGCATACTAGCTGCTTTCTTGATTAATAAAGAAAGAACTTCCACCACCATTATAAATAGAAAATGAGATATTGAGTCTCCTTGATTTAGATCAAGTCTTATGGTGGAAGAATTCCATCTTCCATTTTTCCATGCCATCTCAGCATTTGGAATTGTTAATGGAGGCACAAGTATTATGATGGAATCATAGAAACGCTAATCCAAACAGCGTTTGACTTGGTCAATGATATTTGACTAAAATATTTGCATGACTGAGATCAAGAACACTTTTTCTGCGCTTGACTTACGCTATTTAGAATAGCGACTTTAGTCTTTTAGTACGCTATTTCGAATAGCGATTAATGCTAGTCAAATTACCGTTTCTTTGGATTCCACGAAACCATGGAACATGGCTTGGAAAAAGATGGCACAAACTTGAATCCATTAGATTTGACATTCCACACTTTATCCAAGCTTAGAATAGGTTGGATTCAGAACTGCTTTTATACCCTTTCCACTTCTGAACTATCTTCTCTTGATAGTTAATTTATTTATGAATGCTTAGGAAGATGCTTTAAGGAAACAGGTTCGCTTAATAATTTGGCCATCGTCCGACTAGCCTGATGGAGGATATTAACTCATGCCCTACACACCAGATATATATATATTTGATAAGAAAAATATAGATTAGATAGAGTCTGGATACATCTCAATTATCCTTAAAGTAGAGTTCAAGGCCAAATGTCTTTCCGTAGAAAGAGTTTCAAAAAGAAAGTAGGAGAATAACCAGAGTAATCAAAGGTTGCCATTGCATTTGCCTTGTTGGCTTCCTTACAACAGTTAATTACTACTACATTTTTGTTCAAATTATGTAAATCGTTAATACAATTTGTTACTTCTTCTACTCTTGATAAAGCCGTCCAGCTGAGAGTGTTGTACCAGATATATTATTGAAATCCATGAAAAGGAAAAAAGAAAAAGAAAAAAGATATATTGGGCACGTCTCTAATATTTATGATCCGTCCAACTAGTACACGTAATCCCGTTGGACTATATCTAATTATCCTTGTGAGACAGGGACGGTATTAGGGGTGGCTTACCCAGGCTGAAGCCCACCCCAAAATTTCTAAAAAGATGTTTTGTTAGTGTAATTTTTAACATTTGTAAAATTTAGCCCAGGTTTATATTTTAATTAGCCCATTAATTGTTAAGATATGATTCTACGTGGAAGAAATCAAAAGATTTTGGAACCCTGTCCCGCATGGATTAATTTTTGAATAGCATCTCAACCGTTTAAAGGCTATAGGGAAAAACAAGTATTCATGATGTTTCTTAAAATCAGGTATTGAATGGGCTCACATGTTACGTGTCAGTTTGATAAAATAAAACTGTGTGTCAAATGGGGGTGTCTTGTCCTTAACTAAGCGAGCGTTTGTCCACCTTTAAAAAAAGAAAAAAAGCAAGTGTTTGTCCAAAATTCATTTTTCTTCTATGAAGTGACTACAATTTTATGTATATCTATGTATAATCTAAAAATGCAGTGTATTCATGAGACAAAAATACAATATGTCATGACTTATTATGCGTATATGTACAAACTCCAAATATTTTTGTATCCCTATAATAACCTTTAAAACTAGAAAAAAATTGGGCGGCCTTCGGCCGCTAAATAAATTAGAAAAGCTTTATGCTCCAAGGAAAAGAGATCGTGTGGCATACCCATACTCAGCTTTAAGTATATTACCGCAGTTGTCATTCTTGCAGTTGAGAAAAATTAAGTTGAGAGTTTGAGAAAAAAAAAATTAGCCCACCCAAGCATAAATTCCTGGATCCGTCGCTGTTGTGAGAAGAAGTGTGAAAAATATTTGTCACGGTTTAGGGAACCAAAGATGACCCAAAATAGAAATATCCAAATTTCTAGATGCGGATCTTTTCCACTTACTGTATATATTTTTGGAATGTTTCACACCTCACACGAAATAGCAAAAAGAGTATTAAACGCCGTACAGCTAAAAGTTAAATAAAACGTTACGTGGAAACACCGATTAAGTAGCTAACCTCCTCACATGCTAGGGCCTGCCTGGGGACTGGGGTTGCACCGTCCTAACGGATATATCAAGCATGGTGATTCTGTCCCTATAATATCCTAACCCCACTTCACAGCAAACAAATTTGTTTACTGTCATATATATATATATGTTAAATAAACTAATTCACATACTGAAACCACATGCTATAAACATCTCTGATATATATATATATATATATATATATATATATATACTAATTAAGAGAGACGGAGATACATCTAAGAGATAGATAGATATGAGATTTCTTAAAAGATCTAATAAGCGCAAAACATTCCACCGTGTAGGTGATGATGGTGGTGGTGATAACGATCAGGCGGATAAGGAGTATGGAATCAGTGGGGAATCATCGACAGCTAGTTTAACAGTGTGGAGAAAATCACAAGTTTTCAATTGTAACGGGTTTACAGTGATCGATTCCAGTGGTGACATAGTCTACCGTGTTGATAGTTACATTGGAGAGGGAAGCAAAGAGATAATTCTCATGGATGGTTTAGGAAAAGCTGTATTCACCATTTGTCGGCAGGTATTTATACTTAACCATCAAACCAAATGAAAGTTGCATTTTTCATATGTCTAGATATATAAATGGTGCGTAAACTGTTCAACATGGCTAGTTCTATTCAGCGTTTTAGCTCTACAATTGGTATAAGGGCAAATAAGCGAAACTACATATACCTCAAACTAATTTAGTTGTTCATATTATACGTAATTGTTTAACAGATATGCTACTGTACTTGGTAGTTAGGCCTCCTACAGATCCTCTAACTAGTAACAAGATCTCTAATTCTCTATGTGATACAAGGTTTGGGAACAGATACACAATAGGTGAAACTCAATTTGAAATATTTTGTATTTTATGACCAGTACAGGATCGTTAACTCACTCAAAAACTACTTGATCGCCCGTTTTTCTGCCTGAATACCTAATCGGGTTGTAATTGATCCGGCCCATTAATTAGCTGACCCACTCGGTTTCGTTTTAGGAAAAGCGATACTTTCATTTTCTTCTAAAACAAATGCGGTAGTTTATTTATTGAACTGTTGATTTACGCGCAGGGTATACTCAGATATGATCTTCACTAAGGTATATAGTAGGCGGCTAAGGTTTTGCATATGCCAGGCAGCTAAGGTTTTGCAGTTAGCACGATAATCGTCTATTCATGTAAAACATTTGCAAATGGGTCCGTCTTAAACGGATTTCAAGCCTCCAGGTAGCTCCACGTTAAACATCACGAACCCAATTAGAGAAACCTGATTAGTAAAATGTAGCACAGTTGTAAAATTATTGGGTGGTGAATTTGGTGATATCAATAATTTGAATTCCAACACCAAATTTATTATCGATCAGAACGAGAATGGAAAGTAAAAATACCTCTAAATCTTTTCTTTTACCACACATGAAACAAGCCTATTATTTTGAAACCGGCCTTTCACAAACTGAATTTTTACTTTCCTTTTCCTCTTCTATTTTGAAGTTATATGATTACTTAGGTGTTTACTGATGACAAATTTATTTATTTATTTATAGACCAAGCTTGGCATGTTCGCTAATTGGCATGTATTTGAAGGCGACATCCACAATGACAGCACGGAAAGCTATACAGAGACAAGGTTTCCAATATGCATAGCAAAGAGATGTAATGGTCTACTGAAAATTGCAGATGTTCCAAGTGCGTTAGCTCAAGTAGTGCTTTACCAATCCGGCCGAAAGAGTTGTGTTTACACAATTGAAGGTTCTTATAAGAATCGGTCATGTAGGATATTAGATGAGACCAGGGAGGTGGCCGCAGAGATCTCAAGGAAGGAAGCAAAGATAGAAGGTATCACATTTGGGGAAGAGGTTTTTCTTTTAATCGTGCGGTCAGGATTTGATCATGGAATTGCAATGACAATGATTTTACTACTTGATCAAATGTTCTCCTAGCTATTATTGGGTTATTATAACTATGACCTCTTAAAGCAACAGAAAACTTTCTACACTGTAAATTTTTAAAAGAACTCTGTGATTAAGATGCTAATTATTTTGCAAGGGTATACGAAAGAGTTGAATGACATTAAACTATATGTACCCCCATCTAGATACAGTTAAAAGGATCTTGAAGTTGAACAAGCAATACTGTGTGCAGTCAACCAGTTGAAGGACCAGGCAAGGTATGCATTGTCACAGAATTTGCCACGACATAACGATGTACTGTATTCTTTATCTCGCTCACAACTGGGATACAGAATGCTGTGTTAAATCCTTGGGACACTCTGTTCAGACCTCGCGCAGAATGCCTTGCCTTTCTGGCTGTCTCTCTCTAATTCACCCTCAGTAGTAAGGACTTTTAAACGTAGTAAGGACTTCTAATTCTCTCTAATTCACCCTTAGTAGTAAGGACTTTTAAACGTATATATGAATCCCTTTAATTATAGAAGCATCGACAATATGAAGACACCTATCCTACCTAATGATCCGCATCTTAACGCAGATGGAGAACGCACAGCCTTTTCCGAAGCAGGCTCTCCAATAAGGAATCACTAACAAGGGGTTTCTGTGGTGTGGACACGCAGAGCCATCCTTATTTGGCATATAATCTTTACATAAATTTTGCACCCATAGTTCAACAACCAACCAGTTTGCACCAGACAGTATCAGGCTGTGCATCTATCTTTTGAAATTTACTTGAGAAGGAACAAAAAAGTTTTACGAAGAGTCAGAGACTGAACTGATATTTTCTATTGCCTGGATCCTAATACTTTACAACAAGAACCAAATGTTACACATCACTGTCCTCTATTTCTATGCTTCCCTATTCCTTCTGATTTTTAATGTGACAACAATAAACCCAGTGACTGCTCTTGACTAACAGCTTTAAATACTTGTTCAATGTTTCTCTATGCCATATAATACAATTGTCTACACTAGCCACTATCCATTCTACTTACCGCACTGTTCACTACTCGACAACCATCAAAATAAAGAGGAAGATTAGGTTCCCTACCATCCAAAAAGTAGATCCCTCATCATCACGCTCTCTTGTTCCTTCCTCTACTCCAGTCTATAAGCAATGGTTTCCGCAGCTTTTGCTGACTGTTGCTACATGATTTGTCCAACACCCCAGTAGACAAAGGTGGCATAGTCCCAAATACTTTAAGGTTATCGGGATTCAATTTCTTTGATTCAGAAATCAAACCTTTCCCTAACTTATTACTGCAAAGAGGAGATGATCTAATTGATGTAGTTGCAGGAGGTGAAGATATCATCGATCCTCTTCCAGTATTGCTTGGTTGAGACTGAGAGTTATCCTTTTTTATTTGATTATTGGTCATGAGGAATCTAGGCTTCTTTGAAGGAACTGCTCTTTGGTCATGATTCATAACATCATCATCAACATCAATACGTGCCATAACTGGTTTTGGCGTAGCTGGTATTTCTTCTGGCCTCCCCAATCGAGACCCTGATTTGCGGGCTTTCATGACCTTTTGAGAGAGTTTTTTCGGCCATCTGTTTTTTTCCTGTTCTGATTCTGAGTTCTGGAAAGTCTTGAGATCTCGTTAAGTATCTGAGCAGCAGCTAGTAGCCTTGGAGAATGTGCATCTGCCATGAATAAAGACAATCACATATAACTTCGGTATGAGAATTTGAGGTTATAAAAGCTGGATATAACAAAGAACAATTGAACAAGTTCCATTGATGTAGCACTACAAATACACCGAATCTGAATGTGTTAATAAATATGAATTTCCTAATTAATACAGCATGGAAATGTATTCATTATCAAAACCTCCAATAACAATTTCTGAAACATTTATATTTCCATTCTAAAACCAACTATTAGGAACAACGTTACCTTTACAAGCCTAGGAGAAGTCAAGAATTAGAAATGCTCATATATGATGTGCAAACTCCAACTGGTAACTTACTTGCAAACTGCATATTTCAATATTTTCTCATCAATTTATTCCTCAAAACTACTACTACTGTTGATGCAGTGAATTTTATGACATGCACTTGGGGAGCAAAATGACTCGACTAATTTGTAGGGAGAGTAAGCA
Source organism: Papaver armeniacum (assembly GCA_023531295.1). Lineage (NCBI taxonomy): Eukaryota > Viridiplantae > Streptophyta > Magnoliopsida > Ranunculales > Papaveraceae > Papaver > Papaver armeniacum. The sequence goes on along the minus strand of JAJJWW010012353.1, from coordinate 241,873 downwards.
CAGGACAAAACTATTAGCTCATCATTGAGACCGATCACACTGAGCTAAAGAACAATAACAAGATATTCTCATTGGTTATACTGAGGGTGCATTATTATATGAAATTATTTTGGGGATAAGATGAGCTTCATCATTTTCAGCAAGTAAAAACAGCCATAACTAAATCAGTTGCAGCCCAAGACCAACCGTGGGGATCAGCAAAGTCAGCTTTGACTTGCCAAATAAATGAACAGATAAATTCAGCCGAGCCCAAAATGAAAAAGACAAAATTGACTCTCAGTGTCAACCAAGATGACCTTAATCAGTTCAAAGACCAAACCCTGAACCTGCTTTAGGCTCGCTCATCTGAACACCACCTGTCCCTAACTCAAGCCGACTCAGATCAAGTCAACTGGGCAGCCTATGGCTCCAGTCCAGTCTTTATCACCAGGAGATTCAATACTAGTTCATCCAACTCAAATAGTACACCCTACTTGCAGTTCAAATTCCACACAAAAGTACAAGATCTAAAAGCAGGATCACGAGATGGATGTTTTATAACATAACAATCGCAGTTTAACACGATATGGAAGCAAATGTATACAAGAGTTCCGTCTACTCGCAAACGAAATGAACGGTACTTTTGCTTACATGAGTGTAACAATTAACATCCTACCAAAATAGCATGAAAGAACTGGGCAGAAAGAAAAGAGTGTAATAGCCAATTTACCGTGTTTAGTATCATCTGGATCATGTATATGCGAAGGAAAGTTGGGATATCCAGTAACAGAAGATTTAAACATAGAATAACAGCTACCATCTTCAGTAGAACAAGCACCTTTCCTTCTCTTACTTGGTTCTCCACCAACACCATTATCTTTGTTTTCTTCAAACCTTAAATATTTTTCTTGACCATAACTGTTTTCTATTTTTCTACCATCTTTAACAATGTTCATGTTAAAACCAAACTTTGACTGAGCACCTAAATAATTATCGGATTTATGTGGGAAGCCAGCGAGAGGATCTTTGGAAGTGGACAACAGAACCTGCTTGCGAAAACTGATGGATGCCGAAGTTGGCTCCTTGTCTGAAAGACCTAGGTTTAGATGTTTTAAAGAATTTAGGTTATAATCACAAGCAAACGAGTCCAGGTCTGAAAAACAGCCAGTACTATCCCCTTGAGTGGAGGGGGTGCTCTCTATTCTCACCCATCTACTTTGGAACGCGCTACTCCTAATTGTCAACTTGCTCCCTTCAACATTAGTTTTACATGAGCCAGTAAAAGAATGTGACCAATAGAAAGGCGGCAATCTATATCTCTGAGATGTTCCCTTGACTGCTCGTATATCAGGACTAACCCGTGAAGACACCCCAGGCTTGGCTGTATCATGTAAGAGTGAATCCAAATCCTTTACTGGTTGAAATGCTAAGCGCTCCAGAATAACATTAGGTTGATGCAGCAGCTTGGCATCCAAAAACTTTTTATGGGAGTTCTCAATCTTTAGGTGAGGTATAAGAAAAAGTAAGTCGAGAATTAGTTAAAATACTAAAGGATTAAACATGATGCTATGGAAATTATTAGATACCTGCTAGTCAGGCCTCAGGAGAAGTGTATCAACAGTGCACACTGCACACCATTCAAGAGTGAAACATGCATATAAGAGACCCGCACTTGGATATCCACGACTGAAATCTCGTGGTCAAAAGGATCGACGAGGATCTTATAGCGCAGCATTGTATTATCAAACATTAACTATATATATAAACATTTTCTATGTTACTCAGCGCCTCCCACTCCCTTAAATGGTGCACTGCTATGCCTGAAGTATACCTTCCTGCCTTCCTGGTGTTTATCATTTTCCTAAACAACTTACCTTACAAAATGAAGTTTTTCCGTGCAAGTCCCCATCTTCTTTATCATTTTCCTCTCTTTTAGACGAACAGAAACCGGTATCAGATATGCAAGCCTCCATCTTTATTGAACCACTGTCTAGGTCAACATCTTTCTGTGATGGTTCAGGTGCTCTCTGGGGTTGAAGGATAGAGCACACCTTCCGAACCGAGTGTAGAATGTTATCAGTTGTATTAGCTGATTTCTTACCTTTGCTTTGGGATAAGGTCGGACATTTATAACTGCCATCAAGGATTTCATTCAGAGACAGCTCATCCACATGCCTTGTAACAGCATGAATATCTGATTTCAGACCATATATCCCTGATATAAGACGCCCGAAAGAAATTATTAATTCATTGTAAATGCAAGAGGACATGTATTAAAAAGAACTACCGGTTGTGAAAAGATAAGTGCATCGGTGTATGTGATATTAGCCAAAAACAGTAATCGTTAAGAAACATCAGAGGACGGCTGATGATTGTAGCAACTAACATATTAGAAGAAGGCGTGCATAATAGTATGCAGCTAAAAGTAAAAAAGAGCTTCGTGACATTCACTTTCAATATTTTTGGAACTGGCATTCGGCATCAACATTTATAGCAAGTATGCAAACTCAATAATGATAATGATACGCACCAATTTTAATACACAATTACATTTATTAACTAAACGCTAGCATACCAAGAATGTTGTTTCCTCCTGAGGATGAATTATTGCTTGTTATCCCATTCTTCGAAAAGAACGAATCCAGTTTAGTCTTCATAGGTGGTTTAACATTTTTCCTGTCACTCCGTTTACCGTCTAAGCCATGTTTTTGTTTCACTGCCCGAGCTTTATCTAAAATGAGGCATGAATAAAAGAGAAGAGTGAGGAGTTGTCATAATAAGTTCATACAACTAAGACAAATTCAGACTTAACTACCAAATTCAAGTAAACATGATATAGGGCTATGCTACTAGTCATTCTGTGAACCTAGTACCACAGAGTCCAAACCAGCATATCCAAAAACTCCATCACTCCCTCATCCCTTAACCTTTCAGACCCCATAATATAAGTGTCTCACATACGAATAGCATGACAAAAAATTTGGACCGGGCAGATAAAGCTGGGCATGCTATTCATGTTTGAGTCGCTCAACTGAATTTTTATTTTCTATTTTCACAACAATAATGTGTAAAACCGAGCTAATATCCTTGCTGTCATACAATGAACAGGAAAACTCTCGTTCTCCATGTTTTACTTCAACCCTAACTCAAATACCATTCCCGCTCTAGTGATGATTACAATCTAACAAAAACCAATAACAACCCAGACAAGAGATTCAGCAGATCCTATTTAGTTTCCTCACAGACAAAAAATGGAAGCAAGAAAAAAAAAATACATGTTACAATAAACCAATTAGTAACATAAAATCTTAGAAAATCAACCTTTAATACTACCAGTAGTACTGCATCCAGTAAGACCGGAGCTACGAGGAACTGAACCAACACTGATGGATTCTGATCGATCCCCTTCTAACATACGCTCTCTACCAAATCCTTTACCCATCAAATTCTTCGAAACCGAAACATCCCTTTGGTAAGGAAACTCAATCGCATCCATTTTCACAACATGAATAAATTAGGGAAACCACCACATATCTTCTCCGACTCAGCAACACAAGCAATAGACAAAATGGGAAAGTTTTACAACTCCATAAAGCTCTTCAGCAACTAAATAAGTAGTAACCATTAATTTCAGACGATTTTATAGAAACAAAGTGGGGGAAAGTGAGCTGGGTATGGAGGCGCTGATACAATCAGAGATTTTTGGTTTAGGGCAAGAAATTTGGGAGAACGGCAAGTATTTATAGTTTTCGGGAAACCGGAAGGCTGTTTACTTTTTTTTTTGTCCAGAAATGTCCGTTACATTTACGCATATTCCGTTAAATTTGATTTTGGGTGATACACCTGGCAAAAGTCATTTCAGATAACGTTGAAATGGATAAATAGAAAGTTAATACTATTAGCTAGTATCTTTTGATGATAATGCTTCAAAAAAAAAAAAAAAAAAGTATCCTTTGATGGGTGAGGGGCCTGAGGGCAGGTCCAATGGAAGGACAAAATGAGCAAATGTGGGCAGTTTGGGTCTGCTATGGAAGTCTAGGCATTCCCTCTAGTGGGAATTAAATAAATACCCCCCTTTTTATGGGTCTTCACAAACATCTCTAAGAACTTTATAAATATTCCTAAAGGGTATATTTTAAGTTTTTAGGGTATAGTTTTTGGCACATCTAAGATTATATTAAGTCAATTCAACCTCCGTAGGAGGTTGGGTTGACGTTTTCACGCGTCAAGAACATACTAGTTCATTTTCATTATCCAAAAAAGTACTAGTTTATTTTCATTATCCACTTAAAATAACCCCTGAGGGGTATTTGTGAAGTTTTTAGGGGTATTTGTGAAGACCTTGAACAGGAAGGGTATTTAATTAATGTTCCCATCCCTCTATGGCCAATTAATAGTCACTCGGGCCTCGGCCAAGCTATGGCCGAGCGGTTGTTGAGGCCATTACCTGGTCGCTAGGTTCGGCCAAACATTATGATCTCATTTGCACACTTCCATTTCACATAATATTTATTTGATCTCCACATCCCACGATCGATCTAAAAATCGTGGTAATATGTATAGTACTAGGCCTTGACCCGTGCCGTTACGGCACGGGAGTTTATCATTGTCTATATGTTCATTGCCCAATTTATATCACCAAAACATGTCTTGCCGCGGATCATATAAAACAAAAAAAGATACATAACCCATTGGTTGCCCTCCATCAAATCCAAAATGGTCTTGTACCAAAAGACAATAGGTAAACTTCACTTAGGTGGCCACAAATACGTTTTCACTTTTGGCATAAAAATGTTTTTTGTTCTTAATTCGTGATTCCATTTTTTTTCCGATAAGTATGAAAATTGGAATCGATTAGATGTTAACCCTTACCCTAGGAAGCGGTATTCCCATCCGAAGTTTAATTCTGTGACTCTTTAACCCAACCGCAAGTACCTATCGGAAAAATGAAATTGCAAAGAATCACAATGACTCTCTGCCGATTGATGATATGTCATCTCGCTTATAGAAGTTCTTCTCCTTCTCTAATTGTTACTCCAAAACGTTATCATGCACGATGCTATACCACGGAGCTATATCGGATTGATTGATTTTTTTCTTTCTACACGGATTAACGTCGAGGCTAATGTGGAAGTCGCCGAATCAAATCGTATAAGTTGACCGAAATAACGTCAATGCCATCATTAGTTTCTCACCGTAACGGCCGGTGACTGGATTGCATTTTAGGGCCTTGTTGTTCCAAAACTTATGTTGTCCGTAAATTAAGAGAAGTTGGGAGGTTAACCCGAAGGTGAAGTTTCTTATTCTTAGTTTGTTACATGCAAATTAAGAGAGAACTTGAAAACAACAATCCATCCTAAGGGAGCTCTTATTCTTAGTTTGTTCTTAATTCGTGATTCCATTTTTTTTTCGATAAGTATGAAAATTGGAATCGATTAGATGTTAACCCTTACCCGGGAAGCGTATTCCCATCCGATGTTTAATTCTGTGACTCTTTAACCCAACCGCAGTACCTATCGGAAAAATGAAATTGCGGTAATCACAATGACTCTGCCGATTGATGATATGTCATCTTGCTTAGAAGTTCTTCTCCTTCTCTAATTGTTACTCCAAAACGTTATCATGCACGATGCTATACCACGGAGCTATATCGGATTGATTGATTTTTTTCTTTTCTACACGGATTAACGTCAGGCTAATGTGGAAATCGGCCGGAATCAAATCGATAAGTTGACCGAAATAACGTCAATCTAAAACCGTTACCATATAATGGGTTAATGCAACTTGTTTAGAAGAAACCACCGAATGAAACATATAATGGGACCAATCAAAACGTTACCATCCCAATAACATATACATTACACTATCAACGTTAAATTTTTATCGGGTTGTTTTTAGGGTAAATTGCGGTCAGCCTGTACAATCTTTCTTTTTTTTTTTTTTTTTTTTTTTTTTTATTATAACCAGCTTATTTTCACATAGAGTAAGAATTCCCCACTACCCGACTACCACACCGACCACCTACACTACCACCACCGAACCGCCCATCACCACTACCTCATCACCATCATCACCTACTCCATGGACCACCAACAAATACTACCCAATTGATATGGGACCAATCGAAAACCGTTACCATCCCAATAACATATACATTACACTATCAACGTTAAATTTTTATCGGGTTGTTTTTTTGGTAAATTGCGGTCACTGTAAATCTTTTTTTTTTTTTTTTTTTTTTTGTATTATAACCAGCTTATTTTCACATAGAGTAAGAATTCCCCACTACCTGACTACCACACTGACCACCTACACTACCACCACCAGAACCGCCCATCACCACTACCTCATCACCATCATCACCTACTCCATGGACCACCAACAAATACTACCCAATTGATATGATTATTAACAAATTTATTATTTATTTAATGAAAGTATTTATTAGGATAATCATAAGACATTTATAAGGAAACATTAATAAAATATTAATGATGAAAGCATATTCATTAAGAAAATTGTGAGACATCTATTAAATTAAGATATTTATGATGTAAGAAGATATTTATAATGAAAAATTCATAAGAAATTTAATGAAAGTATATTAATTAACATAATTATAAGACATTTATAATGAGAGATTAATAAAATATTCATTATAAAAAATTAATGATACAATAATGATATAAACAACCACAACCATAGATTTAGCTTCCCCAAGAATGCATCCAGAGCGCTCTTTATCTAGGCTAAGTTGTCCATGCTTTGTTTTATATTAGAGATGGAAGAAAATTCATTTCTATTTGTAAAAATTATGCACTGCTTTTATTTATAGAAATTATGGAAGAAGATGCAAACCACAAAATTAAATACCTCGGCAGAACATTCATGACAAAAAAATTCAAAACACCGATAAGCCCAAAACGTATGTGTAGAAACAGTGAATGGTTGTACTAAAGTTGTTAAGAAATTACAACGAGATGGATACTTATATAGTATCATTACAGAAGTAGGGAAAAAAAGAAAAGGAGGAATGTTGACTAAGTCATTACATATAACTTATAAGCTTCTCTAAATGAGCACTGTACTAACTCATAAGCACCATCAGCTTGAAATTCCATAATCTTAGACTCAAACAGATTTCCATTGATGTTCTAAAAGAAATTAAAACAAGCAAGACTACCAGTTTTACACTTTATTAGATGTATCCAATTGAACTTACTAAAATCATCTATAAGAAAGCATATAGCACATGTATCCTAGAGTAGAAACTATTGGTGGGGACTCCATATGTCACTTACAAGAAATGAAAAAAGGCATACACTTGCTCTTGCCAAGCTGACATGAAGAACAAAAAGTTTCAAAGACTTGGTTAGGAAGCTTGATAGCAGCAGTAGACTCAAGCCTTTTAACAATCTTATGTGCAGGACGCCCTAGCCCTTGATGCCATAGATTTGGAGAAGCTAAGACAGAAGAAAGAGGCAACTTATTTGTTGAATAAAGTAGTTGTTGCTGAGAGAACTGCAAAGGATATAAGTTATGATGCATCAACTCTCTGGCCAAGACTTTCTTATTGAGAGTGGACTTTATTTCATATCCCCGTGGAAAGAATTCAAAAGAACATTTGGTATCACTTGTAAATTTTACGATAGAAAGAAGATTGTGTTTAATGTTTGGCATAAATAAAACATTCCGTAACACAAAATATTGAGAACTAGCAACATGTTGTAACACAGTGGAACCAGTTAAAGTAATGGGAAGTAGCTTGCCACCCCTTACCATAACCTGCTCATCCCCATCAAATTCCTCATCAACACGATAGTTGAATCATTGGTCATGTGGCTTGTAGCACCTAAATCCGGTATCGAAACTGGACAAGGAAGGAAAAAAAAAAAAAAAAAACAGAATTGGTTGGATCTACAACTAAAAGAGAGAAAGAATCTTGTTTTTGTTCCTTTTAACCATTGCTCATGGTTAATCATCCTAGACCTAAGTTCACATGATGCTAGAGGAGTTTCCCTATTTTTAATTTTAATTACAAAGGTTGAGTATTCTCTTCCGATACCAAATAATGTGTACACTACGAGATCCTCATCAGACACAGGTTCTCCAATTTCAGCCAAAGAATCAAAGATAGACTTAATTTGATGAATAAACTCAAAGATTGTATAATTACCTCTCCATTTAGAATGAAGTTGAGATCGAATTTGCGATTTTATAACAAAGAACTGTTGTGTAAAGATCTTGGACAAATGATTTTATTTCTCTCGAGCAATACCTTTACCAACAATTTAGAAACAAGAGATGGTAAAATTATAGCATTGATGCGAGAACAAACAAAATGACCCATCGATATTCATTCTGAATATAGAGGTTCATCACGTGAATATTCTCATTGAAGATAAATTGTGGTTGTGGTTCAATAGATCCATCTATGTAGCCAAAAAATTTGGTATTTGGAAAACTAAAACCATCTAATTTCAAAAATACATAATTAGAGATATTTGGAAATGAAAGTGGAGTGAAACAAGAATTTGGTTGATAAAATTGAAGCGGTGGTGGTAGTGGATAGAAGTTTTGATGATGACTTGGAGGCGACGTACGGTGGTTGTGATTGTGGATCTGTTTGCGGTAAAAACGATGGTTGTTGAATGTTTTGAAATTGTAGTTGTGACGGTGGTTGTGATGGAGATGAAGGTAATAGAGGAAATTTTTTAGGATTGTTGGTGATGTTGTTATTGTTGTTGTTAGAAGAGTTTCCATCCGGATTCAACGAGTTACTAGTCTGTCTCATCATTGTTAATGAAGATTGTAGATGAGGTTATAAATAAAAGTTAGGGTTGTAGATGAGGTTGTAAGGAAAAAGTTCAGATTTTAATAGAGGAAATTGAAATTCCCCTTCTGGTATATGATACCATGTAGGTTGTATTAAATTTGTTAAGAAATTACACAGAGAGAGGCTTATACAGTATCACTACAGAAGTATAAAGAAAACGAAAGATAGAAACGTTGACTAAGTCATTACATATAAGTTGTCTAACAGAAACACGTGGCACAACATCATTGGTTATCAGCACTTGCTCTTAAAGTATGATCAAGCTGGCTTGTTAGGTCGATTTAATGCAGTCGACAACGAAACGAACGTATATGTAGCTCTAATGATACAAAAAGAGCGGTGAAACTAAGGCTTATTTGTTATAAAGATAAATGAAACTTTTGAGTTCGAAAATTAAATCTGTTAATTTGTTGTGATATTTAAAATAATTTGTTTTGAAAATTACAGCAGGGAAGAACTTGAGAAGAGTGCCAAGTAACAAAATGTACAAGTTTCAAAACGAAGGTTGTTTCGACATCCTTAAGCAACCCTGATTGAGAAGAGTGGCAAGTAACGAAATGTAAAATTTTCAAAACGAAGGTTGTTTCGACAAGCTTAAGCAACCCTGATTTGTTGGATGATTCTGCCCTCACCAACTATATCACCTTACCAAGCTGATACTATTTCTCAAGCTCCACCAACAGGTTTCACTATGCATATTCAATATGTCCCTCACAAGAATCAAACTCATCACCCCAAGTGCCTACTGACATGCCTACTACTCCCTCGCCGCTTTGATATTTTAATCTTAGTTTTCATGGGGATTCACAAAAGTATAGAGATCTATCTCAAAGAAAAGTTAAGAAATGAGAAAGGAAGTAAATTCTAGATCATCAAGTTCAGCTAATGACAATAACGTGAAAGAGTACACAGAGAAATTAGAGGTGTAAAAACACGAAGTTACTAAATCAACACATCATAAAGTTATGGTTTATCAGTCTAAAAAAATCATGCCTCGACTGAGAAACGTTATAAAGATGTGCATGTATTTTACAAGGTCCCAATAGACACTTCCAGAATGATAAAGCGCAACTAAGTGTCCTGCAAAAGAAATTTGATAAGTTACGGAAAGTCTAAAAAAGAAGAAGCAAGCAAGCAAAGCGGTAGTACACTTTGAAGATGTAGATGAATTGCTCGGATGAGCGATTGTAGTTTTATGTAATAATTAGCTCTAATTCAATATAATAATTTGTTTTAAATTAGTTTAATTAGAGTTAATGGTTAGTTTAAATTAGATGAGGGGATTTTTTTAATTAAATAGTTTTAACATATGCTAACATTAAAAAGTTTGTTTGAATCGAGCATAATATTTTCTATTGAAGCATAATTTAAATTAAAAAAAAAAAACTAAACTAAATAGAGTAACATCAATAAATAAAAAATACAATAGTTAGACTAAGCTCCAATTGTTTTTTGGGTCCTCATTCCATATTTCGTCCAAAGTTGCGCAGTCAAATCTTATGATAACCTGAAGGATCCTTTTTAGACTTAAAATTTAAAACTAAAATAGAGAACTCACTAAAAATTATAACAAACTCGGACAAAGATGATATCAATATTAAAAGAACACTGAGGCCAAGATTCCACTATTTTCCAAGTTCAAAGTGATTAAATCCAATATTTATATTTATGCAATTTTTGCGTTTAATTTGATTCTAAAATATTGCAACATATAGATTTTCAAAATAACAAGTGTAAATCCAAAGTGTATAGCATCAAAAACCTATGACCAAGCATGCTTCATCAAAAGAAATAAAAAATGCTTTACAAAAATCATTCAAACAATTTTCGATCAAGGCAAATAATCATAAAATAATTGCAATAAATAAATAAATAAGAATATACCACTTTTTGTTGGAAAAATAGCTTCCTTTGTCGCCTCGGCAATGGGGTTTAGCTCCTCATATTAATCACTTGCTCAAGATACATGTTTATAGCCCAAAAGTTGATTAAAAGAATGAAAAGGTATAAAGCACATGTTAGAGCACTGCTCGGTCGAACTCGCAAGCGTTGCTATCTCAAGCTTGTTTGTCAAGTTTATTTGTCAAAACTATAAGTCTTGATTTCTAGTCTACTTATAGCTAAGTCTCGGATTAGGATAGAAAGTGTATTTGAGCATTAGACTTCATGGCATTCATCGATTGAAGACGAAGAACTACTAAGGGGGGCTTGTGTAACTTCATCAACAAAAGGTATGTGGATACTTGAACTCATCCATCACTCAAAAATATATCTACTATATCTCTTATTTGAGACAAAAGTCGTATAGCTATATAGACTTCATTTATACACATTTGATATTTCGAGATGAATTTAACTCGCTTACATATTTCTCGAAATATGTGTTGGTAAGCTTTTGCTTTAACCAAGTTCATCTTATATTCTTGACGAAAGTTAAAAGATAATCATGTGAAAATCACATGGCAACATCTTACATGATTCCTGTGAGACAGTCATTTGATGTAGACTCAGAATGTTTCGTATTGATCATTCGATCACTTGAAAATTGCTTTGAAGCTAATAGTTTGTGTGAGACAGCTATTCTCGTCTTCCAAGAATATTTCAATGGTTGAAATGAGAGTTTAAAACAATTGGATTTAAGCATAGTGTGCGTACTTGCATATATGTAATCCATGTCCGGGAACCATGGTATGCATACCCATATGCGTACTTGTTGGTTTGTGAAGTCCGGGAACCTTGTACGCAAACCGGTACGCGTACTGGCGTAAGGTTCGGGTCCGAGAATTTCTGATGAGTTTAGAAGGTGTGCGTACCAGTTCGCGTACTGGAGAAACCCAAACTTAGTCCGGCCATTTAGGTACGCGTATCCGTATGTATACCTAAGTGGATGATGTTCTAAAATTGGTTTTTTCATGAATACATTTATATAATAAGGAAGGCAATCTTTTGCAAACCGTGGCTATAATGTTCATGACTTGATTCGTGTGAATCAAAATCAATGATGCTTCAATTGTGTCTTGTATACTTCTATGAGAATATAAATAATTGAACAACTCTAGAACTCGTTTCATTTGAGTCATTTGAACTAGTTCTGGTTAAGATGAATAAGGTTGATATGAAAGTGTTCATATGGCTAACTTCGGTTAACTATTGTTGAGCCAATAAGGTGTACACGTTTAGGTGCGGTTACTCATATCTAAATGAAGTTACATTTCATTTGTGTGTAACAAGCTAAGTTCAATTTAACGATTGAAAGATATTAGCTTGAGTCTAATCAGGTTTTCATCTATGGTGAATATTGAATGCTTTGTTACCAAGGTAACATTGATTGCAAACCCTAATTTGAAGACTATATAAAGGAGAACTCTAGCAACTGGGAAACCTAATCCCACACCTTCTTTGTGATACTAGTTGCGACTAGAGTCGATTCTCCTTTAACCTTAGGTTTTTCACGAAACCCTGTAGGTTAACGACTTGAAGACTTCATTGGGATTGTGAAGCCAGACCCAACTATTTTCTTTGTAGTTGCGTGATCTGATCTTGCAGTTTCTATCTTGGCTCGAGATTTATTCTCCAATAGGCAAGATAAAAAGTAATCACAAACATCTTCGTCTCATCGTTTGTGATTCCACACTATATTGTTTCGCTACCGTACGATTAACATTATTGTGAGGTGATTGATATTTCTAGGCGGTTCTTCGGGAATATAAGTCCGGTATATCAATTGGTTCCTGTTCACCTTGATTTATCAAAAGACGGAACAAAACTCATAGGTTTATCGGTGGGAGACAAATTTATCTATACAATAGACTTTTCTGTGTGAGACATATTTGTTTATCAAGTCTTCGAACTTTGGATCGTAGCAACTCTTAGTTGTGGGTGAGATTAGCTAAGAGAATCAAGTGCGTAGATTTCTACTGGGATTCAGAGACGTAAGGAGCACAACTGTACCTTGATCAGTGTGAGATTGGTTAGGGCTCAACTACATTCCAGTTCGAAGTTAACTTGGAGTAGGCTAGTGTCTGTAGTGGCTTAATACAGTGTGGTGTTCAAATCTGGACTAGGTCCCGGGGTTTTTCTGCATTTGCGGTTTCCTCGTTAACAAAATTTCTGGTGCATATGTTATTTCTTTTCCGCATTATTTTGTTATATAATAGAAATATCACAGGTTGTGCGTAAGTTCAATCAATTTGGAATCCAACCTTTGGTTGTTGATTAAATTGATTGACACTTGAAAATTGGTCTTTGGTACCGTTCAAGTTGTTTCACATAATAATCAGGCTCACGGATTTCTCTATGTTTGATTTGTTGATTACATTGTGAAACATAAATATAACTCTTGGATATATTTTCATTGATTGAGTCTGACTGTCTAGTTGATTCTCTTGGAATTATATTAGAGTTGTCCATACAGATTGCTAAGCGAAATATTTGGTGTGGTTGTTGTACCCCCGCTTTTTCAATTGGTATCAGAGCAGGCAAACACATTTAAGACCTCATAAGTCTGTGTTTGTAGCGATTTGAATATATGGACAGAGGTGCTATCTCTATAAACATACCACCAGTCTTCGATGGCTCAAATTACTCATGGTGGAAAATTGTTATGCGTGCCTTTATTCAAGCGCGTGATTTTCAAACATGGGTTTATGTTTTTAATGACTATGATCCTCCAATGGTTACAGTAAACGGTGTATCTATTGCTAAGGATATTGGTAGATATGAACCTAACGAAATTCTCGATGCACATCAAAATTCTGACAGTTTAAATGCTATCATACATGCCATTACCCAAGATCTTCAGCACCATGTGACTACGTGCACTCGGTCTAAAGATGCGTGGGATATCTTAGAAACTGTATTCGAAGGAAATTCCTCTGAGAAAGAAGCTAGGCTTCAAAACCTATGTTTTGATTGAGGAAACCTTCATATGGCTTATGAGGATTCATTTGATGAGTTTAATCACAAAGTGTCTGAAATTGTTAATACATCTTTTTCGTTGGGTAAGACTATTCCTGAAATGGACATTGTGATGAAAATTCTCAGATCGTTGCCAGCCAAATACGATTCTAAGAAGCATGCCATCGTTGAAGGAAATAACCTCAACACTCTTTCCAGAAACACCCTGGTTGGGAAGTTAAAGATATTTGATCATGAGCATACATCCAAATCTGGAAAGGATATTGCTTTCAAGGCACAAAAGAACACTAAATTACTTGATAAAAGTAAGAGTGTTGGCATCTTTGAAGATGATCGTTCTGAGACTGATTCATCGGATGAAGATCTTGACCAGTCAGTCTCTTTGATCACAAAACAGTTTAGAGATCTTCTTTTGAAGATAAGTAAATAGTTCACCGGAGACAAACCTAAGTCATCAGTTAAACTTCATAATAGTGTTCCTCCTAAAAACAGGGATTTTGATGAAACTGATGACGAGGATATGCCACAATGCTTCAAGTGTAAAGACTTTGGTCATTTTGCAAATGAGTGTCCAAATCGTAAAAAAATACACTGGAAACAAAGGTCTTGCTACAACTCTTGATGAAATGTCTGATCACTATGATTCTAATGAAGACGGGAAATCAAGTGTTGTACTCCTCTGTGAAAATATTGACTTTGATAATTGTAGCAATACGTACATCAACCTCGATATTCTTCCAGGAGAGACCTCAACCACTTTGGAGGATAAAATGGATTTCTCCGTGTTTATTGGAAATTCTTCTTCTAATATTTCAGATTCTACCTTGTGTCTAGCAGCTTGCACAGCCATGGCATCTGAATCCTCCTCTCTATTGACATGTTCTTATTGTACTCTCAAGGGTCATGAACTCTCCAATTGTTTCAAGTAAAAACATAAGATAAGATATGTCAATAAACTACAACGGATAGCAAATCGATTAGCAAACAAGCTCAAATTTGTTCAGAAGTCGACTGAGGTATGTTCTCTTATCTCCTATCCAAATAAGTTAATTTTCAAAGATAAGTCTAGACCACTAGAGAAAAGAACACGGTCTAAACAATATGTGAAACAGGGTTCTAAGAATTACATTCAAGAAAGTTATGGTGGACAGATTATTGTTCACCCCAGCACAACTTAAATGTGTTGGTTGTGTATCTTGTCTCATGTGCCTGATTCAAAAGAGACAAGGGTTTACACACTTCAGGCTTTAGGAAAAGAGAAAAGTTTTTTTTTTTTGTTCTTCCTTTTAGTCTTGTCTTCATATTTTTTTTTGTTGGAATTCTTCCATCTTTTCATATCTAATTGATATTGGAAAGAGTTTACTCCGTTGGAATAATAATATAGGGTTAATATAGACAATTGTGTCTTCTTTAGGGTTGTGAGTTGTGCGTACGTGAATCCTTGTTAGTGTATAAAGGTTCTGTAACCCTACATTCCTTTTTCCTTCTCTGAAAAACTTCTTTATCACAAAACTGCTTGTTGAGTCTGATTTGTGAATTCCTCTCACAATCTCATACTGGTATGGAGAATCCAAGCATTATGTCTTCTGATGGAAAAGTTGTTAATATGATTGTTAAGCCATCAATCATGAAGGAAAAAGATAAATCTCTTGTACCTTCAACTTTGAAAAGAAAAATGAGGGATGTGAGAAAACTAAGAGTTGTTCCGTCTAATCAACAAAAGTTCTCTGGGTTCTTGAAGAGTTGAAGGAAACAAGAAAGGAGATTCAGGAAATAAAGGCTATTTTTTTTAGGACTCTAGAGATTCAGAATGTCCTGGTTCGGCATCAGTCTAAAAGGTCTGTTGGTATTAACTCCTTTCTTCATGAACCTTATGTTCCTATGGCTGTTGACGACAAGGAGTTCGGGGACGATAAAAAACAATTAGAGGCCTTAATGTCTAGGAAACTTCTTATGAGAATTTATTCTTGTGTTTTAACAAGGATAGCTAGGGTTTGGAATTAGCATTATTGTGAATGCACATAGCTATTTCCAACGATTTTCATCTTGCAATGTTTTTAGATTTATTTATTTAAATTCTAAAGTTTATTTGGAAGATGATTTTGCAGTATTGGTAGGCCTCTAAAGGTGTTTATATTTATGACCTATATGTTATAATCCGCAAGTGCACGGCGTCTATCGGAGACGCGGCAAGTACGGGTCGATCCCACAAGGACTAGGGTGTGCTCTTATATGTGATCTAAGGCTGCTTAACTGACTTCAAGTGGTAGTAACAAAGTGACAGAAGATATGTTGTGCCGATACGGCTAATGTTGAGCTAAGTGAACCTAAACTAAGGAAAGCAGTGACAAAAGGGGTGCTTGGGTCTACAAATCCACCACTGAATTCCTATTGAGTGCTCAACTGAGTTGAGGCTTTCTTATCCTTGACTGATAAGGGCAGGGTGTCAAACCCACCACCTATCTAAGGTGTTTCTCCAAGTTATGCTTCTAATAACAAATTGCTACTAACCGATAATCGGTTGTCTAATTAAGCACAACCAAATCAAGGGAATTAGCATTAGGCCTAAAGTATGAGCTGTGGCAATCTCACAACAGATGTAACCTAACTACAATGGATGCAAGACATCCATTGTGAGAGAAAAGTAGTGGAAGCCCTAATTGAGACATAATTATAATTTTAATCATTTAAGAAAACTTCAAAGAGAGCATGAACACACAATATGGCAACAGGGTTTCATCTCAAACCCTAGCTCTTGAAATTAAAACATAATCAGGTAACAAGAACAAAAGAAAAACAGAAATTAAACCTAAGTGACAGCACTGGCTAATCCAGGCGTGCCCCAAAATCATCTTCTACATCTGTTATTTATACATGCAACTCAAAATTTCCAAACCCTAATTCTCATAATAAAATAAAAACAAATCAAACCTAATTTCTCGCACCCATACTTTCTCTGCATCGGTTGTTGGCTCTCCTCATGCTTCTCTGACTCCCTTGATTGATTTATGAGAAACCCTAGTCTTGTTTATCTTTAACATAGCTTCTAGGGTTATGAGAAGCTATTTTAGAGATAAACAAAGCTTGGGTGTGGCGGAATAGGGGTGGTAGTTGTTGTGGTGTCAGTGGGGGTGATGGTTGTGGCAGGGGAAGGAGATGGCTAAGAGTGGGTTTTGCGAGCTCTCGCAGAGGAGAAGAGAAGAAAGAGAAAGTGAGGAGAAGACTAGGGTTGTCGATGGAGGTATAGGGTTGGAGAATTTGTTTGTGGAAGCGGCGCAAAGAAAAGTCGATGCGGAAGCTTCAGCGAGCGTAGGATGAAGCTGATGGAGATCTGACGGCCGAGAAAGGTAAGCGGTTTTGATGTGATCTGGTGTAGCACGGGAGCAGCGATCTTCGATGCACGTGGAAGCAGCGACCGTTGGATGAGGGAGAAAGAAATCTCAACGTCTCGAAGAGACGGGCTCGGATCCGGGTCACGGGTTGCTCTAGCCCATGTCTTCCTTGTTGGGTTGCAACTGATTCATTGCACGAGCTTTGGCCATCTACTCCATAGATGCTCGACTCCAATTCTTTGCTCTTTTGCTCCTCGGATTCTCCGAGCTTTATTTATTACCTAAAAACACAAAATTAATTAATACAAATATTTATTCTTGAAAACAAAGAAAATACGAATATGGGATAATATCCGATTTATAAGCGCAAAAGATGAGTAAAATGCCAATAAAAAGGTGTATAAATATGCACTATTTGGCACTCATCAAATACCCCCAAACCTGAATTTTACTTGTCCTCAAGTGAAACAGAAATTAGAAATCCTAACTATACCACCGTCGCTGGTCTCTCGAATGCATTTAGCGTATGCACTAAGCCTTTAAACCCTAGGTGTCCCTAGTGGACGAGTTGTAGTCTCGTGAGGGTTTACCGAGGTGTACCCACAAAACCTTCTCCAACTTCGAGTGTAAAAGAGTCTCAAGCCTCCAAGAAGCTATGAGGACATAGAGTTTCGCATGCTAGTAACAAGTTAGAACTATCGAAGAACGCATTCTCATCCTTAAGTCTTTGAGCGAGAAGTAACCATACCATATGAAAGAATTCGGATTCGATTGTGATCATAAGCCTCGACTCCGCCTCACCATTAGGGTTTTATGATAATTGCACTCAAAAAGATCGCTTTTTAGTCTCTCATGTGTGCGAGCAGGAATAAAGAGAGAAATCCTGCACACGTTGTAGGTAAGAAGGATAACCTTCCGAAGTAAAATCTGGAGACTCCACAAAGGTGTGGACAAAAAGACTCTTTTTCTAATGATCTCTAAGAAAGGAAAATCAACCATTAGTAAGGGGTGGGAGTACTCACTACCTTTTCACCCGATCGGCAATTAATATCACTCTCTTATAAGAAACCATAAAACGTCTTCAATCTTCGGTCTTCGGTCTTCAAATGTTGATGACGAACTTCTGAACTTTACAAAAACTTGACAAAATAATTTTTTTTTTTTTTTTTTTTTTTTTTTTTTTTTTTTATTTTTTATTTTTTTTTTTATCTTATGTACATGAAACGAAAATAATAACACAACAATTTTTTTTTTTTTTTTTTTTTTTTTTTTTAACTAAGTTACAATAAAACGATAAATTTTAAATTTTCACAAACTTCATTAATTCTCATTTTCTTTTTCTTTGTTGTATGTAAACCTTGGACTATCTCAACTTTTCTTTCAATATTCGATTCCGCTCATAGTTCTTGTGATGATGTGTTTCTATGGGTCTTGCTGATTGAGAGAGAGTGATGCTAACTACAAATCGGTATTTAGAAGGAGTTTTCATCTTTAGACGTCACCCTCATGATTGACAAAAACTAGCACTCAAGAGATCAAAAGTAGTCTTTGAAATTGGTGCGAAGTTGGGTAGCTCACCATTCCTACCCTAATTTACGTATGGTGACACACACTCTAACAAGACTTTTTTAGAAAGTTGCAAAAATTGAAGGTTGGTGCCTCACTTGATGTAAATTGGGTAGTCTCCACTATGGGTGATCACAATTCTACTCACCGAATATCTAAACAAAGACCTAATTCGCCCTCCCAGGTATGGTTAAATCCAACTTTAACGCTCTAATCAACTAAGAAACCCGATTGCGTTCTCCGGTACTTCCAATTCTGTTATTTCGGTCAGATTCTCTATGTAAACATAGCTAGAAGCATGCTAGTGACTCTAAAATCTCTAAAGTTGGAGGTTTTACAAAAAGAGTTTTTGATTTTTTTTTTTTTTTTTTTTTTTTTTTTTTTTTTTTAAGTGAAAATAAAAGATTAAAAAGACTAAAAACTCTAAATGCAAATGCACCCCAAACCTAAATCAAACATTGTCCTCAATGTGTCAACAGATAGGAAAAATTTAAACAGTCACATACCGAGAGAACAATGCTGAAAAGATAAAAAGGGAAGAGATTACCGGATGTCGGCAAGAGCAAGGTTGAGCTTCTTTAATCAAGGCAAAATCCAACATTCTCAGCGGAGATCATATCGGATTAGCATAATATATGTGCGAGAAGACTCAACCGAATCAAGAAAAGAAAAATTTAACAAGTCCTAAAAAAAATTTTTTACTAACAATCTAAAAAGTTGCGGGTCAACCCAATAGAAAATATGTACAGAAACATAGAACATGAAAATGGGATTTGGTTTATGTGGGAATTTGGTTTATTGGGCTTCATTTGGTTTTGTTGGGAGCTTTGGTTTTGTTGGGAGCTTTTGTTCTGTTGGGAGCTTTTGTTTGGGTTATGTGCAACCCAGCTATGTGAAATTTGCACAGCCCAGCTGCACAGCCCAGGCTTGTAAGAGGCCCAGCAGTGTGGCTTATGTGGGCTTGGGTTTTCTGCTTAGATTGCAAATGCACAAACCGGTTCAAGTGCGGCCCCGAGTTAGGTTGAGTTGGGCTCGGTTTTGGTTGTCGCCCAAAGTTGGTTCGATTAGCCCAGCTGATGTTCAGTCCAACAGATGTGGGTTCAGTTTTGTGCAGGTAGCCCAACAGTTTTAGGCTTAGTTGCTTGCAGCCTAGGTGAAAAGGCTCAGCCCAGTAGTTGGGCTTCTGTTTATGTGCAGCCCAGCAGTTGGCAGCTCAGGCCAGGTGGGCTTCAACTTATGCATAGATTAGCACAGTTTAGTGCTTGCAGCCTAATGCTTGCACAGCACAGTTTATGCAAGGGTTGGTTTTTCAAAATTGTCACAAAGACAGGATCAAGTGCGACCTAGACCACAGGACAACAATAGCAAGCTTTATGCTCGGCAAGACAAAGATAGTTTGTGCGAGGCAAGGTTAACCCGAAGATTGGCAATGCACGAGAATAGGAGAATCACACACACAAAGAGTGAAATGATACCCGAGTTCTCGAAGCAAGCACAAGGTTATGTGCTCGGCTTGGTCGAAGCCAAGCAAAGATGGTGCAGATTGTGTAAGCACAAAAATGCACAGATGAGGCGAGTAAAGCATGTGTAGGAACAAATAGCTCAGGATGCAGGTGCAAGGTTCTAGTTTCAGGTTTCATATAAGCACAGGGCAGACAATGGCTCAAAATCACAGCTGCAGGGGCTGATAGTAGATCACACAGATTGCAGTTCAGGGTCGGCTAGGTTACTGACAAGGGTGCAGATGTGCAAACTTGGCAACTCAGCTTCAGGGGGCTGAGGTTGCAGCTCTAACTTGGAAACCAGCAGCTCTAATTTATGCTCAAAGTTGACACAGCACAAGCTCAATCTAGTAGTGTTTAGCAGCAACTAGGGTCGTGCTCAGGGCTTGGCTAAGGTAGCAGAGTTTTACTATCACAGGGCACTTGTTAAGAGGCACAGAATTTAGCAAGTGACAGGGCTGATGGCTTAGCAACATGCTCAGGTTATGCTCAGGGTTTTACAGATGCACTATCACAGGGTACTTTTACAACATGCTCAGGGAATTCTCGGGTCATTCAACAAGCATACATACATCAATCATTCAATCATTCAAGGTTTTAGCATGCGTCGCAATGGCTTACAATCTCCTGTATGCAATTTACTGGGCATCATGCATAACATGGTTCACCACGGCAAAGACAAGGATTACAATATGTAATTACCAACCTCAGTCTGCAGGCTTAAATGGCTCTCCAATCTGCGGCTCAACTCACAAAGATCGTAGGCGGATTGAGCACGAGGTATCCGAAGGGTGAACTCGGGGCTTTGGTGGTAACTTGGGTCGGGGCTACGTTATGTGGGTTCTTGCCCAAGCTCACACTTCAGGGGATGGAGTGAGCATAGGGCCGATGCTAACTAAAGACAGAACATACAAGTTGGCTATCCTTAGTTTTCATGGTTCATGGCACATGGCACAGGGCATACAATATCCGATTACTAACCTCAAGTTTTGTGCTCCTTGCCTTCCCTTTCTTTGGTTGCTCAACGGCCAGAAGAGCCAAGTAGCAACACAGTACTGTTGCTTAGAGGAAGATTCGGTTCTCATAATAAGTGGAGGTGAAGCAAAGGAGATGCGAGATCACTAATGACTAGCTTTTCCTTGCAAGTTATAGCTCGATGCACGGTGTAAGCTTTTCCTTGCACCGCAAATGACCAGTGAAAAGGAACTTGGTGACACAGGGGCAAAAAGTCACTAATGACACTAAGATGCAAGATGTATAGTTGTAATGAAGCTACAAAAAGCAAGAAGAGGAGTATGGACTAATTATGCAATGGATTAAACAAACTAAGTTACACTACAATGCAATGACAAGTGACATATGCAAGTTATGAAATTTAGACTAAGTTATACTAATCACAGACTGAAATAACTAAGTAAAATGGATATGTACAGGGGAGTATTGGAAAAACAGTGAAACAAGCCGTTAATCGACAGGGCACACGCCAAGTCCCCGGCAACGGCGCCAAAAACTTGGTAGGCCTCTAAAGGTGTTTATATTTATGACCTATATGTTATAATCCGCAAGTGCACGGCGTCTATCGGAGACGCGGCAAGTACGGGTCGATCCCACAAGGACTAGGGTGTGCTCTTATATGTGATCTAAGGCTGCTTAACTGACTTCAAGTGGTAGTAACAAAGTGACAGAAGATATGTTGTGCCGATACGGCTAATGTTGAGCTAAGTGAACCTAAACTAAGGAAAGCAGTGACAAAAGGGGTGCTTGGGTCTACAAATCCACCACTGAATTCCTATTGAGTGCTCAACTGAGTTGAGGCTTTCTTATCCTTGACTGATAAGGGCGAGGGTGTCAAACCCACCACCTATCTAAGGTGTTTCTCCAAGTTATGCTTCTAATAATGTAATTTGAAGCTACTAACCCGGAGCAATTGGTTGTCTAATTAAGCACAACCACCAAGGGAATTAGCATTAGGCCTAAAGTATGAGCTGTGGCAATCTCACAACAGATGTAACCTAACTACAATGGATGCAAGACATCCATTGTGAGAAAAAGTAGTGGAAGCCCTAATTGAGACATAATTATAATTTTAATCATTTAAGAAAACTCGGCAGAGCATGAACACACAATATGGCAACGAGGTTTCATCTCAAACCCTAGCTCTTGAAATTAAAACATAATCAGGTAACAAGAACAAAAGAAAAACAGAAATTAAACCTAAGTGACAGCACTGGCTAATCCAGGCGTGCCCCAAAATCATCTTCTACATCTGTTATTTATACATGCAACTCAAAATTTCCAAACCCTAATTCTCATAATAAAATAAAAACAAATCAAACCTAATTTCTCGCACCCATACTTTCTCTGCATCGGTTGTTGGCTCTCCTCATGCTTCTCTGACTCCCTTGATTGATTTATGAGAAACCCTAGTCTTGTTTATCTTTAACATAGCTTCTAGGGTTATGAGAAGCTATTTTAGAGATAAACAAAGCTTGGGTGTGGCGGAATAGGGGTGGTAGTTGTTGTGGTGTCAGTGGGGGTGATGGTTGTGGCAGGGGAAGGAGATGGCGGAAGAGTGGGTTTTGCAGAGCTCTGCAGAGGAGAAGAGAAGAAAGAGAAAGTGAGGAGAAGACTAGGGTTGTCGATGGAGGTATAGGGTTGGAGAATTTGCTGTGAAGCAGGCGCAGCAAAAGTCGATGCGGAAGCTTCAGCGAGCGTAGGATGAAGCTGATGGAGATCTGACGGCCGAGAAAGGTAAGCGGTTTTGATGTGATCTGGTGTAGCACGGGAGCAGCGATCTTCGATGCACGTGGAAGCAGCGACCGTTGGATGAGGGAGAAAGAAATCTCAACGTCTCAGAAGAGACGGGCTCGGATCCGGGTCACGGGTTGCTCTAGCCCATGTCTTCCTTGTTGGGTTGCAACTGATTCGCGCGCGGGCTTTGGCCATCTACTCCATAGATGCTCGACTCCAATTCTTTGCTCTTTTGCTCCTCAGATTCTCCGAGCTTTATTTATTACCTAAAAACACAAAATTAATTAATACAAATATTTATTCTTGAAAACAAAGAAAATACGAATATGGGATAATATCTCGATTTATAAGCGCAAAAGATGAGTAAAATGCCAATAAAAAGGTGTATAAATATGCACTATTTGGCACTCATCAAGTATTAATCTTTATGGTTTCATATATTGCAACTTGTTACGGGATATGTGTGTTTGCGTCCGTGAACTATGATTGTCCCATATATGTCAAAAGTTAAGCCTATTATGTCATTGTGCAAATATCGATGGAAGATAGGATGAAATTTTGTTTACAAAGATTAAGTCTATTATATGTCTCTATGCAAATAATGATAAAAGATAGAATGAATCTTTGTTTATTCCGCAGTATTGGTCTTCCCTGATCCACATCCTTGTGTAAATACCGTGTGGCTCCGTAAGATTCTCTTATGTGAGCATTTCCGATTAAATTAATCATGGGTTCTCTTGTGGTTAATTTAATTGAGTATTTTAGATACAAATTCATGTTTCATGTGATTTGTTAATGTCCAAAGAAATCTTCCTTTTCTTGTGAAAGTAAGGTCGCTCTTGTTGTTCTTTCGGGGATGACATTTTATCGGGGAGAGTTCTTAATTGAACTTGTTCTTAATTGCCAAATCTTTTTGGGGAGTGCGACAGTGGAATATTGTAGCAGTTATCTTGTATCTTTATAAACTCCTTGATGGATGCATTTAGTTTCGGCTATATGATTGCATCTAAACAAGTTGATATGTTGTTCTCTTTTGGTCATGAAGTATCTCTATGGAAATTTCCTTGGGATCCCACTAGTTTTCGTACCTTTACCAATTTTTATTGACAAAAAGGGGGAGAATTAATGTGTAGTTCACACTACAAATACATATGATTTACAAATCATTATGTAAGGGGGAATGGTTTTCATGTGAGATGAAGTATTGACTAAGGGGGAGTGATACATATCACCATAGTATTGTTGTCAAAGTTGTGATACAATTTAACTTTGATGCTGTGTAATAATACTATGACACTATATAACAATGATTGAGAGCAACTGTTTTCTCATTGTTATAGCTACGAATCTTCAACGACACTGATGCTGAGTTGAACACATTCAGAATCACTGCAGTACTTGGAAGTGACGAAGATTTCGAGTAATGTTGAAGAACAAAGGAGATCAAGCATTTGGATGAGAAGCTATAAAGTTTATTTATTTTGTAATTTATATGTATTGAGTTTTGTCACTAAAATTGACAAAGGGGGAGATTTTTAGAGCACTGCTCGGTCGAACTCGCAAGCGTTTCTATCTCAAGCTTGTTTGTCAAGTTTAGTTGTAAAAACTATAAGCCTTGATTTCAAGTCTACTTATAGCTAAGTCTCGGATTAGGATAAAAGTTGAGCATTAGAATTCATGGCGTTCATCGATTTAAGACGAAGAACTACTAAGGGGAGCTTGTGGAACTTCATCAACAAAAGATATGTGGGACTTGAACTCATCTGTCACTCAAAAGTATATCTACTTTATCTTCTATTTGAGACAAAAGTCGTATAGCTATATAGAGTTCATTTACACACATTTGATATTTCGAGCTGAGTTTAACCCGCTTACATATTTCTCGAAATATGTGTTGGCAAGCTTTCGCTTTAACCAAGTTCATCTTATATTCATGAAGAAAGTCAAAAGATGATCATGTGAAAATCGTCTGGTAACATCTTACATGATTCGTGTGAGACAGTCATTTGATGTAGACTCGGAATGTTTCGTATTGATCATTCGATCACTTGAAAATTGTTTTGAAGCTAATAGTTTGTGTGAAACAACTATTCTCGTCTTCCAAGAATGTTTCAATGGTTGAAATGAGAGTTTAGAACAATTGGATTTAAGCATAGTGTATGTACTTGCATATATGTTATCGATGTCCGGGAACCATGGTATGCATACCCGTATGCGTACTGATTGGTTTGTGAAGTGCAGGAACCAAACCAGTACGAGTACTGGCGTAAGGTTCGGGTCCGGGAATTTCTGATGAGTTTGGAAGGTATGTGTACCAGTTCGCGTACTGGCGAAACCCAAACTTAGTCCGGCCATTTAGGTACGCGTACCCGTATGCATATCTAAGTGGATGCTGTTCTAAAATCGGTTTGTTCATGAACTAATACATATATATAATAAGGAATGCAATCTTTTGCAAACCGTGGCTATAATGTTTATGACTTGATTCGTGTGAATCAAAATCAATTTTGCTTCAATTGTGTCTTGTATACTTCTATGAGAATATAAACAATTGAACAACTCTAGAACTAGTTTCATTTGAGTCATTTGAACTAGTTATGGTTAAGATGAATAAGGTTGATATGAAAGTGTTCATATGGATAACTTCGGTTAACTATTGTTGAGCCAACAATGTGTACACGTTTAGGTACGGTTACTCATATCTAAATGAATGTACATTTCATTTGTGTGTATCAAGCTAAGTTCGATCTAACAGTTGAAAGATATTAGCTTGAGTCAAATCAGGTTTTCATCTAACTGTGAATATTAAATGCTTTGTTACCAAGGTAACATTGATTGCAAACCCTGATTTGAAGAATATATAAAGGAGAACTCTAGCAACTGGGAAACCTAATCCCCACACCTTCTGTGTGATACTAGTTGCGACTAGAGTCGATTCTCCTTTAACCTTAGGTTTTTCACGAAACCCTATAGGTTAACGACTTGAAGACTTCATTGGGATTGTGAAGCCAGACCCAACTATTTTCTCTGTAGTTGCGTGATCTGATCTTGCAGTTTCTTTAAGATTGACTCGAGATTTATTCTCCGATAGGCAGGATAAAAATTAATCACAAACATCTTCATCTCATCGTTTGTGATTCCACAATATCTTGTTTCGCGACCATACGATTAAGATTATTGTGAGGTAATTGATATTTCTAGGCTATTCTTCGGTAATATAAGTCTGGTATATCAATTGGTTCATGTTCACCTTGATTTATCAAAAGACGGAACAAAACTCATAAGTTTGTATGTGGAAGACAGATTTATCTATAAAATAGACTTTTATGTGTGAGACAGATTTGTTTATCAAGTCTTCGACTTTGGGTCGTAGCAACTCTTAATTGTGGGTGAGATCAGCTAAGGGAATTAAGTGCATAGAGTCCTGCTAGTATTCAGAGACGTAAGGAGCATAATTGTACCTATTAGAGCACTGCTAGGTCAAACTCGCATGCATTGTTATCTCAAGCATGTTTGTCAATGTTAGTGATCAAAACTATAAGTCTTGATTTCTAGTCTACTTATAAATGTCTCGGACTAGGACATAGATTGTGTAGTTGAGCCTTAGACTTCACGACGTTCATCATTTGAAGACGAAGAACTACTAAGGAGAGATTGTGGAACTTCATCAAAGGTATGTGGAGACTGAAACTCATCTATCACTTGGAAAGTCTATTTCTACTCTATCTCCTATATTGAGACATAAGTCATGTTACGATATAGTTTTCTATTATACACATTTGAGATTTCGAGCTGAGTTTAACTCGCTTACATATTTCTCGAAATATGTGTTGGCAAGCTTTCGCTTCGACCAAGTTCATCTTATATTCTTGACGCAAGTCAAAAGATGATCATGTGAAAATTTACGAGTAACATCTTATATGGTTTGTGTGATACAATCATTTGGTGTAGACTTAGAATATTTCGTTATGATTATTTCAATAACTTGAAAATTGCTTTGATGCTAATAGTGTGTGAAAACGACTATTGTCATCCTCTAAAAAAGTTTCAATGATTGATATAAGAGTTTAGAACACTTAACCATTATTGGATATGTCATGATTGTGTAGTCTTGTACATATGTAATCCATGTCCGGGAACCATAGTATGTGTACCCGTACGCGTACATGTTGCCTTAAAAAATCCGGGAACCTAAGTATGCGTACCCGTTTGCGTACTGGCGAAAACCAATTTTGGTCCGGGTATTTCAATGCGTACCCGTTTGCATATTTGAGGGTTAAAGTTCTAAAATCGGTTGTGTACATGAACATAAACATTTATATAATAAGGAATGCAATCTTTGCAAACCGTGGCTATAATGTTCATGAATTGATTCGAGTGAGTCAAACCGATTTTGCTTCAATTGTGTTCTTGTATACGTCTATGAAAATATAGCAAATGAACAACTCTTTAACTAGTTTCATTAGAGTCATTTGAACTAGTTATGGTTAAGATGAACAAGGTTGATATGAGAGTAATCATATGGCTAACTTCAGTTAACTATTATTGAACCAACATGGTGTACACGTTTAGGTACGGTTACATAAACCTAAATGCGGGTACATTTCATTTCTGTGTAACAAGCTAAGTTCGATCTAACGGTTGAAAGATATTAGCTTGGTTGAATCAGGTTTTTCATCTAACGGTGAATATTGAATGCTTTGTTACCAAGATAACTTAGATTGCAAACCCTGATTTAAAAACTATATAGAGGGGAACTCTAGCAACTGGGAAACCTAATCCCCACACTTCTGTGTGTTACTAGTTGCATAGCTAGAGTCGATTCTCCTTTAACCTTAGGTTTCTATCGAGACCCTGTAGGTTAACGACTTAAAGACTTCATTGGGATTGTGAAGCCAGACCCAACTATTTTCTCTGTAGTTGCGTGATCTGATCTTGCTGTTTCTATCGTGTTGAGTACAATTGTAAAATTTTCTCGAGATTAATTTCCCCGATAGGCAAGATAGAAAACTAATCACAAACGCCTTCGTCTCATCGTTTTTGATTCCACAATATCTTGTTTCGCTAGTCGATTAAGATTATTGTGAGGTGATTGATAATACTAGGCTGTTCTTCGGGAATATAAGACCGGTTTATCAATTGGTTCATGTTCACCTTGATTTATCAAAAGACGGAACAAAAACTCATAGGTATTTCTGTGGGAGACAAATTTATCTATTCTAATAGACTTTTCTATGTGAGACAGATTTGTTTATCAAGTCTTCGACTTTGGGTCGTAGCAACTCTTGGTTGTGGGTGAGATCAGCTAAGGGAATCAAGTGCGTAGTATCCTGCTGGGATTAGAGATGTAAGGAACGCAACTGTACCTTGAATCATTGTGAGATTGATTAGGGTTCAACTACAGTCCAGTCCGAAGTTCATTGGTAGTAGGCTAGTGTCTGTAGCGGCTTAATACAGTGTGGTGTTCAAAGCTGGACTAGGTCCCGGGGTTTTTCTGCATTTGCGGTTTCCTCGTTAACAAAATTCTGGTGTCTGTGTTATTTCTTTGCGCATTATATTTTGTTATATAATTGAAATATCACAGGTTGTGCGTTGTATCGATCAATTAGGAAATCCAACCTTTGGTTATTGATTGAAATTGATTGATCCTTGAACATTGGTCTTTGGTGCCGTTCAAGTTACTACTCTTATATTCAGTCGGGCTCGCAAATTTTTATTTGCTCATTGCATATTGAATTGAGAGATAGAGATACAAGCTCTTGTATATACTTTACTCTAGCTTGAGTCTGATTGTCTAGTTGATTCTCTAGAAAGTATATTGGAGTAAGTCCTCTCATATTGCCAAACGAATTGTTGGGTTTGGTTGTTGTACCCCCCGCATTTTCAGTACCTTGATCACTGTGAGATTGGTTAGGGCTCAACTACATTCCAGTCCGAAGTTAACTTGGAGTAGGCTAGTGTCTGTAGTGGCTGAATACAATATGGTGTTCAAATCTGGACTAGGTCCCTGGGTTTTTCTGCATTTGCGGTTTCCTCGTTAACAAAATTTCTGGTGTCTGTGTTATTTCTTTTCCACATTATATTTTGTTATATAATAGAAATATCACAGGTCGTGCGTAAGTTCAATCAATTGGGAATCCAACCTTTGGTTGTTGATTAAATTGATTGACACTTGAACATTGGTCTTTGGTACCGTTTAAGGTGTTTCACATAATAATCAGGCTCACGGATTTCTATCTCTGTTTGATTTGCCGATTACATTGTGAAATAGAGATATAACTCTTGGATATATTTCCATTGATTGAGTCTGACTGTCTAGTTGATTCTCTTGGAATTATATTGGAGTTGTCCATACAAATTGTTAAGCAAAATATTGGGTGTGGTTGTTGTACCCACGCTTTTTCAGCAGTGTGTTTGTAACAGATATAATTGTTACAGACCTCATTGTTATAGTTTGAAAGAAAAGGTGACGATTCTATGTTCTTTTTCTTCTTTTCGAATGCAACTCAGCTATTCTCTCTGTGATTTTTTTCTTTACTCTGTTCTGCTTCTAAACTTCCCCCAAAGTGTACGTAACCCTTTTTGTGACTCCCAGCAACCTATAAATACACCACAGGTGTCGTAGAAAGCAAGTAAATCCCCAAAAATAGCTATTTTCTTCGGCAGTAATACACGGGATTTTCTTCTCTTCCAAATATTCTTTACGCGGTTATGAGATGTCTATACACACCAAATTAGATAGAAACAAATCCCAATTCAATAATTCTATTCAACCCACTAATCTAACCCACCAGTCAAACCCACCGCATACGTGGCAAGACTTTTCTACTTTTCATTATTTTCTCTTTTTTGTTGACGTGTTCGCATAGTTACTCCCTATTTACCACGAATACCACAGAAAGAAATCTGAATAGCGTAGGCCTTCCAATTTCTATACTTCTCTATTATAATGAGCTCGATTTTTGATTCAATAGATGGAAGAAGCCAGAAGCCAGAATTTCTCCCTTTGTTCGTTTCGTCCAATTTCATGCTGAAAAATAAGTTCAAAACAAAAAATCTTCTATTTATCATCCAAAATTTCATCATCAGATCCATGAAACCAAGGTATATTAAGATGCGTGATTAACAAGTGAAACATAATTTCATTAAGGTTTAAATATAATAAGGAGTTTATCACCTTTTCTTAATCAAATAAGAAATATATAAACCCTACTAAAAAAAGTAATTTCATGATGCTTGATTAACAAAACGTATTTGATCTATACTAAGGGTTTGCATATACATTACCTAGCAGTATTTTTGTTCTTCTTCAATGGTAGTTCGTATTTTTCTTCGATGGTTTCAAGTTCTTCTTTAGTTTTCTTCTTTGGCGCCAGTAATGGTAATAGATAATTTTTAAGATCTGATTTTGGTGTTTTACCAAATTTAAAAACCAAAATAAAAACGAAATATATGAACACATCAACAAGAAAGAGAAAATAAAGAAAAGTAAAAAAGTCTTGCCACGTACGATGTGGGTTTGACAGTAGGTTAGATTAGTGGGTTGAATAAAATTATTAATCCCAAATATATTAAATTCTCCAAAACTCACCGCAAACTTCCATTTATATACCAGACAATCCAGAGAATATTTGCTCTCCTGTGTTTTATTCTCACGCGTAACCCAACTTATTTCTTCGAATTTGAGCCACCTACAATCTTTGTTCTGACTCATCATGTGAATCCCAACTCATCTCCACGTAAGAAACCTCTCCAATACTTTAAGGGACTTCAGAAATTCCGATAATATTTCCATCTCCTGTATTCAGCCCCAACTCCACATAACGTCTTGTGTTTTCGAATCTAAAAAACCTACCAACCATGTTTAGTCGTAACAGGGTGGTACCAATCCATTCCAGCGTCAAACATCGAGAAAAACTCAACATAATTTAAT
This sequence comes from Papaver armeniacum, assembly GCA_023531295.1. NCBI lineage: Eukaryota > Viridiplantae > Streptophyta > Magnoliopsida > Ranunculales > Papaveraceae > Papaver > Papaver armeniacum. Next base: position 211,057 of record JAJJWW010012353.1, on the reverse strand, counting down.
CCAGCTCTTCACGGGAAAATACGCAGCTTGTACACCAGGTTCCCGCCAAAAATATTGTTCAAACGAAGAGGAAGGAGAGGAGACCCCTATCCAGAGTAGGGGTGCCTATAGCAGCTGTCCTTGGGGTGCCCCTTATCCAAAATATGGGTGCCTATAACAAATCCTATGAGTGCCTTATCCAAAAATACCTACTCACACATAAAACACCATAATATGTACAAAAATGAGCACTATCAATATATAGAATCGAGACAAATTAGACACAAAAATGTGTTTATCATAGCCCTATATTCTCTTGCACCAACTCCACGTAATGGCACAATATAATGCCTAAAATTTCATCGGCATGACTTGTACACAAGGTATGGGTCATAAATGATTTATTAAAATTATGCATATTATGAAAAATTATGCACGTGAGAATAATCGTATTCATTTTTATCTGACTAAACAAACGATATGTGCCATAAAGTATGGTAAACTTCAACTTCAAAATTCTAAATGATCGTCCAACATCCTTTCTCAGAGCCATTTGTTTCGTGTTAAAATACTTCTTATCACGTAAGTTGCAGGTTTGAATGTAGACATGCACTAGAATTGACCATCGTGGATAGGTTTCGTTCAACATATAACACATTATAATCCATTTATTCCCGCTGATGGTATCATGTACAATAAGAGTGATTCCATATTTTAGTTCTTCAAACTAAGGTGAGTTATACATGTCATTTTGTGATCCATAATTTCAAAACAAGCATGCCATATCCATCAATCATAAGTATCTAAGGCTTCCAAAAAAACAGTTGATTTGCATAATGACCTTTACACTGTCTTTGGAAAGTAACATGGCATCCCATCCACACCAACGATGCATTCAATACTACCTAGCATTCTATAAAACCTTTTTCATTTGTGTAGATGGTGATTTTTGGACCAAGGGAAAAACAATATTTTTGTAGTCCATGGCAAAATCGTCATTCTGCCAAAACGTCCAACTTAGTCCAAATACTCAAGCCCACAAGTATGATCACTTGAAGCATCTAAACTTAAACATAATCTTGGTTAACACAAAGGCCAAAGCTCCATCCAGGAAAAGGTAAAAGACGAGGTTCGACTTCCGCGTAAGAAAAGCTAGCTCAAAATCGAAGAAGCCCAGTCAGCCCAATTAGAGAGACTCCATCATTCTAAAGAGTTTTTATCAGTCTGAAGCGTAGAGCCTCCATCACACCATTTACATATTCATTTCCTATTTTGATACAAGTGGAACTCAAATTCAGATTTTCATCAACGAAATCTCTAAATTAGGGTTTTCACACATTTTGGGAAGAATTTTAGTAATCATAAGATCATGGTAGAGGTCCACCACTCCAGACATGTCTCAGCTAATTGCCATTTAGAAATGATGGGTAAATGCATAAGTGGGAGTATTCAGATTCAAGCTCAAGTCAAAGAAAGCTTACAAATAAAGATCTGTTAACACTGGGACTTGCGTGTAGTCATCGTAAACTACTCCTTAGCTCACTGAGAGCAACTTCGTCTCAGGAATATCTTTGACTGAAATTTTCATAGTCAAACTCTACCAGATGCAGTTGACAGAGCCAATGAAGGTGATTCAACAAAACCCTGATAAAGCTTATTCAATAAAGTGAATAGAATTTCGGAAGAAAGGCACGCATCATCTATATACTCAACACGCAACACTTACAATTCCACGCTGAATATGGGACTTAATATAGATGGTGACTTTTTGACTAAGGGTAAAACAATCTTTTTACGATCCAGAAGCAAAAATATCATTTTTCTAAAACTTTCAACCTAGTCCAAGTACTCAAGCCCACAAGTATGATAAAGTTGTCAGGCCATGTTGAGAAACATCTGGACTTAAACATAATCTTGGTCAAGACAAAGCCCAAAACTCAAACTAGAAAGAGGTTCAGGACGAGGTTCGACTTCCGAGTAAGAAATTAAATATAGAGCAAAACCGAAGAAGCCCAGTGCCTAAGCGGTGAGACTCCATCATCCGAAAGAGCTCCTATCACTCCGTGGAAAAGAACCTCAATCACTTCACCCCAGAAGTAAAGCCTCAGTCGCTCCACTCTAAAACGAGGAACCTCCGTCGCCCAAAGAGAACATCCTCCACCTCTTCGTGATGCGGTCATGGGTGCAACAAGTTAGTGATCTTAATTCCACTCTATCAACAAGTAACATAATATAATTCAGGTTTTTTCCCACGAAAGAATGGAGTTTTATCTGTCACAATGGCACCAAAGGGGGTTTTGTTTTGGTTTTCAAGCGAAGTAAATAAGAAAGCAATTGAAGTTGATCTGAAACCAAAAGAGAGGTATGATCAAGGAGTCCTGATTCATTACTAAACATTCATCAAATTGGTATATTTATCCATTCTTCACTAATTACAAATTATAACCAACCGTTGAATAACAATAAACTCGGTTATCCTTAAATTCCAAATGTCATTGGATACGCAAGTGTTTCGACTACCAGTTTTTATCTGTATGAGCCACCTATAATAAGCTTTAAAAGTGTTGCGTAGTCGAATTCATTAACTTATGTATATTATGTTGATCCAAGCATCAAACGCATAAGCTCGGTCTGCTTACTAGTGTTGTCTATACATGCGAATACTCCACATAATCCTTCTGCAAGGTTTCGCGTTTTCTACTTGTTAAGACTCGTTTTACTATTACATGTATCTCATAATTTTTATTGGCTTTAGATTAATTAACAAACTGAATTAGTTGGCTACCTAAATTATATGCCAAGCCTGCATATAGTAAAAGGAAATCATGTGAAAATATCGAAATAGATTCATATACTAAATCAAATTGTTTGGAACTTAGAATTTATCCGTTATCTATTAGGTGCTTATATATACTCATAGATATGGTAGAATCCATGATATACATATGATAAACTAGAAGAGAAATCGTTACAATTGATGAAAATCGCTTCAAAACCCTAGCTTTTGCTCAGTGTGTTGTTTTTCTCCTCCAAGACTTCCAAAGTTATGTAAAATATATCTTATTAATGTCTTGTGAGTCTCCTTACATAGTCTTCACGAAATATAGGACTAATATCCCATCGGGGTCAAGCCTTTTCCTTCCAGAAGTAAAAAATGTTTCAAAACTTTCCTTTTACTTTTGCTACAGTCGTCGCGGTTCTTTGCCACGACCACGGCGACTCTAAACGTCAAAAATAAGTCAAACTATCTGTCTGGAAAGCTGGAAGAGTCGACATGATTATTTTATAAGACCCTCACGCTTTAAATACCAAAATCGATTTCTCTATCAAAGTAGTCGAAATCGGTCTCCTCAGCTGAGTAATCGGCGAGTACTCGTTACAAGGTAAATGAGCGAGGTGATTTCCGAGTCCAAGGTCATTCCGATGAACAGCCGAGTAATCGACCGAGGGGACCGAGTAACTGATGAGGAAACCGAGTACTCGCCGAGGAGACCGAGTATTAGGTATAAATCGTTCGAGTACTAGGTATAATTCATGACTCATGTGTATGATATATAAATATCTAATAAATAGGTTCCGAGTATGAGGCCGAGTATTAGCGATTTCCAAGTCCGAGCTCATTGCTCCTCGCTACAAGGTACCCCACCGAGCAGGACCGAGGAACGTTTTCGATTACTTTGTTCTCTATGTCCAAAAATCTCCGAGAATCTTCATGGTTTTTATTTGGGGTCGTCATGGTTTTTTTCCTTCTATTTTCAACATACTTTTTTGTCCATAACTTCTTCATCGGACCTCGGAATGACCTTATTTTTTTTTGCGCAACCTTCGGCTCTTCATTTTCTGCAAAATATTTTAAGGAACTACTAACTTTTGAGGTTCATATCCTTCTCATTGGTTTGTTCTTGTATGTTTGACATTCTTTACTTCTTTTTGTCGCACTTCTTCTACTTATCTTGGCCTTGGACGCTTAAATACTTGGGTACTTCACTTTTTAGCTCTTTTGTAGATATTTTCACTCATTTTAGGATGATTCACCTAATAAAAACAAGAGTAATAACAAGGTAATATGCAAGAATTGTAGCTAAAACAAGTATGTATTTGATACTAAAATCATGTAAATTGTGTGTGTCAAAATCTAATGCGTATTATAAGTGTAGAAATTAATTCACTTATCTTCTAATCTTCTAATTTACTGATGAATAATATAACAACAAGTTTTAGTTGTCAAGTGCGTTAACAAAGTTTTTTTTTTTAAAGGTTTTAAAGAAAATAAATAAAATAATTAAAAAGTTGTAAGCAATAGAGAGAGATATGATTGGGGAATCCTTCTTTGTTACTAGACCGTCAATGAATTATCATACCTATCTATTCATCTTTATAAAAGACGAGGGTACCCAAATACACTACAATCTTTAATTTATCCACCTATAAATCATCTTACCGAAAGTGATTGTCTATGGACAAAGTCGAGACAATACTACAAATCGGTATTCACACTTTGTGTGATTGTCTATGGATACGAGATCGAGACAATACGACTACCAAAGTGTGATTACTTGATAATAGGATCAGACTTAACCAAACTCTATAGGATCACTATCAAGTAAAGCGGAGTTAACGTTTGTGTAATTTACTTCAAATTATATAAACAAATATAATTACGAAAATAGAAAAGTAAATCACACAACAAGATTTTGTTAACGAGGAAAACTACAAATGCAGAAAAACCCCGGGACCAAGTCCAGAAATAAATACTCTCATAATTAAGCCGTTATGCAAAATCTAAACCAACTTTGTATAGTTGAGACCAAGTGTTAGAGCATGACTCGGTTGAACCCACCAAGCGTTGGTATGTCAAGTTTGGTTGTCATATTTTAGTGAATCAAAACTCATGTTAAGAGTCGCTTGATTATGTACTAGAGTTAAACTTCGTATAGGTTAGCTTGAAAGTATTAGGATATGAGACATTACAAGTATTGCGAAGACTTGAAGATGTGAAGAAGCAAGGAGCTACAACGACAACAATCATCCTTCCACTTGAGGTTAGTGATATTTGACTTGAACTGTTTCATTCCCTAACGTATCTTTCAAGTCGTGCATATTGAAAACATGAGCTAATCGAAGCATATTTGAACTCTAGATAGACATAGTATTAAGGAATACAATACGAGGTTTATTGCTTAACCATTAAACTTTGTAGATAAGACATCGCCATAATCATTTGAATGCTATTGTGATTATGTATGGGTATGAGGTGAGGATTTCATCCTAGGGAACAATGTTTACATGTGTTCTAAGGAATTAAGTTCATAAACTTGTTTGTGGACCGAAAAGGAAATTTCCAGGTGTTATTGGTTTTGTTATTCATTGCATATCTTATAAACAACCAATATGTGTGATACAGTATAACCGCTCACAACTTGTTGTGTTCTTGGTAGAACTGTTCACAAAGGCCTGACTTATGTATTGGTATAACTTTTATTAGTAGAACCGATCTTAAGTAATCACCCGTGGTATGATCGGATTTTGTATGTATGACCTTGTAAGGGAAGGGGAAGCGATCCTTGTAAGGGAAAGGGAACCGATCCTAGTAAGGGAAAAGGAACCGATCCTAGTAAGGGGTGCAGTACATCAAAGGGAACCGATCCTTGTATGGGGTGCAGCAAGGTTTATAGAAGAAAGGGGAACTGATCCTATGGACATGTGCAACACATATAAGTTAGATACCATATATATGTGGGGAACCGATCCTAGTACCTAGTCAATCGAACTTTTGGAAAGCTAGTGTGACTATGCACAGTACTCACATGGAGGTAGAACCGAAACTTGTCCATGATTGTGATTGAAGGTTGGTTTGATCAATCACATGGTTCTTGAAATTCATATGAACTAATTCTAAACTTGTTTGGAAGTGTGGCAAATCGGTTTCAAGGTTGTAAGTGTGAAAGAGAACTTACAAAGTTAAGATGTCGACAAACTTTGAACACGTGCCGTGAATGTTTATTTCTATAATTGTTCAAAGATATTCCTTAACGGCTAAGGGAAGAGAATCCCAGGATCGAAACATAAGTAAGTTAAGAATCTTTTAATTAAGGTTATTAATTTGATTTTGTAGGGAAATTACAAAATTAGTAATGTGCATTTACTAATTAGATTTTCCGAGAGATTTCGATCGTTATTTTTGGACAGAGCATTTACAGGAATTATGAAAACTGAATCTGTGCTTTTATGAATATCTTGAGAATATTTTCGGTTTTGAAAATTCCTTGGTGTCCAAACTTCCTTGTCTATAAATACACGAAGTTTGCCTTTCTAGCAAACTAATCCTCCGTAACACCCGTTTACTCTTTTGTTGTTATTCTTGGTGTAGCCGCCTATTCGGAGAGAGAGTAACCTAATTAGGAGAAATCTCTTATGGCCGCTCAGTTTAAAGTCTTCTTTGGGATTGAGAAGCTCTAGCGCGACCCGTTGGTGGGAAAATAGATAATTGCGGTTTATCTTTGTTTTCGATTGATTTGATTGACCAACGGTGGTTGAAATCTGATTGCACCTAGTTTGTTTATTCTTGAGAATCTTCTCTTCTGATATAAGATTCACTCAAACTAGTTCGAGTTTCGACGAGGATCTTTAGACTGTTGTTAATTCTAAAGACGATCTTGTGATAATCCATTGTTAACAGACTCAGTTCTGTGCGTAATTGATCACAAGAGATTCAAGTGATTGTGTGCAGGTTATTATTGAAGATTTAAGAAGATTTGAAGACAAAGAAGATATTGAAGATCTGACTTGGGTTTTATAATCTTTGGTGTGCATAAAACTTGTTTGGGAAAAAGAGGATCCAATTAATAATCGGTTTATCCTTGTGGTAATCTAGCAGCTAGATTGGCAATCCGCATCAGCTAGGACAACCACCTAAGTCTTATGGGAGTGCTAATCTAGCATGCTAGTCGCTGAACAAAATAACACCAAATGCTGAACCATTCATCGTTTCTGCTTTCGCTGCACTAATCAACGCTTTACCAGTCAACTTGGTCAAAAAGCTGAATCATTCATCGCCAGGCGCTAAATCGTTCATCGTCGGATAAATCGACTTATACTAATAGAAGCTCGATCTTCTTCCTTCTTCCCCATTTTCTTTCATCCTCACCCAAAGCTTCCGAAAATGCATGTAGTAGAGAATTCGTTCTATATTTTTTCTTCTCAAATCGCATCGTGGGTTTGAACATCAACACGATTGGAATTATTTGAGATTGTTTTGGAGCAATTCCGTCCACAAAATCGATTTGGGTAAGATTTTGAAATTTTAGTTTTTTTTTTTTTTTTTTTTGATTTTCGATTATTATGATTTTTTTGATGAAATTGATGATTGGTATTTGTTATTTAGATGATTTAGATGATATGTTTAGTATTGTATGATTTAATTTGAATTTTTGTGATGAAATTTATTTTTGGGGATTAATTTGATTATTTGTAGTGAAAAAAAATAATGAAATTTTGATTATTTTTGATGAAGATGAATGATGATTTGTATGATTCGTTTGTAGGTAAATTTGTATGAATTTGTATGAATTTGTATGAAATTTACATGATTATGATGAAAATCATAAAATGTGATTGATTTTTTTTCTTTTGTTATTGATTGTAGTATGAGTATGGAAGAACATATAGATGCTTTGGATATAGTATTGGCAAAGGGTACAGATAGGCATGTATGTAATAATTTGATCGATGCTCGGACTATAAAATTTAGAGGTAGTTTTAATGAGGTTGAAACGTCATACCAAATTGTAGTGAAAGATAATATGATAGCACGACAATACTGTGATAATTGTGGGTTTTCTTCTGTCTTTGAGTTTAGTTTTACCAATGCGGATAGAGGTTTAGTTGAAGCCATAACTGAGAGATGGTGGAAAAAAACCAAGAGCTTTCATTTTAGAGAGTTTGAGCTTGGCATCCTTCCTGTAGATTGGTATATGTTAACAGGAATTCCATTTGTGACCCTACGAAATGTCAAGTAGTTATGCCGGCATTGGGTGAGCTAACATATGCTTGTTTGGATGATTTGTATTTTCAAAATTTCAAAGGATTTGATAAATGGAACAGTAAGAAAAATACAATATCCCTGTCTATCTTGAGAAGCCACATTAAAAGTAGAGAAAATACCAACAATGTTGTGCAGAGGTATTGACAAGAGCATTCTTGAAAAAACACAAGCACAAAGGGTTATCAAGTATGAAACGGGGGAAGAGTTCCTTAAGGAGAATATGAAAAACACTACAATCTTGGCACAAACCCAACAAAGAGAAGCGGACTTGAAGATCCTACGCCAAAATTTGAATGAAGTAGAGGATTGGGAGAAACCCCTTTACAAAAAATGGAGGAACGAGATTTTGGTTCGTAATGGCTTAGAACCAATCCCTTAAATTAAAGTGATTTATGAGTAATAATTTAAGTTATTTAGAAGTTCATTTTTTAAGTTTGAATTAGAAGTAGAATTTTAATTTCAATGTACTTTTTTAATTTTTAAAAGTATAATTTTAATTTCAATGTACTTTTTAAATTTTTAGAAGTAGAATTTTAATTTTAATGTACTTTTTAATTTCAAAAAACATTGTAACATTGTTTTGCAATGTAATGAAAGAATTTCTTAGTTTGGCAAATTTTAAAATTTTGAAACAAACAACCGTTGAAACAAATTGTCAAACTTTTCAAAATTCAAAATTTGAAAACATAGTTGTTGGCGGTGTAACAGGAGTGTGAGAAAACAAAGAATGATGGCGTAAAACAAAATTTAATTAGATGGCGTAAAAAGGTAAAAAAAAGGTCAAGTGCTGAATGGTACATCGCAAAGGTGTGGCGTGTTTCCATTTAGCGCCATCACCCGATGCTATACCATTCAGCGTAGATGCTTGTGTAGATGGTGGATTTTCGACAAAGGCTAAAATCGTAAACCCATAATTATAAGTATTCCTAATCCAGCAATCAGACAAATATTGAGGCTCATGTCTTTTATCGAAAGCATGAAAGCTCATGCCACAAGAATCTTTGACCGAGAATACTCATCTCGAGTATATATGGATATGTAGTCTTTCAAATTGAGGCAACAACATATCTCATGAATATTGAGCAATTTCAAAGAACTACTTCTACATATAATCGAAAGATTAGACGGATCCTAGACAAACTTGCTGCTAGTATAAAGCAATAACGTCTTCGGGATGTAACAATGTTTTCCCCCGTATATGAAAGAAATATGACGCTTCAACAAGCTCATAACACTAGATTCCTGAATAATTAATACTCCTAGACGATCGTACTAGTATAGAGCCATTAATTAGTTATTCTCAAAATCAATAGATTCATTAACTGAATGCCAGGAAAATATTCAATATTTTCATAATATTTCGTTACTTCAATTCATGGTTCCATGGGTTAGTAATAAATATTCAATGTACGGGCATCTGAGCTACCTTTGAGTAAGCCCCGATCAAAACGGTGCAAGTGTATTTAACAATAATGCACTAACGAGCACCTGAACACACGAATGAGTATTTCAGAATACGACGAGACGATGAACCTATGCAAAATAGGAAGAAAATAATAAATAATAATATTAATCAAGGTACTAGGGAACTAGGCTCACCGGTTGGCCAGTCATGCCGTGACCAGTCCCACGCCCAAATTCTATATTTTATCATATTTTTATTATTTTCCTTGATTTCATGAAAATCCTTTCATTTGAACAAATATCCTTCGTTTTGAGGAAACTCCTCAGTTTCATGGTGTTTCCTCCACACTTAGGAAATAATATAAAATTAGGGAAAATATTATGGTGCCGTGATAATTGGCCAACCGACCATGCCTTGATCCGGGCCGGCCCCACACCTCATGGTTCCTCATTATTTTATTATTATTTCCCTAATCTCATGAAAACTCCTTAATCTCATGATATTTCCTTGATCCCATGAAAAATAATATAAAATTAGGGAAAACCGTGGGACCGGGCCATAGCCGGTCGGTCATGCCCTAGCTGGCCCCACACGTCTTATTTTATTATTATCATATTTTTCATGTTTCCTTAATCCCATGAAATTCCTTGATTTCATGATGTTTCCTTCAAATTATGAAAATTCCTTCAAATCATGAAATAATACATAAAATTAGGGAAAACTCACGGACCAGGGCCTAGCCGCCAACCATGCCCAAGCCGGTCCCACACGTCCCTTATTTTTTTATTATTATTTTTTATGTTTTCCTCATCTCATGGAAACTCCTTGATTTCAACAAAACTCCTTGGTTTTATGATATTTCCCTAAAATCATGAAAACATATAATAAAATTAGGAAAAATACCATAGGACCAGCCCCTTGGCCGGACGGCCATGCCTTGGCCATATCCGGGCCCATACTTTATGATTCGTTTATTATTTTATTATTTTTCCTTCATCTCATGAAGTTTTCACGGTCTCAGCAAAAATCCCTGATTTCTTCATATTTTCTCAAAATGTTGCTCAAACGCACACCAGAAAATATCAAAATTCTCATAACTGAGATACGAACACTTTGGTGATGTGAACATGTTACCTTGACCGACCAGGGTTGGCTCTTTGGCTTGCAATAGGCCGGTCCCATGTATTTTGACAATTTTGACCTAATTTGCGCAATTGCACGTATTAGGTCCAAAACTCTTCCAAACAACTTGGAACTTTATAAGACGATCAATATTTGATCCCGTGACTACCCAGGTCCGGTTTCATGACCCCTTGGTCGGTCCCTCACATATTCATAATTAATTAGGTTTTATTACCTAAGGTTCAGACGAGCATTATTTTAATAAATGATTAAACCAAAGATCTAATCATCCTTTCATCAAATCAACTGGTCTTCAAGAGACCTTGATATTTGCTCACGTGAGCATCTGGGCGCTACATAATTGATCCATAATCCAATGTAGCCAGTCCCTCCTTCGCTCCGTGGTTAATTTTCAATAAACAATCAATTAATCATCAATTAATCAAATTAGGGTTTTGAGTCCAGGGTTCATAATTCCAGATTCAAACACTAATAATTTTACGTTGATCCCGTGATCAACATTTTATTTATCATACTCGGTTCAATTGCCAGTATCTTATTTGGTCATGCTACCAATAATTCATCGAATGAGCAATATTTGCTCAGACGAGCAATATTTGCTCAAACCAAGGAATATTGGTTCAACTATCAATATCCAACAATTCATCGAATGAGCAATATTTGCTCATGTTAGCTTATTCACGCATTATATCTCTGTCTCAATAGACATGTTCAATTCATGAGTCTCAGAACATTTCCAAATCACGTTCGACTCAACAAAACAAGGACTCATCGTCCCATGAAGTCAGCAACTGACTAACTAAATACACGTCTGCCTTGCAGACTCCACAATCACACGAGACATCAATCGTGTTACATGGGGGATATTAACTAGGGTTTTGGTCTGGCGGTCTACGGCACGTGTGTTCATACACACGGTGAGAATGTGAGCAAGTCGTGCAATCAGTTGAAGGAGTTAACAAAGTAGTGGATGGAAAATCAACCAAGTCTCCCCACGTTGAGCAACTGGTTTTAACACGATTTCCACTTCCCCATTCTTTGATTCCATCAACTGTCACACTTCATGAGATCATGGTGTTTTCAATTCCAGCAATTTAAATAAATCTCTGAATACACAACACACCTACAATCTTCAATCACCATTGATCTCACGCATTTCTTAGCTTCCCTCCTACAGACCGACCCATCCTCTCTTGTGACCGAATTTACTCTGGAACGGCCATTGTCTTGGTTTAGGTCGGAGTACTACAGATTGATCTCTCGAATTCAAAGCACTCCCTTCTTGCAGTGCATCTGTGTGAGGTTAAGTATTTTGCTCGGTTCAAGGAGTCTCCTCCGCGCGATCATCTTCTCAATTCCGTAAAAACCAGCGAATCGTTTTTTCCCCATCTACAGCTTGGAATATTCTTGTCGGCGTTGTTTAATTCCGCGAAAATGTGGTTTTTTCAGCGCTGAATCATTCAGCGTAACTATCTAGCTGCTAGTTCACATGCTAGCAACTGGTAGGATAGAGAATTAGTGTTAACAAATAAATAACATTTTTTTTTGAATTGCAACACATTTCTGCTAATCGAGCAGCTCAATCTTGCCCATAAGGCTTAGCCTTAGGATAGTTTTCTAGAAATGCAAACTTAGGTATTTATAGACCAGGGATGTTTGGACACCAAGGAATTTACAAAACCGAAAATATTCTCAAGATATGCAATGAATGGAAAGATTCGATTTTCATAATTCCAGTAAATGCTTGTCCAAAATTTTCCAAAATCTCACAATAGAAAATCTCCAATTAGTAAGTGCACATTACTAATTTTTATTCTTTATAGATATGCATTTAATTGCTGGTAATTAAAGCATATAAAACCAAAAACCTTAATTAAAAGATTCTCAATTTATTTCGGCACAGGATCTCCTTGAGTACTAAGGAATATGTTTGAACAATAAATGATAAGAGTTACTGAACGTGTTCAGAGTATGTTGACATCTTTTCACTGTAAATCCTTATTCATATTTACACGGATTTACATTCTTGGAATCGGTTATACCACACTTCCAAACAAGTTTAGAATTGGTTTACCTATATTCCAAGATCACTATGTGATTGATCAAATATAAAATTACATTCATGGGTTCAATCGATTCTACCAATCACTAGGATCAGTTATACCTTAATATGTAAATACTTGTGATCGGTCACACAAGTTACCAGGACCGATTACATCAGTTACCGGGATCGTCTACATCAATTACGAGGACCGGTTACCATATACTCATGGTATTGCTTGTGATCGGTCATACCAGTCACTAGGATCGGTTACACCAATTACCAGGATCGATTACACCAATCACTAGGACCGATTACATCAATTACATTGATCGATTACATAACACTCTGTGATCGGTCACACCAATTACTAGGATCGGTCACACCAATTACAAATATCGATCATACCATCTCAGGTGATTACTTAGGATCGGTTACACTAATTAATCAAAACTAGTCATACCAAATCATAAGTCAGGCATTGTAATTAGTCGTACCAAGATACTTAACAAAGTTAGGATTGGTTCTACAATCTCACACATATTGGTAATCCAAAGATTTGCAATGAATAGCCGTACCAATAAGCCTAGCGATTTCCCTTTCGATTCATAAAACAAGTTCATGAATGTACTTCCTTTAAACAAATGTAAAATATTGTTTCCTAGGTAGAAATCTCCTCCTTTACCCATACACCTAATCACAATATAACATTCATAAGATTATGTCGATGTCATATCTACGAAGTTCAAAAGATAAGAATTATACTTCGTAGTCTAATTTCCTAATATTATTATCATATGATCATGTCTCACTACTAGAGTAATATGTCCAATACACAGCTTCGCAGTTATGTTTTCAATATAACACGACTTGAAAGATACGTTAGGAATGAAACAGTTCAAGTCAATATTACTAACCTCAATAGGAAGGATGATGTCGCCGTAGTAGTTCGTTACTTCTTCACGTTCTTCAGGTCTTCGAGTAATACTTGTATGTCTCAACATTCCTAGACTTTCTAGTCTAACCTAAACGAAGTTGTCTCTAGTACATAATCAAGCGACTCTTAGATGAGTTTTGACACACTAAAATATGACAATCAAACTTGACATACCAACGCTTGGTGGGTTCAACAAAGCTATGCTCTAACAACCTCTCCCTTTTTCAATTTTAATGACAAAACTCTTAATATATATGGATAAACAAATTACAATAATTCATTTTACATACGCTTGATTCCAAGTTTCAACATCACAATAACCTGCATATATTCAATCAATAAATGCAGATGTTAACATTTGAATAACAAACCTTATACTCCCCCTAAAGGTAAGATAGGTAGATATTCAATCCGAACATCTTTGTTATTCCCCCTTTTGTAGTCCAAATAACTACAACAACAATATGATATGTTTCTCCCCCTTAGTCAATGCTTTACTCTTTCGTTAGATATATCATTTAAGCACAATTATCCTTTCTTTATTGATTGCAAATCATTTGTTTACTCCATATATTTCTCCCCCTTTTTGTCACAAAATGACAAAGGTTCGAGCAAATAAAGGTCAAACTGAAAGGATCTTACAGATCTAAAAGACTTGTAAACAACCTATAAGAGTTAAGCACGAAGGTTTCCTTGACTAAGAAACTTAGTTCCCAAAACTATAAGTAATTTAGTTTTAATATGTTATCAAGGAAAACTATTGCCCGAAGCAATTTTCCCTAATAGTTTAACAAATTGACTAAGAAACTTAGTTCCCTTGTTAAAATGATTGTAAGCATACAATCGCTTATTTCAATAATACCAAAATAAAGATCAGAATTAACTTTATTTCTCTCATAAGGCTCTAATTATTCATAAAATAACTTAGATCTTTCTCTTTAGACAAGACAAACACTAGGTTCGTTAACTAGTTTTTCTTGTCAAGGCATTCGATTAGACTTGAATAACCGAATCCTTCAATTTGATAAGTCTAACTAAGATCAGAATTAACTTAGTTTCTCTTATTCGGAATCGAATTGGACTAAACAAATGATCTTGTATTTCGTTAAGCCATAAACAATACATAAAATTGACTTGAACAATCATTCTCTTAACCGGAAGCAATTGAAACAAACATAGACATTATAACACCGCAATTGTACCGCAATTTCGTTAAGCAAAAACACTTGATACCCAAGAATAAAGAAGATACCAAACTGCTAGAGCGTTGCTCGGTCAAACTCGCAAGGTTGCTATCTCAAGCTTGGTTGTCAAGTTTAGTTGGCAAAACTATAAGTCTTGATTTCCAGTCTACTTATAGCTATGTCTCGGATTAGGATAGAATGTATAATTAAGCTTTAGACTTTACGGCGTTTATCTATTGAAGACGAAGAACTACTAAGGGGAGATTCTGGAACTTCATCAACAAAAGGTATGTGGAGACTTGAACTCATCTATCACTCAGAAGTCTATTTCTATTCTATCTCCTATTGAGACAAAAGTCATATAGCTATATAGACTTTACATTAATTATACACATTTGATATTTCGAGCTGAGTTTAACTCGCTTACATATTTCTCGAAATATGTGTTGGTAAGCTTTCACTTTAACCAAGTTCATCTTTTATTCTTGACGAAAGTCAAAAGTTGATCATGTGAAAATCGCTCGGTAACATCTTATATGATTTGTGTGAGACAAATCATTTGATGTAGACTCGGAATGTTTCGTATTGATAGTTTGATCACTTGAAAATTGCTTTAAAGCTAATAGTTTGTGTGAGACAACTATTCCCATCTTCTAAGAATGTTTCAATGATTAAAATGGGAGTTTAGAAAAATTAGCCATGATTGGATATAACACGGTATGTGTACTTGTATGGTAACTCTTGCAAGTTATTCCAAGTCTGGGAATTGAGTATGCGTACATGTATGCGTACTGATTCAACAGTTGAAGTCCGGGAACCATAATATGCATACCCGTATGCGTACTGATTTCAACTGAGTACGGTCGTGAACGATAGTATGCGTACACGTTTGCATACTGGCGAACAAACCAAGTCCCGGAACTCTAGGTATGCGTACACGTTTGCATACCTGAGTGGGTTAAGTTCTAAAATCGGTTTTTCATGAAAAAATACATTTATTTAAAATCTTTGAAAATAGTGGTTATAATGTTCATGAATTGATTTGAGTGAATCAAAATCGATTTTGTTTCAATTGTGTCTTGTATACTTCTATAAGAATATAAACAATTGAACAACTCTATCACTAGTTTCATTTGAGTCATTTGAACTAGTTGTGATTAAGATGAACAAGGTTGATATGAAGGTGTTCATATGGATAACTTCGGTTAACTATTGTTGAGCCAACAAAGTGTACACGTTTAGGTGCGGTTACCCATATCTAAATGAGGGCACATTTCATTTGTGTGTAACCAGCTAAGTTTAATCTAAGAGTTGAAAGATATTAGCTTGAATTTAATCAGGTTTTCATCTAACGGAGAATATTGAATGCTTTGTTACCAAGGTAACATTGATTGCAAACCCTGATTTGAAGACTATATAAGGGAGAACTCTAGCAACTGGGAAACCTAATCCCCGTATCTCTTGTGTGATACTAGTTGCGACTAGAGTCGATTATCCTTTAACCTCGGTTTTTCTAAAACCATTATAGGTTAACGAATTAAATACTTCATTGGAATTCTGAAGCCAAACCCAACTATTTTCTCTGTAGTTGCGTGTCCTGATCTTACTTTGTTCTATCGTATTGAGTACTATCTTCTCTAAGATTTTCTCGAGATTTAATCTCCGATAGGTATGATAAAAAGTAGTCACAAACATCTTGGTCTCATCGTTTGTGATTCCACAATATCTTGTTCCGCTTCCATACGGTTAAGATTATTGTGAGGTGATTGATATTACTAGGTTGTTTTTCGGGAATATAAGTTCGGTGTATGGTTCCTGTTCACCTTGATTCATCAAAAGACGAAACAAAAACTCGGAGGTATTTATGTGGGAGACAAATTTATCTATTCAATAGACTTCAATAGCAAAAGTTTAAAACCCGAAACACATATGTTATGCTAAACACAACTCATGTAAACACAAATTGATTCAACATATTGTGACTTTTCACATATGAGTTTCAATCGCAACACCTTATGATCCTTTGATAAAGCCTACCAACATGGGCTAGAACTTGATCCCGCTAAATCAAAAAGCCACACAAACCTGTTTGAGGGTGAAAATAGTTTCTGCTGATTTTGGTAATTTCGGGTGTGCGAGTGAGGAACAAATTTAAACCCTAAACAATGTACTGCAAGGGAGTACTTTAGATTCGAGAGATCAATCTGTACAAGTCCGGCCTAAACCAAGAAATGGCCGTTCTAGACTTGCTTCGGTCACACAAGTGAAGGAGAATGGGTTGGTTTTGGGGAGGGAAGCAAGGAAAGTGATGAGACCATAATAGTTGATTCTGGAAGAGCAGATTGTGTTATCGTGACTTGTTTCAGAAAAGTGGGAAGGCTAACAAATGGTAAGCTAGCAAGTATTTTCTGAGTGTTGTATATTCCCCCATGAACTTGTTGTTCGATGGAAATAGGTAAGCCATATTTATACAAGTCGAAGTGAAACGTACTCTGGTCTCATTAAGGAATGGAAAAATGGGTGAGTAAATGGGAGAGGTGGTAACGTTAACGCATGGAATTGATGTTCCATAAAACTGTTAACGCATGGAATTGATGTTCCATAAAACTGTTAACGCATGGAATTGATGTTCCATAAAAAGAACGTTTCACCATTAACTCCCTGCATTTACTAACCGCCTCATCCTTATGACACTTCCTTATGACGGGCGTAGTGTACGCCGCACGCTGTAAAACGCCAAACCAATAACCAAAGAGGATCCCCCAGTTTGTTATATGTGTTGATGTCTCGAACGTTTTTGCGGAAAACATGTAGCATATTGTTGTTGCCTGGCAAGTCATGCTTGGGAGACTTGCTAGCTTGGTGACCTCCGACGGTCGAGATTTTGCATCTTAAGACAAGAGGTAGCTGTTGATCATTGCACGCTTTCGTTTTGGTGGCCGTATAGGAAAGGCCAGCATGTGGCGCGGCAAGGTTGGCATGTCGTTGGCATGGCGTGCCTTGGCGTGGCCAAACTAGGGTTTTGGGTCAAAGGTTACCATGTGTTGTTTGGTAACCTTGGACGGCTAGGATTTGCTCCTGGGATTGAAGGGCGACCGTTGATTGTCGCACGCCTTCGTTTTGGTAGCCGTATAGGGAAGGATAGCATGGTGGCGCGGCTAGGTTGGCATGCCGTTGGCATGGCATGGTTTGGCGTGGCCAAACTTAGGTTTTTGGGCCAAAGGTTACCATGCGTTGTCTGGTAACCCTGGATGGCTAGGATTTGCTCTTGGGATTGAAGGGCGGCACCTAATTTTATATCTAGTATTTATGCTTTCTTTTATTGATTGTCGCACGCCTTCGTTTTGATAGCCGTGTAGGGAAGGACAGCATGGTAGCGCGGCTAGGTTGGCATGCCGTTGGCATGGCATGGTTTGGTGCGGCCAAACTTAGGTTTTCAGGCCAAAGGTGATAGGTGTGATAAACACCTAATTTTATATCTAGTATTTATGCTTTCTTTGCGAGTTTTCATGTAAATTATGTATCTTATGTGTGAATTTGAGTTTGTTAGGTACTTTGGAGTCGTTTGGAGCAAAAGAAGAAGAAACAGGGCAAAAGGAAAGAAGTGAATATGAGGAGTAAAAGATGGTTGCGGTTGGTGGAAGGCGAAGGAAGGCGTTCATTTGGGCATAAAGGGAAGAAAAGATCGTTTCACTCATGATCGTCGTACTTCAAACGGTGACAAGGAACGTGGGAGTCGAGCCAAAACAACACGGACAACATTGCACCACCAAAAGGAGGCTCATTTGGTTGACCTTTTCTTATTTGTGGGTGCCTAGAACCATTTATGGGTAACCCCTTATCTTTGTCACTTGGGTGGTTTTATCCATTCTCAATTCCTACAGAAGCCCTAGAATTAAGAGAAGTGTTTATTTTCACTTTTCATTATGTGGGCTGAATTTGAGAGAGGGAAGATGGCTGCCACCGTTCATGGCACTGGAGAGAAAGTAGATCAAATTCAGGGATGGTTTATGGCTGTTGAGGATTTGCTGAGACTAAGAAGGAGATGAAGTTGGTAATGGAAATGAGATCAAGAAATTCACAGAAGAACATGGAGAAATTAGGGTTTCAAGGAAGAAATTGAAGGCATCAGAAATGGGTTTTACTGAATCGAGAGATAGGTTCCGATCTCGAAATTGAGAAATGAAGAATCGAGCATAAACTCGATGATGGAATTTGATGTCACGAGAGGAGATAAATAAGGGTTAATCAAGATGGGGTTTAGCTAGAATTGAGTTTTCCAGTGTGTGTTTTGAGCTTGTTCT
Organism: Papaver armeniacum; assembly: GCA_023531295.1. Taxonomy (NCBI): domain Eukaryota; kingdom Viridiplantae; phylum Streptophyta; class Magnoliopsida; order Ranunculales; family Papaveraceae; genus Papaver; species Papaver armeniacum. The sequence continues at coordinate 192,020 of JAJJWW010012353.1, read as the reverse complement.
TAAATTCCGGTGAAGTAAGAGATCAAAGGAAGTCGAGTTGTTGGTGTTCGATGATTTGGAAGCTCGGGGAAATGGGTTCCTTGGGTGATACAAAGAACTGTTGCGGTTATAACTCGATGGTATGAAGGGGACAATGATACTTGAGATATGTGTTAATTATGAAGTTGGGGGTAATGGTGCTTGCGGTGAGTTGAGTTGTTCAGTGGAGCTTGGCATGGAGATGTAACTCAGTGCAAATGAGGTTTGCAGGTGGCTCGTGGAATTGGAGTTTTGCAAGGAAGATGGGGCTGCAGGTAGGTCATTGCGATTGCTAATGCAAGGAGAGGATGCGAGAATGGCGGTGAATGGCTCGGTGATAGTATGGGTTGGAGCGAGAAATGAATGGAAGAAGTCAATGGGTTGTAGTGAAGAGATTAGTGGGTTCTTGGTGATTTGAATCTGAGCTACAGCTGATTACAAGGGAGCAATGGTGGTGGCGTTGGTTGTGTTGAAGATGATGCTGTGATTCAGCTAGACACAGAAAGGCTAGGAGGACTGTTGGTGGTTTTGAACCTGTAACTTGATTTAAATGGAGGACAAATGCAGTATAGTGGAGTTGGACCTGGTGATACAAAGAAGGAGTTGCAACTGCTATTGAGCTGAAGTGGCAGTGAAGGTTGTGCTCAGAGTGCAGGCTTGTAAGCTGAGTGCTGGTGTTTTTGGGAGGATGATTTTGAGCTGTTGAAGTGCATGAAATGAAGACCTAGGTGTATGTTTAGGTCACAGGTGGAAAAAATGGAAGTGAGGCTAGGCTGTGAAGGGTAAGGAAATGTTGAAAGGTTCATTACAGGTGGTGATGCTGAGATCAGAGGCATTGCAGAAGCATATGCTGTGGTGATATGGTGGTATTACTAATTCTAGTTGCTTGGCGAGACTGTAAGAGGCATCGCAGGGTGAGCACTGTTGCAGTGCAATGAAGGCCACCGATATGGTGGTAATGGCGATGCGAGATGGAGGTTAACAAGACAGATATGGCGGAGTCAAAGTGCAGGCCAGAGCAGGGAAATAAGAAAGTTTAAATGCATTGGTGGTTGTTGTGTTGTAGTTTGCAGCTTATAATACAGGGAATGAGAAGAATTGAATTTGTGAACAAATGGAGTGCAGAATACAGCCAAGATGGCCGGACCATTATCAGCTGAGACAGAAGACAGCCATCTTGGCCGTGAACTGTTCGGCTCGTGCAAGTGGCTTAGTCGGAGTTAGCTTCAACTCGATCGACTCGGGTTACGCCTCGATTCCCGATTCGATTAACGTAGTTAATGACCGTTAACTTGACTATCGGTCTTAACGGTGGATCATTATGTTTGACCGGTGACCGGGTGGACTTTGCCGGTCACCCGAGATGCTTTTCCGACGCGGATTCGGCAATATTCCCGCCAAATGCACCGTTTTCCGGCGAACACTTTTTGGGTCATATTTTCACATGGGTTTTTCAGACACTTGAGTTTGGTGGACTTCTTAGTATTGGACCGTGGGCTTTGAAGACCTAATATGGAAAGTTGGAAGGTTATAAAAAGAAAAAAAAGTTTCCATTCTTGGGACCTATTAATCACGTATTCTTCTTGGAGTTTTGCAGAGAGCCGGAGCTAGGGTTTGCTTTCATTTAATATTTTCATCTTCTTTACTTTATTTCATTTATTGATTTGATAATGAACTCCATATTTATGAGTAACTAAAACTCTCTTTGATTAAGGGCGATTTCGAAGCCCGAAATATGAATATATATTTGATATGAAATAACTTGTTCTCTTGCATTCATTAATGTTATTGATTGATTTCTACCATGCTAATATTGTCTATGGATTATTTGTTAAGGGTTTAAGTTCGAAATTGAATCATTAATTCTTAATCTATTTGCTAGTTTAGATTTTCTTCGACCCGTAATTGTCTAGAGAAGATAAACACAAGTAGTAATATGTGGGTATTGATGATGGGACTTTGTTAAGTACCCATATGTAGAAATCAACACTAGTAGGTGATTCATGCTTTTGAGTTCATCACTAGGAGCAACCTTATCTCTCAGAACTTAGAGCACTTGTTTAAGTCAAACCTAGTAAGCGTACCTCTAGGAAACTTGGCAAGTAGGAACCTGTCGAGCGCTTAAGTATCCGGTGAGCTAGGAGATAATAACGGAATAGTTGAGCGTACTAATTATTCTAGGGTTGTTAGTAACATGATAATGTGAAGAACATAGCTATCTATCAATTTGGTTTGTATTCCGTGGTCTAGAATGAACCTTTAATCAATTACATCTCATATTTGAATACATTTTACAATTTTCAGCATTTCTTCAACAAAATCATCTTTGCTAAGAGTATTTGCATAACAACTTGAACTTCATACCTCCCTTGGGACGATCCTACTTACATTATACTACTTGCTAGTTAAAGAGAAGTAGATAAATTTATTTTTGCGAGTTCGACACCTCGTCAAAAGGTTACCATGTGTTGTCTGGTAACCTTGGATGGCTAGGATTTGCTCCTGGGATTGAAGGGGGGCCGTTGATTGTCGCACGCTTCGCTTTGGTAGCCGCGTAGGGAAGGCAAGCATGGTGGCGTGGCTAGGTGCGTTTGGCATGGTGGGGCCAAGGACTTAGCATGCCGTTGGCACATGGTGCGGCTAGCATGGCTAGAGCCAAGGCAATGTGCGGTTTGGCTTGGCATGGTGGGGCCAAGGGTTGGGCATGCCGTTGGCACATGGCACGGCTAGCATGGCTAGGGCCAAGGCAAGGTGCGGTTTGGCTTGGCATGTGGGGCCAAGGGTTGGGCATGTCGTTGGCACATGACGCGGCTAGCATGCCTAGGGCCAAGGCAAGGTGCGGTTTGGCATGGCATGTGGGGCCAAGGGTTTGGTAGATGCGGCTAGCATGGCTAGGGCCAAGGCAAGGTGCGGTTTGGCTTGGCATGGTGGGGCCAAGGGTTTGGCATGCCGTTGGCACATGGCGCGGCTAGCATGGCTAGGGCCAAGGCAAGGTGCGGCTTGGCATGTGGGGCCAGGGTTTGGTAGGTGCGGCTAGCATGGCTAGGGCCAAGGCAAGGTGCAGTTTGGCTTCGCATGGTGGGGCCAAGGGTTTGGCATGCCATTGGCACATGGCGCGGCTAGCATGGATAGTGCCAAGGCAAGGTGCGGCTAGCATGGATAGGGCCAAGGCAAGGTGCGGTTTGGCTTGGCATGTGGAGCCAAGGGTTTGGTAGGTGCGGCTAGCATGGCTTGGGCCAAGGCAAGGTGCGGTTTGGCTTGGCATGGTGGGGCCAAGGGTTTGGCATGCCGTTGGCACATGGAGCGGCTAGCATGGCTAGGGCCAAGGCAAGGTGCGGTTTGGCTTGGCATGTGGAGCCAAGGGTTTGGTAGGTGCGGCTGGCATGGTTGGCATGCCTTGGCGCGGTAGGTGTGGCTGGCATGGTATTCCATTGGCACAGGGGTGCGGCTAGCAAGGTTGGCATGACTTGGCACGATGGGTGTAGCTAGCACGGTTTGCCATTGGCACAAGGGTGCGACTAGCATGGTTGGCATGCCTTGGCGCGGTGGGTGTAGCTGGCATGGTTTGCCATTGGCACAAGGGTGCGGCTAGCATGGTTGGAATGCCTTGGCGCGGTGGGTGTGGCTTGCATGGTTTGCCATTGGCACAAGGGTGCGGTTAGCATGGTTGGCATGCCTTGGCGCGGTGGGTGTGGCTGGCATGGTTTGCCAATGGCACAAGGGTGCGGCTAGCATGGTTGGCATGCCTTAGCGCGGTAGGATGTGGCTGGCATGATGAGCCATTGGCACGTGCGGTGTGTGAATTAGGGTTTTGGCTTGTCGAAACCCTAATTAGCGTTAAAAAAAAAGGTACCCTGGTAATTATCTCGCAGACAAATTAAAGGGTTCAATAAATGTGCTTGGTTTGGACATTATTACTCAAGTTCTGGTGACGTCACTTGTCGACTAGGGTTTTACGATTTTACCCCTAAGTTAAAAACCACCATCAACATTAAGTCCCCTGCTTAGCTCGGAACAAGTGCCTTGTTGCGAGGTAAGCATATGATGGTGAAAGACGAGGGCATAATCGAAACGTAGGACATGAAAGATGATCAGGAGAGTCCGACTAACCTTTTTCGAGAGGTGAAGAGAGTTTTTTGCTTCCCATATTGGCAGCCCCGCATAAATTGTGCTGGGGATGCAGACCGTGGAGTGGTGAGACGAAAATTGCTGGTTTGGTCTGGCCGTACATCACCTTGACTGGGTTAGGAAGCATCATGATGCTGACTTGGCGAATTTGTTGGTACTGGCAAGTCACGGCGCGGACAGCTTGGAGGGTAAAGCGCGTGCGAACGGTTTGGAGAGGCAAAGCATAGCGGACGACTCGGAATGTGGGGCTAAGGGGTGGCGCGGTCTTGGGAAGGCAAGCATGGTGGATGGCTTGGCGTATGAGGGCCAAGGCATGGCGTGGACGTTTTTGGCGTGGTAATTGGTCTTTGCGGGACCGGTTTCCTCTTTTCCTTACTTGGCTCAAATAGGAAATCCTTTCCTTGTTTAAACTCCCATGCACCAAGCATATAAAAGGAGGGCCGGCTTCTCCTTTTGTTTCACGCCTACTTATTTATCCCAGCCGTATGGTAGTAGTAAAGAAAGGCGGACAGGCGAATCCCAGGTATGCCTTCCAATACTTCTTCTTTAACTTGCTTTCTCCCCTTTTTTTTGTGTTGGTGTAAACCCTAGCTGTAGGCGTACTTTTTCATGAACTTGTAGAAATATTATTGGCGTGAACACTAGCCGTAGGTATGCTTTGCTTGAACTTGTAATAAAATCTAGGCGCGAATGCTGTAATGATGTTGGCCGTCTCGATTATTGTGCTAAGTAGATGTGCACGGGGATTGTCATTCAATTCCCCTAAAAGAACTAGCTTTTAGGGTTTCCTCCTCTTTCTGGTGTGGCCGTGTGTATGATTTCCTTTGAGGGTGCCCCTATTCGGCTGGGCGCGAGTTTCCGGATGCATGAAGTGGTGATGCAGAGTCTGTCAGTCCCATTTCTTCGCATATGCAGAAAATGACTTTGAAACCAATTGGTTTGCGTCCAGGATGGCTCTCTTGTGTCTGATAAAATATTTCCATGCGCTTTATGTAATAATCTCTCGTCGTATTGTTCCATTGTAGTTATCTCGGCGGTGAAAACAGCGTAAGAGAATTTTCATTAGGATGTCAACAATTTAAATCATCAAAGGATGTGGGTAATTCCAAGCCAAGCATAGATGATGAGTTCTTCAAAACATCCGCTATAACTAGAAAAAATCATCCCAAGTATGTGTCGATCCTCCTGACTGGTTCGGAAAGTGAAGGAGAGGCCCGGTCGGTTCGCCCGGGTAGTGTAATAAGGTTTTGTATTCAGAGAAAAGAGTACCATGCTTCTCCCATTGACTTTAAGACCAAGAAGCCCGTTCGTCCCTTTGAGAAATGGATGCGATTCATGTTGAGCGAGGAATGTGTAAAGGCCACTTGACCAAGGCACGGATTATTGAAGGCTCGCGGCTTCCAGATTCTTCAAATTAGGAAAGATATTCCAGGCCTGGTTACTTTTATTTCCGGATGGTGTCCTGGACACTCATACGGCTATATGCGAGGTGGGGTGAAATGACCATCTCCTTAGAGAGCGTGGGCTGTATTCTTTGAACCTTCCCGTAATTGGAAACCTTGATGTTAGGTTGTCTGTGGATGAAGAAGAAATGCATGCCGCCTTGGTTGCGAAATCAAAAGGATTCGTTTGGAAAGGAAACGAGACGAAGTACTTTTATGACTGGTGGGTGTCTCAGTGGTTTCCTGATGAGTTGGAGTCGAATCAGAAGAATAGTACGCTTTATGCCGCGGCGTTCTTGGCTCTTTGGTTATCCAGAGATATTTTTGATGACGGCTCAGGTAAGAAGGAGATAAGGCAGAACTTATCAAGTTTGCTATAAACCGGCAAAAGGCGTCGTTCTCCCTATTGGCGGTTTGTTTCTTGGTTCTCTGTACGCACACTTAGATCAGCTGGTCTCGGATATGTGTGCTTCAAACAGCTATATGAAAGTGGATTCGTACATTCATGCCGCCTTTATCCAGGCGTGGCTGTGGGAGCACTTCGAAAAGAATGCCCCAAAACCGTTGGTTGTACTTCCCGAGTCTTGGGGTGGCTCCAGGATATCTTTGCCGGTCGAATAGGCGTCCAAAGATTGGCTCAAACTCGTTTGGATTTCTTGACAACTTGTACACGGTTAATTTTCGTCCATGGGCTCCGGTGCATGCGTCTATAACTCGGATCGTACCTTTTCTCCTGTTAGAACATGTCTTTGTCTTCTGATAAAGAGGATCTGAGTGTTGGAGAGATGGTGTTCATGCGAAGCTGCACGCCCGGTCATGTACCGTATTTCTTTCGAGGATCTTGCAAAGCGATCTCTTACAACATTGATAGGGCGGCTCGGCATATGGGTTTTGACCAAGGGGTCCCACTCGTTCGTCATCCTGTTGTTCCAGAAATCCCGTTGTTCGCTGTTCTCGATGCTAGTGCTCTTGCGTCGGGTCAAAGTCTCCCTTTTCTGCTTGCGGAACGAAATCCATCAACAACCTCCAAATATAACATATTTTGGTAGGATGAGTTTCTTGTTATCCATGGATTCGTGAATGACGTGGTAGAAAATCATCGCGGTAAGCCTTCTCCTGCGATTTTAGCGGAACATCCATTGCTGAGGGATCTCAAGCGAAAATCCGTTAGCCCGAATGCAGATAGTCCCCAAGTGAAGGAGCGAAGATCTAAAAGCCGTGCTGGTGGTTTTTAGTCGGATCCGATGGCTCTCCCGACTTTTAGCTCTTCCAATATGCGAGTACGTATAATTTTCTTCCTGATTCAGTCGGATTGCGTATATCTTTGTCTCATTTCTGAGTGTCTGTTCTTGTGCCTTGCCTAGGGTCTTAGTAGCGTGAACGCCTTCACTAAACTTGCACGTAGTCAGAAAACTGCACCTCTTGAGACGGAAGGCAGCAATGCTGAGCCTACCCATGGAGAAGGGGAATCCAAGAAGGATGAAAGCTCAGAGTTCAGAAATGGCGAGAGTAGTTCTTCCGATAGCAGTGCTGAATCTTCCTCTAGTCGGTCTGAAAGCGAATCAGTGAGTCTTCTCCATGCTCTTCTTCTTCCTTTTTTTTTTTTAAAGAAAACAAAGAGTGTTTAAGCCATGATATCACATAGCGAAGCCGGTTCTGAAGACGAACTCGAGATGGAGACTGGTGAAGACACGGCTTTGTCTCCAGCCGTGTCAGCCAAGCCTGGTGGCTTTGAAACAGAGGCCGATCAAGATGGAAGCGTTGTTGTGACTCAGACATCGGAGATTCCTCACGTGAATGTTGGCGCAATTGTTGTTAGGAATCCTCCGCCAGTTACTGATGTAGTCGCAGGCGCCACCTTTGTTCCTCCATACCTGGTTCCTTATCCGAATCACGTGTTGATTGGGGGATTTAGCGTGCCAACTAAACATGAGGCGTTATATACCAAGATATGGGAAAGCTACGGTCATATTGCCACGACCAAGAAAATTACTAGCCGATACGCGTTGGTCAAGCGTGTGTAGGAAGCCTTGACTTCGATTGACGACATGTGCAACGTGACTGGTCATACGGTTTCTGAGGACGTAATCTCGAGCTGGAGGTTCCACCGTGACATGTGCATAAAGTTCGAGTTCAATGCTCCTTGGTTCGTCGACGGTTTCTCCGAGGTTGAAAAGTTGCTGGCCCGAACAGTCGAAGGTCCTTCCGCAGACATGGTGAAGAGAGCAGGAAGCGGAATTCAAAAGATTGTGCAGGCAGCTGAAGTTGAAAAGGGTGGCTCTCCAGAGTACGAGTGAGGCCTTTGCTAAGAGGAGCAAGCCGCTGTTGGAAAACTTTCCTTGAATACATTTCTGTCTTCTGAACTTCTTTATTTTATTTTATTTTTGAAAGGCAAATGGAAGCGCCTGGTTTATGGTTTTGATTTTCTGGATTTTTGGGGTTGACAGATAAATGTTACCTTGATGGTTTTGGATTATTCTTTTGGAATGAATTGTTTAGGAATGAATTGTTTAGGAATGAATGTTGTCTTGGTTATGATTGAAAGTGTTGAAAGCATCCAAGGGAAACCATGGAACCGTGCGTTTGGTAGATGACATGGGATGAAACATAACATGACTATCGGTTTTTTCATTCTCATGGAAACTTGAAATAACAAAACACGTATCTTGTCTAGGTAAGACTTACTCGGTTTCTCAGGTCTCCTGATGAAAAGGGGACCTTCCGGGTGCAATACTGAGTTTTATGGGAAGCGCCGCCGTGATTGTAGAAAGTCCCCAAATCGTTCGAGTTGCCTTGCGATTCTCGGGCGGATTCGTTTGCTTCAATTTTCTGGGAAGTCCCCAGTCATCCCTTGTCGTGTCATGACTGATAACCGAGCCGTATGGTAACTGAGTCGTCGATCGTTGAGCGGATCGCCTGTTTCTACCATCTTGATGTCTGGGTCGAAGCATGAGATCGATGGTCGAAGATTGACATTTTAACCGAAAGATCAATCTCCCACTGTGGTCGCCAATTGTTTGAGGGTGAAAATAGTTTCTGCTGATTTTGGTAATTTTGGGTGTGCGAGTGAGGAACAAATTTAAACCCTAAACAATGTACTGCAAGGGAGTACTTTAGTTTCTAGAGATCAATCTGTACAAGTCCGGCCTAAACCAAGAAATGGCCGTTCCAGACTTGCTTCGGTCACACAAGTGAAGGAGAATGGGTTGGTTTTGGGGAGGGAAGCAAGGAAAGTGATGAGACCATAATAGTTGATTCTGGAAGAGTAGTTGTGTTACCGTGACTTGTATCAGAAAAGTGGGAAGGCTAACAAATGGTAAGCTAGCAAGTATTTTCTGAGTGTTGTATATTCCCCCATGAACTTGTTGTTCGATGGAAATAGGTAAGCCCTATTTATACAAGTCGAAGTGAAACGTACTCTGGTCTCATTAAGGAATGGAAAAATGGGTGAGTAAATGGGAGGAGGTGGTAACGTTAACGCATGGAATTGATGTTCCATAAAACTGTTAACGCATGGAATTGATGTTCCATAAAACCGTTAACGCATGGAATTAATGTTCAATAAAAAGAACGTTTCACCATTAACTCCCTGTATTTACTAACCGCCTCATCCTTATGACACTTCCTTATGACGGGCGTAGTGTACGTCGCACGCTGTAAACCGCCAAACCAATACCCAAAGAGGATCCCCCAGTTTGTGATATGTGTTGATGTCTTGAATGTTTTTGTGGAAAACATGTAGCATATTTTTGTTGCCTGGCAAGTCATGCTTGGGAGACTTGCTAGCTTGGTGACCTCCGACGGTCGAGATTTTGCATCTTAAGATGAGAGGTAGCCGTTGATCGTTGCACGCTTTCGTTTTGGTGGCCGTATAGGGAAGGCCAGCATGTGGCACGACAAGGTTGGCATGCCGTTGGCATGGCGTTCCTTGGCGCGGTTTGGCGTGGCCAAACTAGGGTTTTGGGTCAAAGGTTACCATGTGTTGTTTGGTAACCTTGGACGGCTAGGATTTGCTCCTGGGATTGAAGGGCGACCGTTGATTGTCGCACGCCTTCGTTTTGGTAGCCGTGTAGGGAAGGCTTGCATAGTGGCGCGGCTAGGTTGGCATGCCGTTGGCATGGCATGTTTTGGCGTGGCTAAACTTAGGTTTTCGGGCCAAAGGTTACCATGCGTTGTCTGGTAACCTTGGATGGCTAGGATTTGCTCCTGGGATTGAAGGGCGACCGTTGCTTGTCGCACGCCTTCGTTTTGGTAGCCGTGTAGGGAAGGCCAGCATGGTGGCGCGGCTAGGTTGGCATGCCGTTGGCATGGCATGGTTTGGTGCGGCCAAACTTAGGTTTTCGGGCCAAAGGTTACCAAACGTTGTCTGGTAACCTTGGATGGCTAGGATTTGCTCATGGGATTGAAGGGGGGCCGTTGATTGTTGCACGCCTTCGCTTTGGTAGCTGCGTAGGGAAGGCCACCATGGTGGCGTGGCTAGGTGCGTTTGGCATGGTGGGGCCAAGGACTTAGCATGCCGTTGGCACATGGTACGGCTAGCATGGCTAGAGCCAAGGCAAGGTGCGGTTTGGCTTGGCTTGGCATGGTGGGGCCAAGGGTTGGGCATGCCGTTGGCACATGGCGCGACTAGCATGGCTAGGGCCAAGGCAAGGTGCGGTTTGGCTTGGTATGTGGGGCCAAGGGTTGGGCATGTCGTTGGCACATGGCGCGGCTAGCATGGCTAGGGCCAATGCAAGGTGCGGTTTGGCTTGGCATGTTGGGGCCAAGGGTTTGGCATGCCGTTGGCACATGGCGCGGCTAGCATGGCTAGGGCCAAGGCAAGGTGCGGTTTGGCTTGGCATGTGGGGCCAAGGGTTTGGTAGGTACGACAATCATGGCTAGGGCCAAGGCAAGGTGCAGTTTGGCTTGGCATGGTGGGGCCAAGGGTTTGGCATGCCGTTGGCACATGGCGCGGCTAGCATGGCTAGGGCCAAGGCAAGGTGCGGTTTGGCTTGGCATGTGGAACCAAGGGTTTGGTAGGTGCGGCAAGCATGGCTAGGGCCAAGGCAAGGTGCGGTTTGGCTTGGCATGGTGGGGCCAAGGGTTTGGCATGCCGTTGGCACATGACGCGGCTAGCATGGCTAGGACAAAGGCAAGGTGCGGTTTGGCTTGGCATGTGGGGCCAAGGGTTTGGTAGGTGAGGCTAGCATGGCTAGGGCCAAGGCAAGGTGCGGTTTGGCTTGGCATGGTGGGGCCAAGGGTTTGGCATCTTGATTGGCACATGGCGTGGCTAGCATGGCTAGAGCCAAGGCAAGGTGCGGTTTGGCTTGGCATGTGGAGCCAAGGGTTTGGTAGGTGCGGCTGGCATGGTTGGCATTCCTTGGCGCGGTAGGTGTGGCTGGCATGGTTTGCCATTGGCACAGGGGTGCAGCTAGCATGGTTGGCATGACTTGGCGCGGTGGGTGTAGCTGGCACGGTTTGCCATTGGCACAAGGGTGCGACTAGCATGGTTGGCATTCCTTGGCGCGGTGGGTGTGGCTGGCATGGTTTGCCATTGGCACAAGGGTGCGGCTAGCATGCCTTGGCGCAGTGGGTGTGGCTGGCATGGTTTTGAATTGGCACAAGGGTGCGATTAACATGGTTGGCATGCCTTGGCGCGGTGGGTGTGGCTGGAATGGTTTTCCATTGGCACAAGGGTGCGGCTAGCATGGTTTGCATGCCTTGGCGCGGTAGGATGTGGCCGGCATGATGAGCCATTGGCACATGCGGTGTGTGAATTAGGGTTTTGGCTTGTCGAAACCCTAATTAGCATTAAAAAAAAAAGGTACCCTGGTAATTATCTCGCAGACAAATTAAAGGGTTCAATAAATGTGCTTGGTTTGGACATTATTACTCAAGTTACGTGACGTCACTTTGTCGACTAGGGTTTTGCAATTTTACCCCTAAGTTAAAAAACACCATCAACAAAACTATAAGGGTTCACATCATATGAGATCAAATATAAAGGTTAATGAAAACCGAAATCAGACATCTCATAAACCGAATACACAAGGTGAACATGAAACTCAACTAATAATCCGGTCTTATACTCCCAAAGAGCAGCCTGGAAATATTAGTTACCTCACAATAACCTAACTGATTAACATAAGAAGTTATTACTAAATCACAAGAGTCTGAGACGAAGAACTGTTGTGATTAGTTTTTATATCTTACCTATCGGAGATAAATCTCGAGAAAATCTTATAGAAAATTAAAATCAATACGATAGAAAAAGTAAGATCAGAATATACAACTAAAGAGAAAATAGTTGGATCTGGCTTCACGAATCCCAAATGAAGTCTTCAAGTCGTTAATCTAATAATGGTTTTGGAAAACCCTAGGTTTATAGAGAATAGACTCTAGTTTGAAACTAGGACACGCGAGAGTGTCGGGATTAGGTTTCCTAGATGCTAGAGTTCTCCCTTATATAGTCTTTTAAATCAGGGTTGCTTATAATCAAAGCTAAGACAACTTAATAACAAAACAAATGATATTCACCGTTAGATGAACTCCTGATTTAAGATTCAAGCTAAGTCTGCTTAGAAACTAAGCAATCAATCTCCATCGTTAGATGGTAGTAGCTTGATACACACAAATGAAATATACTTATATTTAGATATGGATGAACCGTACCTAAACGTGTATAACATGTTGGCTCAATAATAATTAACCGAAGTTAGCCACATGAACACTTACAGTTTAGCCATATTCATCTAACACTTGTAGATCAAATATGTTGATCAATCAATCATGATAGATAATCAAATGAATCTAAATGTGCTTTGAGAAAGTTGTACAATTGTTCACTATCTCGTAGAAATATCCATGCAAAAAATTGAAACATATTTGGTTTGGTTTGTAGTTGTACAAAGTAATTATACAAGAACCAATTTATGAACATAATGCCACGGTTTGCAAAACAAGTTCGCATACTTTATTTCATTAAAGTTCCAGGGACTTTAGTTCGCAAACGAACCTGAGTTCATGAGTTTGAATTTCATACTTACCGATTTTAGAACCTAACCATTGTGTTCGCAAACAGAGTACGCGAACCACAGTTCCGGACCTATCACAGGTAAACCCGTTCGCAATCATAGTTCGCAAACAAGAGTTCCGGACCTGAACTATAGCTTTACAATTCGCATACAAAGTATACATACTGTGAAACATCTTTAGAAGACAACAATGGTAGTCTTACACATATCACTAGCTTCAAGTAATTTTCAAGTGATTAATTGATAAATACGAAACTTTCCAAGTTAACATCAAATGATTGTCTCACACAAATCATGTAAGATGTTCAAGGTAATTTTCACATGATCATCTTGACTTAATATTTAGTTTCCAACAAATAAATCGTTTCCAACTAAACTCGTCAAGTAGATGATGAAGTTTAAGCTAAAACTAAAAGCTTCCAACACATATTTTCGAGAAATATATAAACGAGATAAACTCGGCTCGAAATTTCAATTGTGTATAATGTAAAAGTCTATATAACTATACGACTTAGTCTCTTTAGAAGATAAAATATAATAGACTTCTGAGTGATAGATAAGTTTTAGTCTCCACATACCTTTTGTTAATGAAGTTCCTCCAAGATCTTAAGTAGATCTTCTTCAATTGGTGAACACTGTGAATTCTAAAGCTCAACTACACACTTCTGTCCTAATCCGAGACATAACTATAAGTAGACTAGAAATCAAGTATATAGTTTTTATCAACTAAACTTGGCAAACAAGCTTGAGATAGCAACGCTTGCGAGTTCGACCGAGCAGTGCTCTAAAAGAACGTATAAGCATAATCGTATTCATATAAAACTCAAGACTTATATCATGATTCACAAACACAGAGTGATATAATGGTCAAAGATGTCTTAGAAGTGTTTATGAGAGTTGCAGCAATGCCAAACATATTTGCGAAAATAGTTTGTGAGCATCTGCTTAATTCGTACTAGTTAGGTATGTATAGGGGTATACATACATATGAACCGGTGACTTCAAGGTGCTATGGCATGCGTACTAGGTATGTGTACCTTAGTAGTTCACGATTACAAATATTCAAAATCTCAGAGTACGCATACTTGGTATGCGTACTTACCTATATTTCGGAACTCAGATATCTAGGGTACGCGTACCTACCTGTGTCCAGATTTCAGTTGTTCTGAAAAGTCTCTTTCATGTTTTAACATTCCCAATTTCCATATATATGAAATATCATTGCTTGAACAATCTCCAATGATCTACAAAAAATATTTTTGAACAATAAATTGTTCAAAACAAAGGTTTCTAAGGATCTATGAACATCATTGCTTGAATTATATTTAGAGATATTTAACAAGGCAAGTCTGACTCGAAAATTCTTCTTTGCAATATGAAATCAACAAAATCACACGGCATAGTCTCATAAAAATAAAATGGTAATGCCATGAGTAAATAGGATGGTTCAGTCTTCACATACCTCTTTGTCGATGAAGTTCTCAAAATGTCTTCGTTTGATCTCCAGTCTTTGGTCTTCGAGGGTTATTCAGTGATGTCTGATACTCAACTACCATACTCTAATCCTAGTCCGGGACTTGACTTTAGTAGACTAGAAATCAAGATATAGTTTTGTGCACCTAACATTGACAACAAGCTTGAGATAACAAAACTTGCGAGTTCGACCGAGCAGTGCTCTAACAAATTTATTTTTTGCCTTTTCATGTAATATGTTTTATGACATAACACAACCTGACACTCCATTGTACTACATAATAAATTCTAAAAAGTATTTTTTTAAGGCGCCATGAATATTATATTGCATGGAAAAGAAAGATCAAGTTCATAAATCGGTTTAATGAGGGTTTTAAAAACAAAAGGAACCGACACAAGGTAATTGAATTCCATCGTGCCCACCTTTTTGATTTAGAAAAAGAATTTAGTTTTATTATTTTTTTGTCCATAAGTTGGTGAGGCTTTAAATATCAAAAGGAATCAAAACATGGTAGTTGGGTTTTAACGGGCCTACCTCTTATATTGAAAAAAGAGAAATTAATTTTATATTCTTATCCATAGATTTTTATAGGTGAGAATAGAATCACTCCTAAAACAAACAGTATATCCTAAAAAGAAGTGAAAAATCATATTTGAAAATAAATAACCCATGTGAAGTTATAGGGCCCACAAACAAACATCCCATGTGAGGTGACTTTGGAGGGTAGTACATTTAATTCTTCTTTTCTCAAAATTTTCTAGATAAGAAAAAGATATCATTAAACAAAAGCTTTTTGGGACTTTAAGTATAAAAAAATAAAATAAAAATAATATGAAAATAATATTCTAAGGGATAAAAAAAAAGATTATTTATCTAAATACCAGTCCAGACACACGTTCAATGTAAGTTGTCGTTTTGTTCAAAATAAAATCGAATGTTTCATTCAATAAATTTTAATCACAAACATTCATTTACACCAAATCATATGAAATCTTTTACATGATATATATGATATACTATATTTTGTTATCTCCCCGAAACTCTTAATACAAATTTTGCAAGTTCATCATATAATATATATATGCCAGATCGATCAAATATCCCAATCATTCAATGTCAACATCAATAGATAAATAATGACATCATTAAAAAAATATAACTATTTGACACCCTTGATCATGCTTGTTATGTCATTGTTTTGGCTAGAACTTAGTTATTCTAGCAATATTATGTATGTCTGTGTCAATTGCTTTGGAAAAACTGTAATTTTTGCATCTCGTTGGCCTTGTATGAAAGTTTTCTTTTAGAACAAACATTTTAATCTAATTAACATTCTAAACCTGCAGTAATCCGTGAATTAATCATAATAATTTTAGAGTAACTTGATATATACGTGGTTCGTCCAAATTGTGTCTAATCTCACCACAAACGTGAAACAAGAAGACGAAAAATGAAGGATACACTTAAAGAGGAGCAGACATAAACATCAAAATGATGCTCAAAAGAAAAGAACATTTGAAGGCCCGACTGTTTTGATCTATGAGGATGAAAATCCGACCAATGAATGTCACAACACCTTGCGTCTACAACAACAGAGAAAAAAATCATAAAGCATGAGAAAAAAAGCGATGGAGATAAAGTAATACATGAGTACCAAAAAGAATTAAAACATGATGGTTGAGTTGTAAATGGTACCTTTTTTTATCTTTTTTATAAAAAAAAAAAAATTATATTAATTTTATCCATAAATTTTTTAGTTGAGTTCCAAATTACTCCTAAACACAAAATGCAAAAAAAAGAAGTGAAAACCTATACTTAAAAATGATGGGCCCATGTCAAAACGATAGGACCCATAAACAAACATCCCATGTGAGGGGTGACTTTGGAGAGTAGTTCACTTTTCTTTTTTTCTTTTTTTCATATTTCTTTGGATGAAGAAAATGTATCTAACAAAAAATATGTTAAAAAGAAAAAAACTACATAAATGTTATAAACCAAGTTTATTCCTTCGTGTCTAAGTTTAGGGTTTACATATCTTGGACACCAAGTCTTCTATATATATATAAATAGAGGCTTAAACATTGTAGTCTATACACATAATAATAAGAATTCTCTCTTCTTTGCTCTCTCTACTTTGTGTCTCCTTCTATCCTTACTAGATTTATCATGCACGTTGCTCTACTAACGGATCCACGAGAACATGGAAGATCCACGACATCCATATGTGGTGGTTTGATTTTTTCTTTTCTTCTTTAATTTATTAAAAGATTTCTCATATTGTTTTATCGGCTTCAATATAGGTATATATTGCTATGTAATCTATTCGAAGTCTACCAACACTTTACATCTCGGAAACATTATAACACAGTAACCTAACTGGTCTACGGGAGGTGGAATGATAAGTGATAACAATCACTTCGTGGTTGGGTGTGTAAGTGTTACTGACGACAAAAGTCATACTTCGTCTTATTCTTTTTACTAATTATTTATCTTTTATTTTTTGATGTATTCCATGTGATTATACGTCTAAACATTAGACAGTGCTTTGTGAATCAAATATTAAATTCAGTACCACCTCAAATAATGTGGTAAAATATCATGGTGGATAGATCTGAGTGTGACTCACCTTCACAAAGACCTAGAATATTATTTTAACCCATTATCTATTTATTTTGGGTGTAATTACTATCCGTGGGTGAATAATAGACATGGCATATATTTATTGGACTTGGATGGATGGTGAATCTTGCAAAACAAAATTGATTTTCCTTTCTTCTCTAACTTTCTAGAGAGAAAAAAAATGGTTTACGGTTTCTATTACCCTATTGAAACCGTAATCACCAAAAATTGGTATTATCGTAATTTGATTACCTTCACGGTAATTATTCACATGCATGGTTGAAAAACCTACGTCCAATTTAATTGGTATCTTTGTATTTTAGACAAAGATCATGTGATTTACCCTTATGGTTTCTGTTTCTTTATAAGAAACCATCAGTCAACCGTAAAGCGGATTTTTCCGTGGTGACTAAACGACAATATTTTTCGTGAATGCGATTTTCATAAATCGTAGAATCCAATTGGTGTTAGATTATATTTTTTTTCCTCCAACGTTCTTATAAGATCAAAGCAAACAAATTGACATACTTTTAAAAAAAATTCAGTATGCTTTGATATTTTCGTCTATTTTAAAGAATGACGATGATCCATTAAAACAAACCTTTACCATCCATATGGTTTTATCTAACAATAAACCATCGATTTCCATTTCTTCAAAGAAACCATTCATTAACCATAAGGTCTTGTGAATGGTGAAGTAGACAGAAAATAGGGAGAAAAGAGAGAGATTCTTGTTCATTATGTGTATTAGACAAATATTATAGCCTCTATTTATAGGGCTAGACACAAGGGCATCCCAATAATAAACGAGATTCACCCTAGATATTCTTAACATAATTACACGTTTATAACATAAGGAAAATTTTCTCTAAGAAGAATATTAATAATACTAATTTATTTATCTTTCTTAAGAAGAATCATATAAGCCAACCATATTTGGTTTTTCCCTATCAATCCTAAAGGGATAAAATGTCGTTATGATATTTTTAATTGCAAATGCCGACGAAACACAGAATCGATACATTCTCGAGGGATATGGAGAAAATTTTATCTTTCTTCGTCGTAAAAAATCTCCAATATTTGGAATGTTCCACTTGTAGTTGGAACATGAATTGACACAAAAGATCAAAGGGTGCGCACCCGGCTTGTTAGGCCATATAATGGTCCTTGTGTGACTATATCGCTTTTTGATATAAATTTTTTTTGACAAAGAATATGTCCATAAATTTATTCTCAATAATTATCTCATCGGCCCTATAGGTAATAAAATTATTGGAGATTTTATTTGCATATGTTGCATGTAACCAATAAAATCCATGGTTGATCTTTAATTTGTATGAACTGCAATATTGGATTTTTTTATGGCTTTTGAAGTCAGTATCTATTGTCCAATGTGGTTTTCTTAAAATCCAGATATTATTAAGAGTATATGTCTTCGATTTAGTCAGATAATACTCTACGAAACTTGTTTTCGTATATGAGATGAAAATATTTCTGCCGTAATCAGGGGGAGACTACACACTACGAAAGGTTGGTGTTAATTAACTCAAAAGTTATATCAGTTTCTCTCTCATCATGATTAAATCAAAAAAGCTGCCATCGGATAGGCGTGAAATTATCTCATTAACTTTTCCATAAGCTAATGCCGTTTGAAAAGGCAAATCCAATCACTTCTAGCAAGAATGTAGCGGTTTGCTACATGCTACAGATAGTGCTCCGATAGAGTCTATCATAATATGATTCAAATTCTCAAAATTAATATCTCCTCATTTGAAGAAGAAGAGATTATATTTCCTGCGGGAACTGGTACCGGTAAAATTTGAATTTTTCAAAGTGTGAATACACTAGAGAATTGTGTTTCGTCATAATAAACTAATGATTGTCGAATATTTATTTAAATTAGCTACTGAAATAATAAATAATGGTGGTTATGAACCCCTCTGCAGAGGAGTATCGACATATGTGATTGGTTGGCATATAATCCAAATTAGATTGGATTGATTTCTCGATTGTCACAATTTTGGATCCAAGACTTAACACCGTAAATGTGCCAAGCCTTATTAATTACAGGTTGGTATAGTCATAATGTGTTATACGAGAAATATGTTCGTTGTGAAAACGATTTGTGGGTTTTCTTTTTGCTCAGACCCTAGGATTGGTTCAGTAATTGTTATTCTTATAAGACACATTTGGCATGGTAGTCCTTGAAGGACTCATATATGGTCGGAGAACATTTTCGAATTTGTAATCCTTGGAGGATTCAAATTATATTTAGGCAGCCACCTTATTTGCTTACATAAGGTTTAACAATCCTTTATGTGTTTTTTAGAAATTTGGTGCAAAACCAAAAAATCCGGATTAATTAGTTGATGACTTCAACGTGATAGGTCTCTTGAGGGGTCCTTAAAAACACAAAAATCCATGCTTCAACAGCATAAATATTATTTTTCTTAAATCTGCAGTTAAAATATTATGCTTGCTTAAAACTTATCTATAATATAGACTATAATTATGATTATGGTGCTTTTAATAATACTCATATAGTTGAGTTAGTATCCATATTTACGTCAAAAGTTGTACTCTTTTCCCTTCGTTTCAGGTTTTGTCCCATGTGGTTTTCCTGAAAAGGTTTCAACGAGGCAACATCTCGTTGACGTTTAATTTAATTTCAAAATGTTGATTTTGTGCTCTTTTTCCTTCGTCCAAATTTTTTCCCATTGGGTTTTACTGGAAAGGTTTTAGTGAGGCAATTTATTCAACATGGTGGTCATCCAAGGGGGAGTTGTATAATTTCTGTTATTTGGTGGATTCCCACCATTAACTAGGTCATTTTGTAAGGCCAAATCAACATAACAAGCCCTTAGTAATTTGGATGTCATTCCGATCCACATAAGGTATGACCACAAATTCAATTTTGTTCACTTATGATAATTTATCTACATCTTGGCTCTATGTTGAAGAAACTACATCAACAACTTCTGCAAATCATCTCGGGAAGCTAGCAATCCATGACACAAGTTCTCAATGTGTTGAAGAAGAATGTAGACTCCGCAAAAGTATTAATCGAAGGCATTACTGCTTGTGCAACACAAATGAAGACTTCATCAACTATCCGACATCTTCATGAAAGCACAATCCTCTTCTACATTCAAGAAATTTGTTCTTCAAAATTGGAAAGTCTCGACTCAAAGATTTGCACGCCAAGATTTGACTGAATTTATCAGGGGGAGCGCCATCATCAAATTAAGGTGCATTCACTGGACTTTATCGCGTTGTCCTCTTTTTCCTTCGTCAAGGTTTTGTCCCACTGGGTATTGCTTGTCAAGGTTTTAATGAGGCAACATTTGCGTGTTCAACACTGTTTCGAATCTTTACATGCTTATGCAATTTAAGGTTTTTCTCTTTTGAGTTTTCCTGGTATATTTGTAATGACTTAGCCACAGTGGTCATCAGGGGGAGTGTTATAAACCAAGTTTATTTACTAAGATGCCCTTCGTGTCTAAGTTTAGGGTTTACATATCTTGGACACCAAGTCTTCTATATATATAAATAGAGGCTTAAACATTGTAATCTATACACATAATAATAAGAATTCTCTCTTCTTTTCTCTCTCTACTTTGTGTCTCCTTCTATCCTTACTAGATTTATAAGAATAAAAAGTTTTTAAAGACTTTTTCTTTGAATATTTACTTCACATAAATAAAAATAAAAACAATAGAAGAGCCAATACACTAAGGAATCAAACATTGGTTCTGTATGAACCAAATAGAAAAACCACATGAAAACGGCCTCCAATAATTTTTTTTTTTAATGTGGGTCCCACTGGGCCCCACCCCTCGGGAGACGTGAAGGGGTGGGCTGTGAGAGGCGGTTTTTCTCACGTTGTTTTTCTCTCGGTCCATTTATAATTTCTGGGAATCAAAACGAATTTAAGACTATTTTTGTAGTTATATTGTGACATGTTCAATTCAATGATTTTTTTCTTTTTTATTGCTCCATTATTATTTAGCTTTCTGTTTACATCAGGGACTCATGCTGCTTTTGAATCCTCATTGCAAGTCAAGAAAGCAGACCCGTGCAAGTAAAACTGTTGACCGAAATGGATAACTCGAGCTGGCACAATATTCTGATGTTCAAAAATGGAAAAAGCGAGAAATGAATAAGATAAAAACATCATATCATATTATCAGAAAACGGATACTCTGAGCTGTAAACAGTAAATTGCGTTTCAGAGTAAATCAGAAAGAAACAAAATTGACCTAAACTGAGTTTTCAATTCTGAAGTCTGAACTAACCCCCCGTATTTACGACCATACCTACCGAGTATTTTCGTAATAAACTTAAAAAGCAAACCTTGTTTTATTTTACGTCGTCCGGAATAACCAACGAAAAATACTTGCGCGGTTTTATTTCCAGTGCAAACAGTGTGATGAATAAACAACGAGTATTTGGGTTCAGGGTTCGGTAGGCGAAAAGTGATGAAGAGAGAGTTCAAAAACTCTGAAAACAGAGAACCGCAGAAGATAGCAAACCACAGGAGAGAGAAGGGAGATATTAAAGAGATACAGAATGGCTGGGGTTATGCCTCAGCAGTCCACGGTGCCATTTCCGGTTCCGGTTCCGGCACCAACCACCACTACTAGTAGTCCGAATCCACACGACGCGTCCTCCATGAACTTACTTCGTGTTGCAATGGTGATGGAGCGGTTTAAAGTATGCTTGCAGGACGCAACAAACTTCAACCCGGCTGAGTTCTGCGGTCTCTGTCTTTACTTAGCAAGGTTAATCTTCTTTCTTATGCTTCATTTCTTTGTACTCAAGTAATCAGAACAAATTCAATCATTTTATCTGGTTATTATTATGGTAACTAAGATAACAATTTATGACCTAAGTATATCTTTAACCACACTTATTTTTGGCTAAATGCTCATTAATGACGGCCTGAATCTGCATTTTAGGGTTTCATCGCTCAAGTTTTTTTTTTTTTTTTTTGGGTTTAATTTACTGAATAATCAATTACTTTTTCTTGTTTGAGTTTTTGATTTTTATATACTATCTTCATTGATTCAATAGTTTCACTTTGTTTTCCTCGTATTTTTTCTGTCGTTTTGGGTCAATCTTTGTTCTTTAATGTAAGGTTGAGAATGAACAATGAAGTTGTTATTATTGCTACTCTAATATGTCAATTATTTTGTTATTAGGGTAAACATGCATGATTATTTTAAGGGAAGGGTAGAATCTTGTTACAAAATTATTTTGATTTATTTATTTTATATTCTTTTTTATTAAGGATGTGGTTTCTTGGCCTATCCCATCCCATGATTTCTCCCTTTCGTAGCCCAATCCCATCTATTAAGCCATCTTAATAAGAAGTTGAAGTTTCAGTTTAGAAAATTACAGATAGTCCCGGCACAAGTTTGTTAACTTGGAACTCTTTTTTTTTATTATTATTTTTGATCAACAATACGATACTTATATATATTATATAAAAGAACGAAAGGATTACTGTCAATACTCTTGATTTGAGAAGGAACAGACAAGTCTGATGCCCTATAGTTACAGAAGCAACACAAAACAGTCACCTCACTATTTCCTTCCATTTAACCATGAGGTCTTCAAACCTGATGCCTTCCAATGTGCGAGAAGGGTGCGACCAGTATAGTATACTAGCCTTCACTTCATTTATAATTTGTTGAGTATTCATCTCCGTCACATTCTTTGGTTTCTCTCGTTCCATATTTCCCATCAAACCTCAAAAGAGAGAGTGCTCCAAATGAAAGTTCCTTTGGTTGAAACGATATCAAGAATTGTTTCGTTGAAGACCATTTTCACATCCTCACCTTAGTATATCCTTGACAACGTAAAACAAAGTAAACCACTTGGTGTTTAAATAAGCAACTGTCGGAAAATGTCAATTTTGTTTATCTTTGTTGTCTAAAAAGGTTAAGACTAGTATTAGCTTCAGCGATGCAAGAACAATGAGTTTTTTCCTGGGCACTTGGGGAATTGATTGTGTCGACTGACAATATGTTGACACTTGTATTATGATTATGGTAAAGGAATCCTTCCAGGATGAAATAAAGTTTTTTCACCTGTATCTTTTTCATTTTATTTGTTGTCCTTTTTGCTGCTTAATAGGTAGTTCTGTCATAGCAGGAAATAAACTGCACAAATACTCTTGTGGTTTTCATTCTCCCTCCTTTAGTTGACAAGGTATGCTTTGACAAATGCAGAGGTATTGATTATGCAGTTGCCAACAGCGAGATTTCACCCAGAGCCTCTGAAATGCCTATACTGTTTAAACAAGTAACCACAATCTACTTGCTTACCTTTTTAATTGATCTTTGTGTTTGATAACTGTACAGCATGACACATCTCCTATTAAACGGGTCGTAAGTAAGATCTGATGCGGTATTTCCATGTTCAGTTTTAGCATGAATTATCATCATTTATGCTTTTGTGCATATGCATGAAGAAATTGAGCACATATACATAAAGGAATCAGTATATGTAACGTATTGCTGGTATTATTTTGAGAAAGTAAGTTCTGTTGAGTACTTGACATTATTAATATTCACTTGACTTGTCTATATCCTTGGTAAATTGAAGCGTAGACAAAATAATATTCACTTGACTTGTCTATATATCCTTGGTAAATTGAAGCGTAGACAAAATTCTGTTCATACTATATTTTGCTACATTGCTAGTCACTACTTCTATAGGTACATGCCTTCCATCTCTGCTTAGCATTGACATGTAGTATATGGCTCTGGTAGAATATTGGTCTATTTGAAACCTTATATATCATTGAAGAAAAAACGTATTTTGTGTTGATAATTTTGGAAGTCCGTACGAAATCGTTACTCTCGGCGGGCTATTATTGATTTCTCATTTACTTGGAATGTATCTTTTTATATCATTACCTTTTGAACATACATTCTTATGATACCTTTTATTTAGGTTTATCAACATAAAAGTGACAACAGCCTTCAAGCAGCAATAATGTTGCTGATGATATCTGCCAAGGTATTTCTTGCATGCTGGTGCTCATACTTCTGTTTGTAATTGTTTCAACTCTATTTGTCGTGTTAGTAAGAGGTTATTGATTTAATGTCGACGGAAGGATGGAGTTGCATGAAATTAAGTTTCCTAGATAAGGAGGCTTTAACTAAAGCTGTGGATCCATTTGGGTGCATCGAATTCCCATCTTATGCCACTTCAGATTTGACACGATTTCACTAGAACACCTCCGCCGGGCCTGCATGGCCATGATCTAACGACTCAAGGGGTGATGTAATTAACTTGTAGATTCAGGTGAACCCTTATCTTTGGATTATCACCTTGATGTAAACCTTACATAAGAAACACTAGAGGCACAAACAGAATCTCTGGTCATACAAATGACTCGTATTCACGTTAGTTGTTCGATGTTAGGATAATTAAGGCGTTTTGTATTTTTTAGTTGTTGCATCATTCTAGGGGATACTTCTTCTTCTTCTTTTTTTTTATTAATCTTTAATTCTGGTTACTTTTATTTATATGTATGTATGTGCCATTAAATGTTATATTCACCAGGTTTAACCAATGCCATTGAACATGGCACACAAAGGCTCATCAGTTGGTTGGTTAAATGATAAAAATAAATAAAATTTCAAGCATAGATAGCACACAAAAGCCATCCCGATTTATTATGTCGATTGAGAGATTGAGATCTAATGTAAATGATGCATACAAGAATAAGTTTGTGTACGCTGCACATAGTGTTTGATACAAACCATATTATGTTTCCAGAATATTTGTCTCTTTGAAAGTATTTAACTGTTACATTATCTGCAGGTAATAGTAAATAATAGTGTGACCTAATGGGGATTTCATAAGAAGGTGCACACAAGAGACATAAATGACTTAGGTGACTTATTCAGCCACATTAAAGAAAGTGGAGCAATTCATCATGAGAAAAATTATGTTAATAGTAAAATAAATTGAAATACCATAGTCTGGCCAATCAGTAGCTAGTTACGTGTCTGTTTGTGTCTCGGATCAGACTTCAGCACCTCTAGTCTGTGGTGGACTGTCCATTACTGCTGGATTGCTAATTATGAGACTTTAAATTTGTCATATTCACTGCTGTCCAATTTTTTTTTAAGTCTCCTGGTTGAGCCAAACATGTATCTTATTTCAAACCATTCTTATGCAAGTATACATAAAGATTGTGATTGCTCATTGCTACTGTTTGCAATGGTAGGGTGCTTGTAAAAGTGGATGGTTTACGGCCAGGGATGCAGATGAACTTCTTAAGCTCACAAATGAGGTTATTCATTGTTCTCAAAGTTTCTAAATTCATGGTGCTGTTCAGATGTTTCTAACAGTAGAATTTTTCTGAATTTTAGCTAGGAAGCCTCTTTTATAGTACTGAGAGTATCCAACCTGAATCAAGCAATGCTTCTCTTATGATTTCCAAAATTATGTCCAGGTATGAACTGTTTTATGCTCTGTTTTGTCATCCAAAACTTTAGCAGAAGCGATGCTTCTCTAATGAGTTCCCAGTTATCTTGTTATTTGTTACCCATACCAGTTAAAAAGGTTTTTGTGTTGTTTTTCTCTCCAAAGAGGGCACTTTTAATATTGTCTCTGGTATTGCAAACACTGAAGAACTACCATTAATTTGGTAGCACGTCAAGGTCAGTGACACCAAGTGTTGTACTTGGATATGCAATTCAGAGTGTTGAGGCTAGAAAAACATGAAAGCTGTTGTCCACTATGCAAGAGTACTTCCTATATTATAGGCAAACAAGAAACCCAAAATACAAACCAGAGTAAACTAAACACCATCTGTAGTCAGCATGTTATAGACTTCTAACATTCAAAAGGTTAGTATTTAGACGAGTATTGTGCATACTTTCAAGTTTGATATCTTCTATTCTTATTACCAACATTTATAGAGAACTGACTCTCTCTTTTTTTTTTTTTTACTTTGTAAAGGAAAAATATTTCATTTGTTTTTCTTAACTGTTAAATGTGAAGAGTAAAGATATTTACCTTGGGAAGACAACGCTTACGTTCTTGTTGCCATGTCTTCCCTTTTCAGCTTCTAGAATGGTCGTCTTTTTTTATAATTGTTTGTGTCCCTTGTTATATTGGATGCTAAATTATCATGTTATATAATCGGCTAGATGCAAAGCACAAGCCAAAATTAACAATCTTTTCTTTGGTCGAACGAGTTGTTGATCTGATGTTGTATTTTAGGTTTGTACTTCATATGGTTGTACTCATTTATGAGGATGATCTGTTACGTGAATGTAGCATAATATGTTTTTTTCCCTTATTTTCTTTCACTTTCTTTACAGATACTATCCGCGAATGAAGATGGGCCACATTCTTGCTTCTCTTGAAATCAAGGTTTGCTGATAGTTCGGGCATTTCTGTGATAAAAAGTATTTATATTCTTTCTTACTTTATGTATATATCCATGAAGCATTATGTCTTTTCTGTAGCCTGGCTATGGGGCTTATGGAACTGATTTTGATATCCCAAAGAAATTGATGACTGAGCACGAGAAACTAGTAAGCATCAATTGAGTTTGAGTTGCTCTACCTCGCTCACTACTATATGTAGAAATGTTTGCACAGCTTACTCCTTTTTTCACCCCTTGCAGCACTTATTTGTAGCTCGAATGGATAACACAGAGACATCTTCTTGCATCGTTAGTCCTCCTCTAGTAAAGTAAGTTTTTTTTTTTTTTTTTTGTTTCTCATTGCTCTTCAACTCCATCGAGTTAATGTCTTCTACATATATCCTAAACATCCCTTCGTTCTTATGTAGCTTTCTGTTGAATGGAAGAGGAGTCGACGGAAGAACTAATATGTCAATGGTGGTTTGCCTAGTTTCTCTGGCTTTCTGATGTTCCTTTTTTTCCTAGAATTATTGGTAATAGTTGTCTGTACGAAATCTGACCTAGTCCTTTGTTTACTCTGCATGCCTTAATGTAATCAGGACAATGGACCTCAATTTCCAACAAATGTTACTTCAATGCTTAGATATGGAACAAACTTGCTACAAGCGGTTGGGCCTTTCAATGGTCTGCTCATATCAGATTCCGGGTCTCTTCTTGTTGACTTTCTTGTGTGAAACTTGTCTTATTGAGTGAACGAATTAACTATTTTGCAGGCGATTATTTTGTGGCAGTAGTGGTCATGAGTGTAATGTCATCCTCAGAGGTTCCAGTATTGCAAGATTATGTCAGACCTCTTATAGCTGCACATAATTCAGGTATGCTGTGAGGACCAAATCGTTCTGTTAGTCATTTCTGAAGACACTGGAGTTTATACCATATGTTTAATTACCGAATAAAATCTCTATCACAGTTTGCATGGATAAGCAAAATATAACAGTTTAGGAATTCCTGTCTAATAGAACATATAAATAAAAGTGACATCAAACTAGAGAGATTATTTTGCTCAATTGGAAACCATGTCCTAGTTGATTTACCAAATCTTGCACTGCTGAATTCAAATTATAAATTTGCAACTTTTCATATAGTTTGAAGGGGTGAGGTTTATGATTTGAAGGCCTTGTGAAATCGATTGATTATGGGCCCAATTTAATAAGGGTCTTTTTAACTTGTATCCCAGTATACAAGCTAACAAGATATTAAACTGTTATTTTTGCATCAAAGTTCGAAAATTTCACCGAGACTATAAATGGTTGGTCTACAACAATTTTTAATTTTAAAAGAGATGTTATTTCCTAAATTGCCCTTGAGCACAAAATAATTTTCACATTCTCGGTTATTAGTCTGCCTTTATTCTTAACCATTGAGAAGCGGACACATATATGATTTCTACAAGCAAAGAACAAATTTGATTTAGATATATTTTTATTAGTTTCTATAAAATAGGAAAAACTAACGAAAAATGATTTTACATTCAATCCGGAAATATTATTTCTCCAACAAAGAAAAACGTATTTTCCATATTTTTGGTAATAATGAAATAAAACCGGACATGTTTTAAAAAGAAAAATGAATACTTATATTTTCCTTCGAAGAGAAACCCTTGTTTCATGGCACTGAGAATAGGTTATTTCATTTTGTAAGTTTACTACTATCCATATAACTTGGCTATTCCTTAGCCAGCTGTCTAAGCGAGTCACCTTCTTCTAGGCTCCTTAAATATGGTAAAGGTACTACTTAATGATGGGAAATCCATGGGGTGATTGCTTTGAAGTATGGCATGGTCGTATCTGTTTTTCAATCATCTATAACCTTATTCTCATTTAATTTGACGCGAAATTTATGCATTGGTGTGTCAATGTGCATTATCGTAGCTTATTCGTAAGTTGGACAGCCAATTTCAGAAGTAATATTCGTCTTTGTTCTTATGATAGACACGGATATAATTGAGGGGTCATCACGAATATCAATCAACTGCCCGATAAGGTATGCTTTCATTCTCTTGAGTATTATTTGGTGCATTTCGTTCTAACTGTCTTCCACCTTGATAGACCAGTTTTCCATTTTGCACATGTGATTAACTTGAAAGTTGTCAACTTGAATAAATATTGTGTTTGAGTTATGGAAGCTCTCAATCACTTCTACGATGAATATTATGCTCTTGTTTGGCATTTATTGCAATTGAAGTACACCCCAAAAATGCAAAATGTGACTATTAGAAGGGTAGCACATATGCTTCTCTGTAAGCAATAATAAACTCTTCCTTCAATCTTCTGAAATGTAGTGTCTATATTGTACTCCCTCCGTTTTTAAAAAAGAGATACTACCACTTTTCCAATTTTTGTTAGGCTAAAATGAAAAAGTGATAGTATCTCTTTTTTTAAAACGGAGGGAGTCTTTTACAGAGTCCTTCGTGCTACTCCTTCAAGAGTTGTTTGCCAGCATTCTTTGTAACTAGAACTGTATATCCTTATCATGGCCTGGAATATATAGCCGAGTAGTAGAAAATGAGAATGAAGGAAGAAAAGAGCTAAATAGCAGATGGAAGAGTTCAAATGTGCTCAAGACAGTTGAGTCTTTTTTTCTTTTTTTTCTTTTCTTTTGGCTCAAATGGCAACTAACTAATAAGCTGCAAACCTCCTCTAGAAGATCATACACACTGCAAGCCTAAGGGTTGGAGCTTGCCATCATAGTTGCTGCAAGCTTAGGAGGACTGTGCCCTGAAAGTAACAAAAAAGCCAATTCATTTTGCTGTTGAAAATAACCTGACGTTCTTAGCGATACCCGCTTTAAATAGAGTGTTTTAGTTTAATTAGAAGCTGCATAAATTGTTCAATGTAGTATATTTCTTCTGTATGTGTGCAATTTGCGAAACAATTATCATTTGGGTTTAGTATTAGCTGTATATATCATAACAGCATATTACTCTCTTATTTCGATTGAAAATGCTCCAATACATGCTTCCTTTAATGAGCTGAGCTAATTTTCTTGCATTACCTATGCATTACTTCTCAGCTTAAAGCACATTAAAACTCCAGTTAAAGGACACCTTTGCAAACATCACCAGGTGAGAATTTAAAGATCATTTGTGCCATCAGTATAGTTGCCATATAGATTGATTTTTTGTGGTTAAGCACTTAAGCTGTTACAGTTATTGTTGAATCTCCAACAGGCTTCATCCCTTAGGCGTAAGGAAACCCTTTAAGTTTATACTCATGCTTATCGTTTATCACTTTTCCTTTTGGGCATATATAATCTTTGTGGCTGAACTTGAACTGCGCAGTATTTTTGTTCTTATTGTATGAGTTTCTCCGTGCATTGTGCAGTGTTTTGATTATGACAACTTTGTTGAGATAAACTTAAGACGGCCATCTTGGCGCTGTCCTCAATGTAGTCAATCAGTTTGCTACACTGATATACGGGTCGATCAATTCATGGCAAAGGTATATGGTTTCGTATGCGTGTATGTTTCTTTGGATGTCGTTCTCTTTCGAATTTAAATAATCATGTTTATTGCTCAGGTCCTGAGAGAAGTAGGAGATGGTGTTACTGAAGTTATCATCTCAACAGACGGATCTTTTCAATCTGTCAGTGAAAACAGGTGCCAGCAAGATATGTCAGAGGAGTCTGAATCTTCAAAGAGTGCGGGTAATATTGTGGACCTTACAACAGGAGTAATGGACACTATAGATGCTCGGGATACTTGGGACATGGAAGATAGAAAACCTGCCCCAGAGATTCTTCAAAGTTTTGCATTTACTTCCACTTCCATACGACCCCACCTTTGGAAGTTGGTACTCATCAGGTTCAGGACACTGCTCCCCCAGTAGGTGATATCTGGGCGGGAATTCTCTCAGCCTGTTCTAACTCTTTTGGAATGTCTACTGGTGTGTCTGATCCTCCTTCTGCCGATTCTATGATGTCAAATGTGCCAAGAGATATTGTTGCTCTAACGCTTGATCAACTAAGTGGGGTTTCCCGTGGTGGACCGTCTCGAGATAGCAGTGTATCTATGTGTCAAGATCAATTTTCAACACCAACTAGTACACGATTTCAACCTTCTCCAATTGGAAATCCAGCTGCCCAGGCTGGTGTTGGATCAGCATTAACCAGAAATGTTGCTAGAATACCGATAGCAGGTCAGGCACTTCCTGCATGCAATTTTCTAAATTTGACAAATCGAAGTTCGAATCTTGAGATGCTGAACACTTCCATTGCTTCTGATACTTCTTTTTCTTGGGTACCAATTGGCTTTGACACAGGTGGAAATGTCACAGAAATGCAACAACAGTTTAGTACTAGGTCTTCTATGAATCATCCCCAATCTTCTGGTACTGCTTCAACTGCCATGCAGCCTCATTTGCTCAGACAGGTTTGGTTTATTTATCTGCCCAACAATTGCCAGATTACTTGTGTTAAATTAATATGCTGCTTGGTCTTTTCTTTCTGCTGTCTCGTTTCCCTCATTTCTTCTTCTTCTTCTTAAATTTTTACATCAGTTGCATGTGCAGAACTCATCCCAGAATAATATAAACGTTCCAAGCTTCTCATCCCAGCAAATTGCAGGCCTTCCTGCAACCACACAAGTACCAAATTCTCATCACCTACATAATTCGAACACCAGAGTTTCACAATCCACACAACTTCCTAACATGTATATGGGACCATTTACTTCTCATTTTACAAATCAACAGGTTCCGCTATCCACATCACAGCCTTCAATTATTGGAACTCCTAATAATTTCTTACAGCTTCAACAGTCAACATTCCAAAGTTTCCCTCGATCCACAACACCGCCATTTAGCACAATGGTACCATCCTCTCATATCCCTCAACCCAACATTCGACGCGGTTTACAAGGCAGTAACAGCCAACACCCGTTGGAAAGCTCACTGAGCATGCAATCTCGTCTTGCTGTTGCTGCTCAACAAGCTTCCAGCATGGCAAGAGTACCACCAGTAACACCGGTTCAATTGGGACCAGCTAGAATGGGTTCAAATGCTCCGGTGACAACTGTTGGTCCTTATGGATCTTCAGTTGGTGAGCAACGTACGAGAGGGACAGCAGCAGGAGTGGTGCAATCTGTTTCAAGAACAGAAGACTTGGTGGAGTTCTTACAAGAGCAAAACCACCCCATGAGACGAATGAGGGGAAGTTTGGCTGGTCGGGTTTTTCCCGCCCAGTACGTTATACAGCCAACTCAAGGAGTTCAACCTGCCAGACCACCACCACCTATCCTATCAGCTCAATCTGCAGTTCATCAGCCGCTGAATTATGTCGAATGACAGAAGATAGGGCATTGGCATTATTCCTTTAACTATGTTCCAAATAGAGTAGGGTTAATTGGCTAACATAGAGTAGAAGTAGGTATAATCTTTTTGTCTGTAGATAGCAGGTTAAATTTTAAAGCCCTCCTTTTTTGTAGAGTTAATTATAGTTGTTTTGGGAATAGGTTTCAGATTGAGTGGCTCTTGTCGTATAAAGTGAACTTTTGTTGATGGTAAAGGGTCAAATAGTTCTTTTAAACCTAGGGTAATTAAGGTGACTGGTTAATTCGATTTTCCAGTCTGTATTTTCTGATTATAGATTGTGCTTAGGTATATTTGAGAGCCCAAGTGATGAAAAGGTATATCAAACATTGCTGGTTGTTTAGGTTGGTAGGAATTTAATCTAGCCGATTACATAATAAAAATAAATATAGAAGCCAAAATCGTAAAGTTTTTATTATAACCCCAGCAATTGTGTATGGTGATATTTGTGGGCATTTTTGTATGGTGATATTTGTGGGCATGTTCACCGGCAATGTCGACCATTTCAATACTCCATAACTATGTTGTGCTAGGGGTGAGGCATGCCTAAGGTGCCAGGATTTTTTTTCTAAAGCATAATGGCTTACATTTTGCACCTTGGGCCTTTTTTTATCTAGGCGCTCGTTGCCTGATTTTAGCGTCTAGGTGAGTGCCCAAGGTGCCTTTGATGATTGTTGAGGTATATATAACCGTGCAGTCTTATGTTCGCTTATTGTCAACGCTGAATATATTTACCAGATTGCTTGCCCTAGTTTTTAGGTAGCGTGTATGTTCTTCCGACTTTTCCTAATAAGTGCTTGTTTTGATGGTGCTAGTGAATTGACATCTAAAACTTTTGATTCCAAGGCCAAGCACTATGGTGCTTGGTATCCCTTCCCTATCCCTCATATGTAGGGAAGGGATAGAAGGCCGAAGGCAACCTCATTATGGTGCCCTCTTTTCCCTTCCCTACATGATACTGCTGCTCAGTAGCCGTATGAATAGTGCCATACGGCTACTCAGCAGCTGTATCAAGTCAACGAGTTGACTTGACCAATACGGCTACTGAGTAGCCGTATCATAGGGTTAAGTCATCAGGAGAGTGACCTCCCGCGACATTTCTTCTTCTTCCTTCTTCTTTTCTATTTTTCTCCTCTCCACAACCTCTTTCGATTTGAAGACTCTCTGGTGCGATTCAGGAGCTAAAATTCAATGGGTTTGTTCATTAGTATCCGGTGAAGTATTTCCCTTTTTCAATTTCGTGTTTCATCAACTAAATCCTCCAAGGTGAGTGTTTCAAATTTTAGGGTTTAAATTTAATTTGAGTTTGATTATGATTAAATTGGAGATGTTAGGTTGATTATAATGTGTCCTTGTATGTTGTTTGATAGTTTGAGACATTGTTGATTGAATTTATGATAGTTTGTTGATTGAATCAAAGAGGTTGTTGTTTATGAATGATTCTTGATTTAGATATGGTATTGTTATTGATAATTTTGGATTGATGGATGATTAAATGAATATGTATTATGTCTAGGCGTGATTGTTGTCAGAGAGATTGTATTTGGATGGATAATTTAGGATTGATTCCTTTTTTGTTGTAGTTTGATAGATAACGTGGCTAATTTTTTTTTGTTGGTCTTGTACAATATATATCCATTGTAGAATTTTTGCATAAAATGGATTGTTTTGTGATGATTTTGTGTACATGTGTGTTGTAGATGAACTCCGATGATTGTCAACGAATTATGAATGATAGAATTCCGGTGTCTTCAAAAGAACATAGTGATCATAAACTGAAAATCCCAATCTCGACAGATGAGAGGCAGAAATCTCTGAAACATCGAAGTAGTGTAAGCCAACTTCATGAAATGTATACATGCAGCTTGTAGATTTCCACATGCTAGACAACTTGTAGACGACTGTGGGTTTGGTTCAATTTTCAAAATACATTATCCGAAACTACAAAACAACTGCCTAACTACTGGTATATTTGAAAGGTGGTGGCATACCACCAATACATTTCAATTCTCTAGTTTTGAAATAGGGTTTACCCCATTAGACTTCACTCAAATTACCGGAATTCTTATTGGCCGAGGAAATCGCATATCATTGGAAGAAATTAGTATGGACCAACTGCATCAGATTGCTCCCCAAACCATAGATTGTTTGCTCCCATATATTAACGCATACTCTACAACAAGAAGAAGGAAAGGAGGTGAAACTATGGAGATAATTGGAATACAAGAAGTTAGACAAGAAAACTTAGTCGACTTGAGAGTTCATATTGTGGATCAAGAAGAGTTTGATTAAAGTGTTTCTTGACCATAGACTCGGCCTAGAAAACGATGTTCTATTTCAGGAGCAAATTGCAAGATGGTTTTTGATTTTGTGTTTTGGGAATATCCTTTTCCCAAACAAGAACAATGTTGTTGAGATTAAATGGCTTAGTATAATGAGGTTTTAAATGTCTTTGAGGCATTATGATTGGGGTTCGGCGTTGTACGGTAGTATGTTATGGGGCTTGAATACTGCAGTAACGTGCAACAAGCCTGACTTGCAGTTTTTTTCGTATTCATTGATGGTAAAAATTCATACCCACTTGTAATCTTACTTTCCTTACTTGTTATTTATTGGAGACCGTATAGTGCAATTAGTTGTTAATCATAACTAATATTGTTGCAGCCTTGGTTTTGGGCATATTTCCGATGTCTATTTCCCTATACAAAGGCGGAGAATGAAAATATGGATCCGTGTCCAGCGGGTAGGTTATATGATGGAGACCAAAGAGACTTGAAAAGAGGCGCACAGAGTGATACAGGTACCCATTCAGTGACTCTTGTGCGTTACCAGATTGATAACTTCTCATTTGATTCTGTAGTATGGTAGCCATGGGAGGAAAGTGAATGGAAAACTAACCCCGAGGTGGTAGAGGCTAAACAAATGTTTGTAACAAGGAGGGTCTTTTATGATCCATTTGGTCACAACACCTTGTACCTGGGCGAATGGTGTCTCAAACAAGTTCTTGGAATGACAAAGATTACTCACTGCAATCCTCCCGATTCAACAAAGAGACATCAACACCGCCTATTTTTACGCCGACCAAAGACCTTAATCCCTTGCATTATGTTGAAGTAACCGATCCACGAGTATAAGTTGTGGTGGAAGGAGAGGTCGGTTAAGAAGTACTCGGGTGTAATTGTACACGAAGGAAATAGGGATTTGTATGGTACCCAAGATAACGATGCTTATGTACGCCGACCAGCACCACCACGAAAAAGCACATACACAGAAGAGTTGGTGCCCGTCGATCGTCATCTCTTCCCATATCCACCAAAAAATCTGACAACTAAAATATGCGGCCCTGATTTTAATGCACATGATATGCCTGTTGGAATGGAGTATTTGAGACAGTTTCCTAAACCCAATTATAATGTCGATCAGGGTACATCTGTGAGTATCATATGTCCTTCAATTCTTATACTCTCTCTTTTTTGGAAAAGAGATACTTTCACTTTTTCAATTTGGCCTATTTTTAGGCTAAAATGAAAGAGTAAAAGTATCTCTTTTCAAGAAACCGAGGAGTATATTTTACTTATGAAAAAATATAAACTCATGTCGGTGTTTATTTTGTATACATGTGAGATGTGGTGTCGTGCATATCAGGATTCACAATAAAAACTCATGGCTCAACAACAATTCTATTTCGACCACACAAAGGAACTACAACACCAAATCAAATATGGTGCAAAATCCCATCAGAGATTTGTGAGAGAGTATGAACCACCATATACATGTGAGTCTACCCCAGGCCATTCTTGTGATTCGGGACCGTCGACGAGTTCTTTTGTTCCAGACAGTCAATAAGAATCTTACCATCCTTATAATTCGTTTGAGCCACTCAATCAAAGTACAACCACGTACCCACTACACCAAATTCCCGGATTCGTAACATGCATTCGTAACGGCTTATGGGCCGTTACAAATTTCCTAAAATTACAAATGGCGCTTACAAAAAATTCAGTAACAGTCAAGTTACTAATTTTTTTTAAATTCGTAACAGGGCTTAGCCGTTACGAAATTTTTTTAGGCGTGCCAGTCACACGCTTGGTCACACTAGGTGGTCACACTTGGATATTTTTTTCCACCCAAAGCAGAAACAGGCAGAGGATATTTCCTCCCCCTCTTTATCTTACCCATACATCTCGAGTCTCGACTATTCCCCATTCTTCTTCATCTCTTTTTTTTTCTCCGCCTTATCTCTCTTCTTTTCTCTTTTGTCGATCAAAGCTTCTTCCATACGGATCTGCATAGTTCTAATGAGTGTGTTGGTATCCCAACAGAGTGTCCATGATATTTGCTTGTCCTGTACAAAGAGATCTAGAGAGAATAAGAAATTAGAGTTTCAGTGATAGATGGATCTAAAAAAATTAGGGTTTCAATACACAGAGAAAGTAGTGAAAACGAAGGGGAAAATTAACTGAAGTCTTGAGTATAGAGAAAATAAAGCGAGAAAAGGATGATTTAGATCTTAATCTTTCGGAGATGGGTTCATTTTTAAATCAAGTTTCGAGTGAAGTTTGTGAGTATTTTACAGAGTGGGTTCGAGTTGAAATTGATGAGGGATTAGAGGATGAGTTGATGCTGCGAATCAATGATGAAGAAAATGGATTTCTGGATTTGAAATTGATTTGGGGGATTTTCAAGTTGTTCAGTGAGTTTGATTTGGTATGGACAAGAAGATTGAGATCGATGGGTTTTACTCGATTTGAGTTTTAACCCCAGTATCCCTAAGAGATTAGTTGTTGGTGGATGTTTACTGTGAGAATTCAAGAATTGAAGAAGAAATTGTTTCCGTTGATTTGAGAGATGGTGGTACTGTGTTGATGGGTCCTGGTGGTGATTTAGGTTAGGTGAAGAAAGAGATGATGATACTGATTTTTGTTGTGTTGTGTAATTGAAGATCAGGGATGAAGAAGGATTGTTGTTCATTGTTGCTGTGGTGATGGTGAGTTTGTTTGATGTTGTCAAGTTCAGAGATAGAGATGTTCGTTGAACAAGAGATGATCTGGTGGTTGTTGGTTGTAACTGAAGTGCTGAGAAGGTTCTGAAATGGAGTCAAAGGAACTGAAGATGGTGATAGATTGATACAAATGAAGAATTAGGGTTTGAGTTTTGAGAAGAAATCAATGAAGTGTTTGTTTCCGTGATCGAATGGGAGTGTGTTTGAATATTCATGCTTGCTTCAGATTCAAATGCAGTTGATGTGCTATTGAAGCTGAGAAGAATGGAAAGTTACAGCCTGAATGGAATAATGCAGTAGAGTTGCAGCTAAGTTATGGCGGTTGAAGCAATGATTGTGGCTTGTGTATGAGGTGATAAGTATGGATTGCAGTTAGGATTATCAGTGTTGGTAGCTCTTATTTGCTGCAACCGTAGTTTGGTGAAGATTGCAGAAATGATCGAATGTCAATGAGTTTGGTGGTGTCTTGGTGTGAAGGAAAGCTGGTTATGAAGCAATCGCAGGAGATGGTTAAGTTTCAAATGGTGGTGCTGAGAGCCAGAAGAACAATGGATTTCTGGATTGTTATAGATGGATGGGAAAATCGATGGGTTAAACCTGACTGGAAGAAGGATGAAAACATGGCTGGGGAGTGGAACTTTACTTCCAGAGAAATGGGACTATGATGCTAATGACAAAGGTAATGATATTTTACTCATTCTTTTTGAACAAATTAATATCTCAGAATTGTGATGATTGTTAATTTCTCATAGACTTGCTAGATTCCAAAATACTTAGTTAACTCTAATTTGTTTTATTAGGTATCCAAACCAGCAAAGACTACAGATTTTTTGCCATCTCTCGCGCATTCCTGAGTTCAGTAACAAAGGAAAGATATTGGTTTTCCAATTCAATGTTAAACACGAGCAAACGCTTGATTGTGGTGGTGGCTACATGAAGTTGCGCAGTGATGACGTTTACCAGAAGAACTTTTATGGTGACACTCCGTACAGGTAACTAATACTGGTTTGTAACTTTGTGTACAAGTGTTGGTTAAATAAGGTTCTAATATAGTAAATTGGCCTAATATTTATTTATGTATTACCAGACACATTAAAATCTCTAAAATTCCTTATTTGTTTCATCATGTATAGTTCGATTTCTCTGTTCACAATATACCATATATCGCATCTTCTCCGTTTTGTTTCATCTGTAGCAGCTAGAGTCTAAAAATTTAGATTTCGTACATTGTATTGTTTGATAGAGCCTTGAATGGTTAGCTGAAAAGGCACTTTTTGCAGTAAAAAGCCTGGAATGGCAATGTAAATTTGCAAAACCCTAAAACATATCTTTACTTAACTCATAAGTCAGAGTCTCTTCAGTCGGTCTATCTATGTTAGGTCTTTCCCATGGACGGTGATGGGAGTTTGGTGTCGGTTGCTAGAATAGGTTTTGGTAGTACTATCTCTGTATTCAAAATCAGCTTTCTAGCCCTTATTATGGATGATAGCTTAAAGGTAAAGCTCAAGAGTCAAGACAAGGCCATTTCAAAAGTAAATTAACACAAATATGGTCATAGTAATTTCAAATTTTGAATGATAACTGAAAAGTATTACTTGACTCTCAGACTTGTGTACTGAATTCAGAGAAACCACACTCCCCCTCTGTCTCTCTCTCAAACCCTCAGAAAACCAATCACCTATCTCTGTTTCCTATCTCACAGAACTAATCATGTGTAGACTCACTAAAGTTCATCGACCACTGTTTCAAGTAGTGAATGCAAATCAGACCAACCATACCTACTTTCTTGTTTCATATCTTGGTTTGGGAATTACAGGTGTTGCTTTGAATGGAATTTGGACTAATTTTAAGTATCAATTGACTGCATTTCTTATATATAGTGAATGAAAAGCGGGATCCCAAGCATGACGCACGCCATGTTACAGAATAAGGATGCAGAGATATGCCTTTGGTAAGTGTATCTATCTATCTCTCTGTACGAATTTTGTTCATCTTATATATAAAAAGCCCGACATTGATTTCTTCTTACAGATGAGTTTGAGGTATCATTGCAGACTATGGACTGCTTTTGATGGTTCTTGTTTGGACATCTATTCAATACATCCCAGCCAATAATGTTCCACATGGTATCATTTGGTAGTGCACGATAATAGTAACACCTGAATATACTAGTACTTGACTTGACATCTAGTTCTAAAATGTTTAATAAATTCTCACATTGTTCTGTTGTTGCTCTACTTTCTGACTTCTTAGTTTCAAATGCATCATTCTTGAGTTTAATGGTCGAGATATTTTTGGTGTGGTATGCGTGGCCCAAGTGAGCATGGAATTAGCAAGATTCGAAGCAAACTTCAGTGGATTGTCACCTAGAAAACATGGATGGACTATAATGAGTATGGGGATTTGACTAGAAAAGCGGCAAGTACTGGGGAAGTGTTCAATTCAATCCAATAAAAACAACTGGAAAGGTTTTCCCCTGAATTTTTGAATAGTAATGTACTAATATTCCCTAGCAAGACGAAATGCATAAAAACTAAAAATGCTAAAATTGAAAGACACTAAATTTAGGTTCACTTAACACCCCAGGTGTGAACTGTGGTTACCAGGCTCTCTTTTTAACCAAGCCTTACGCTACTAGGAACAATTTAATAGTGAGCCTTGGTCATTTTAATAATGAGCCTAGTACTAAGCGTGGTTTCAAACAACTACGCTGGCAGAATTTGACTATCGCCAGAATAGATTGGCAAATTTAGCATAATGATTCGACTCTTAGCTATGTTTTGCACTCTTCACTACGGGTCAAAGTTAAGATAATTTTTTTTTTTTTGTTCTGTAACTCTACATTGTGAAATGACCATATATAATGTCTATAACTAGGGTTGTGTTGAAGATTCTACATGAAGACCAAACTATTATATAACATAACGGTGTATTCAGCTAAATAATGCTTATTGGAAATTCTAGTAATTTTATTTTGTTTATTTTTATTCATCTTGACTTGGACAGAACTCAGTGGAGCTAGGCTAATTAAACACAGGCAAGATGTACAGAATGAATTTCATGAGGAGATACATCATCCATTAACTCTGCATCAGATTCATTGATTCAGGTCGAAGGCAAACCTCAAGCATCACACTCCCTATCCCTGTTAGACCACGGTATGATGTCACCTTCCCATCGAATTTATTAGCAAATCCACAACGTGCATCCACTGTCACTCCCAGCCCAAAATCACAACCATAAATGTAAATCTAGGTCAATTTCCCATCAGTACTGTAGCATTATCTAACAAAGGCCCCATCTTAAGTATATATGGTTGGGTTTGGATGAGAAGGTGCGGGTTTCTGAAAGAGAATACCATCTTGAATGTAATGTAAATTGAAAAGTGGCAGATCCCATGAAGTCAAATAACGTGGTTTCTTAGACTCTTCTATAACTTGGTATGGTTTGATTGTGCACTTTGAGATTTGCAGAACATCTTTTTTACTAGTTTGTGGATTCATTTGGTAACTTACGAGAAATTGGCGTAATCAAAGGTGGAGTGGGATGAAAGTTTTCTTTGTGACTCGTCGATCCGATCTTCTCTTTATATGCCGAATGTCGTTATGACTAATGTAATAGACATAGCCCAGTACTTTTTATTAAGTGTTCTTGAGACGTTGTAGTTTTACTAATAGTAACAAGGATTTTTTTTCGAATCGATAATTATTAAGAGAGAATTTCTTTTAAATATCATCAAGAGATTAGTGGATGGCTAAAACCATTTTTCTTTTGATTCAGGTGGTTACACCTTGCCAGTTCGAGCAACATGCAGGTGGTACAAAGGAACACCCGAGGAGTATATTTACTTGGAGAATGGTAGCGGCTTTAAAAAGAGTATTGAGTTTGTTGAAGGATATTCCCTTGGAGAAGTCAAGGCAACAATTCAAAGTGCAATTTCCAATGCACACGTGAAAAACACAAGTACCGTATGTATTATAAAGGTGAGCTTCGTGTCACAAGTGTTACTCCATTTTAAGATTTCCACTTAGAGAATCATACCGAAAATTCGATACTCTAATTATCTCAGGACCTCTTTCTCGAACCAAAAGGGTTGTGCAAGTATGCAATAAATGCTGGAAGCCAGAGATCTTGTGCAAGCCGGATCGTAAACTGGTGATGATACTTAAACATGAGAGGTATGATATCGGCTCGGATATCCTTCAACAAACAGTTTTATTCGGATATCCTTCAACAAACAGTTTATTGTTTTCTAAAAATGAATAAAAGTATTCAAATTCTGTAGGCAGTAAGTTTGTATTTGTATGTATTCCTTTAGAAAGTTTCTTTGAGAAATTTGGTACTTAGAGAAATTTCAGTTTATTTGTTATATGTTCAGTTTCTTTGTTATATGAACCTGAGATGAATTGAATGAATGTGATTATGCATAGAATGAAGAAATTGTTGGCTTATTTCTAAAATGAGAAAATATCGCTTAGGTCATCCTTGAACCGTCAATATTGACCAGTCAAGGTTGACCTAAGCGATTTTTTTGTTACAAAAAGTTCGTAGACCTCTAAGTCACATAAATGGCCTTTGTTGAAAAAAATTCGTAACGGCCCGAGCTGTTACCACGTGGAAAATTCATGAACGGCTCTTGCACACGAGGGGCCGTAAAAAAAATTCGTGAATTCATTACAAAGCCGTTACAAAAAAAATGTAACACCCACTTTTGCAACAAAGCAGGGTCGTTTCTAATCCCAGCATTTGGTGTAGTGACCAAAATCCGGGTAATGAAAATAATATTTGGTTTTAAATGTAAACGACTAGTTTTTAAACTTTTTAACGGATATCTTTATATCTCTAAGTACTGCTCATTTTCACTGTATAACGACTACTTTTTTGGTTTTATTTGTACTGGTAATATTTACTGTATAACATCATTTTAAAAAAAAAAAATCCTCTCATCATATCTCTATATATAGCAAACCACTTTCCAAAGTGAAGCTATCCAAACATTCTATCATATTTGTGTTTTATAAAAATTGGACTCAACAAAGAAGAAGATGTTGCTCTTACGCAAGCATGGATTGAAACAAAAAAAAATATTCTGAACGTAGTTCATAACACTAGCAACCAATTCTGGAAGACTGTATTTGAATATTTTGATAATATATCCTAAATCCAAATGCGAGAGTCCAAGGAGGTATTGGAGATAGGTGGAGCAAGATCAACAAGGAGATCATCACTTTTGTCACGATTCAGGCGGAAGTTAACATACGTAATCTTGGAATGTCATATGAACAAAGGGTAAGAAATTATTAACAAATTTCTTTTATTTCCTAAAATTATAACTATTTTAAGATACGTTTATTTTTCAAAATAATGTAAAAGTGCTGCCTCGTTTAGACTATCTTAACCCGGACAGCGACAATTTCCCGTATGATGAATGTTACCAGCTATTGAAAGCAAGTTATGATACCTACAATCCCGACGAAATGTCGCTTTATCGCCGAGAGGTACCTGCATCATATGTTGATCAAGTCTTCGGAATAACAATCCTGAAGAATGATTAAATGTGAATGTTTTATCTTATATTTATGTAATTTTCTGTCTTTGTGTGTGTGTTTCTGCGTCAGATGTTAATCAAGTCTTCGGAATATCAATCCTGAAGAATGATTATATTTGAATGTTCTATCTTAAATTAATGTAATCTTTTATCTTTAAGTCTTCTTGCAATCTATATATGATCTGATGTTTTATCTTTTATTTAATTAAAGTTTAACATTAATAAAACTTAAATTTCACAAAATAGACAACAAGTTCGTAACTATTGAATAAAAAAACCAAATCACTTGTCGTAGTAATCACGATTGCACTTAGCACGTGCAACAAGCCTTTAAACCCCTAGATTTACCCTATTGGACGAGTTATAGTCTCGTGAGGGTTTACACAGAGATTTACCCACAAAATCTACACAAACATTTTCAATCTTCACTGGATGCGATGATGAATTGTCCCATGATTGATACTGGGATTTTGGATACCATGAAATTATAACTTTCATCAAATGTGAATGCTTCACCATTTTCCTCAAAATAACGAGCTTTAACGACTTCGTGCTACAATAACACAACGCAATATACTTATTGTTGTAATTTAAAATCAATCAATTTAGTTTTGTACGAAGCAATTCTAAAATACTTACAAATTGTTGAGGGACAAGATAATATGGCTGAAGATCCGTTGTTGAATAGCTATAAAATCGCAAAAATTGACTTTTTGGATAATCTGCACCTATCATAAATTTGTTGAAGACTTTTTCTCTTGGATTCCCATAATCTTGTCTATATTGGTTATATATCCTCGCCCAAAAGGTTTCGGGCAAGAATTTACTACTCGAGTTTCGTGTACCATGCTTTGATGATTGCCAAATCTTCAGTTGAATCAAATGATCCCATGGTTGTGTTCGTATAAAGAGTTATGAGAGGTATCGAAATATGTGAGAAGTTTTGCAAAGTGTATGAAAATAGATAACACAATTTATAATATCAGTCAAAAAAAGCCGTTATAAAGTAGACGTTACAAAGTAGCCGTTATAAACTAGCTATTGGGATATAGTCATTTGAAATTAGCCGTTATAAAAGTACATTACAATTATTAAATAAAAACCAAATCACTTGTCGTAGTAACTCCGATTGCACTTAGCACTTGCAACAAGCCTTTAAACCCCTAGGTGACCCTAGTGGACGAGTTATAGTCTCGTGAGGGTTTACACAGAGATTTACCCACAAAATCTACACAAACATTTTCAATCTTCACCGGATGCAGTAGATGAATTGTCCGGCGATTGATACTCTGGGATTTTGGATACCATGAAATTATAACTTTCATCAAATGTGAATGCTTCACCATTTTCCTCAAAATAACGAGCTTTAACGACTTCGTGCTACAATAACACAACGCAATATACTTATTGTTGTAATTTAAAATCAATCAATTTAGTTTTGTACGAAAGCAATTCTAAAATACTTACAAATTGTTGAGGGACAAGATAATATGGCTGAAGATCCGTTGTTGAATAGCTATAAAATCGCAAACAGCTTTTTGGATAATCTG
The DNA here is from genome assembly GCA_023531295.1 of Papaver armeniacum. NCBI lineage: Eukaryota > Viridiplantae > Streptophyta > Magnoliopsida > Ranunculales > Papaveraceae > Papaver > Papaver armeniacum. Next base: position 148,466 of record JAJJWW010012353.1, on the reverse strand, counting down.
GTACCTATCATAAATTTGTTGAAGACTTTTTCTCTTTGGATTCCCATAATCTTGTCTATATTGGTTATATATCCTCGCCCAAAAGGTTTCGGGCAGTAATTTACTACTCGAGTTTCTGTGTACCATGCTTTGATGATTGCCAAATCTTCAGTTGAATCAAATGATCCCATGGTTGTGTTCGTATAAAGAGTTATGAGAGGTATCGAAATATGTGAGAAGTTTTGCAAAGTGTATGAAAATAGATAACACAATTTATAATATCAGTCAAAAAAAGCCGTTATAAAGTAGACGTTACAAAGTAGCCGTTATAAACTAGCTATTGGGATATAGTCATTTGAAATTAGCCGTTATAAAAGTACATTACAATTATTAAATAAAAACCTAGGTTACTTGTCGTAGTAACTCCGATTGCACTTAGCACTTGCAACAAGCCTTTAAACCCCTAGGTGACCCTAGTGGACGAGTTATAGTCTCGTGAGGGTTTACACAGAGATTTACCCACAAAATCTTAAACAACAACTGCATATACTATTCATCAGGTCCGTCTTCTGGAGGAGCGCCGACAATCATTTCCGGATTGTAATATTCCAAGTTAGGCATGTTAGCCTTAAAGACTAAGTAGCGCTCATAACATGTAAATTATGTACGATGATCTAGTCGGTACACAAATTTTCCCATTTCCTCCTACGTAAAACAAGCATAAAGCAATAGGTTAGTGTCTATGTGGAAACAACATTCGAAATATCAGAACTATTTATTATCACCTACGGTAATCGCAGTTGTCATGTGTTGTGGGGCGTAACCATGAATCTTTCTTTGTATTCTAACATACTTGCGAACCTCTATTTGAATTAGACAAATCCGTTGTTGAAGTTGTCGTCTGGTTCGGTTATTAACATTTCCAAAAGCTTGTACAAAGCCGTCAAACACCAACGTCCATTTTTCATAGGCGGAGAGTTCTTGAACATCTTCAATAGGCAGAGTAGCAGCATTTACAAACGCTGTGGTGAGTGTAATATCTTCTTCTACGGGATACCCAACCATTACCATGTTATCTATTGAAACCAAAAAAATATGAGACACAGAGGATACTAATGCCAACTATTTTGGATTGTTTGTGTTGAGGAACTTTTTGACAATTTATAATAGGCATTGAAAGTGGCCGTTGGAAATTAGCCGTTACTAAAGATCCGTTGGTATAACAAAATATAATTCAAATTATCGTAATTAGAAATAAATAAAATAATGTTACTGAGAAAAAGGAAACTACATTACCGGAACTGAAACACGGCTTTACTTAAAACAATAAACACTTAAACTAAGCTATTAAAAATAGAAATGATTATTCCCTTGCCTCTCCAACTGCCTGGCCAATATGGCATTCTGTTTTAATTCAAAGTACTTTTTTGCATTTGGAGCCAACATTTTGAGATCGATTTGCATTATTTTCCTTTCTTCTTTCTCTCGAGCAGCTTCAATTTGTTGTTGTGTTGTCTCTAGCAACTTTTCCATAATTTGGTTTTGTTGTTCCTGACGAGGTGCGACTGTCATTCGGGATTCTTTTAGTTAATCAACAAGTTTACTGCCCGCGTCGCTCATCTGGGAGCCTTGCGAGGATGGTGTGGAGGGTTTGCTTGTCCCAGCGACCTTTTTATTAATTTGGGCTTTTTTCGTTGCTCTCGACTTGCGTTTATCTTCTGTAAATCCACCTGACGACGTTCCAGGTATTGTACTTGGGTTCGTACTAAGGGTATATCCTAATGGAAACCGGATACCGCTAGGGACATTATAAGCGTTCGGAATTTGATTTGCAAATGGAGTCTCGACGAATTGGCTTGTAGGTAGATTTTGAGAAGATGGGGTTGGAGTACTAAACATGTTAGAGAAATTTCCATGAATTTGAGATGACGGAGGATTAGAATCTTGGTCCATATCTTCAGCTACACCTACTGGTACATTTGGTACATTTGGAACATCTTTAAGCAGTTCATACTCAGCATCTCGAGTAAAGTGTTTTTTTTGTGTATTTCAACATGAAAACTTCTCGCAATTAACACATACATCAATGTAAACAAACCATAAATAAGATACGCATAAATTAAACAATTTACAAACAACATATACAATAACTATAATGAACATATTTAGATAACATACCCGGTTAATAGAGTCCAAGTCCGGATTACTTGCAACGGCTCTTGCAACACAATCGAAAAAGTTATCCACTTCATTCTTGATTATGCTAAACCGATTACCAACGCTTTTTACAGTACAGTCGTGTTGATTCCCACCACAACTTTCCACAATTTTTTGAAAAAGGATTTCCCAAAACTCATTTTTATCTGCATAACTGCTATAACCAAGAGCACAGTACTTAGTAACAATGTGATGATCTTCCAAAGTAGTAAATCTCGTTCTATGTTTCCTTTTTTTTTGCGTTTGAGTCTCCGGCATTGATGAGCAAAACAAATTTTAAAACTCTTGCTCAAAGAAGAAAATTTAAGAGATTTTAGTGAAGAAAACTAATTGTAAGAAGAGAGGATTTGGTGTGATTTGAGTAGAGAATTAGAGTAGTATTTATAAAGGATTTTGAAAAAATAACCGTTGGGATCCGACGGTGGAGAAGATAGAGCCGTTATTAATGATGGATGGTTAGGATAGGGTGTGAGTGAGGTGTAAACTAAAAAAGGTCAAACAAATATTTTTACTGATACGGCTCCTCAGTATCCGTAAAGCGTAAAAAATACTAAGAATCGAGTAGCCGTATGATTTCCCTTCCCTACAAGGCGGATCAGATGTGATCCTCCATGTAGGAAAAGTGAGGGATATCCCTACTCATGTAGGGATATGGGAGACCATAGTAGATGGTTTTTGGGATTTTTCCCTACATATGAGGGATAAGGAAGGGATGTGGCCAACCATAGTGCTAGCTCTAATTGTCTTTTAGTTGGTATCACCGAGGAGCACCCTATAACATATGTATATATTCGGAACGGATTACAGTTGAGTTTCTTATACATCATCTCCGGTTCATTGCTTGACCAATGCTATATGCATTAAATTATCGCCTGTTGGATTCCTGGATTGCGGCATGCTGGCTTCCATTTGGGTTAATTGAATTTCGGTTGCTTAGGTTATGTAATTTTAGTATTTGGTTTAGCATTTGTACAACTCAGCTGTTGGTACCTATAAATCACGTTGATTTCGTTTGACCGACTTAAGTTTAATTCTAATTGATTTTATTGTTGGCCGACTGTTACGGAGGGTTTCTATATGATCATAAAAAAAATGCAGGATGTTAGACACAACAAATGTCCCAGCAAATGGAAATTGAAATATTAGATTTACCAATTTCATAAAATTGAGATTAAATTGGAGATAATCAATCAAATTGATTATAAATTTCGGTCAAATATTATCAAACAAGAAAATTATTAGTTCAAAGTTAATCAAAATACAAATTAAATTTCTGAATCGACTAATTAGACGATCATATTCATATATATATATATATTGAGAATAAAAAAAAAAATATTCTCAAAATTGATTCAACAACATCAGTTTACACCTTAATTTGATACAAGAAAAACAATAAAGAGTTCAAACTTGCATGAATTGTATCATATTTATCAGTCAAGTTCAATTGAAGAAGATCAAATCTGGAATAGAGAAAGCAGAGAAAGACAGAACATATACAGACATCCCGAACCGGGATCGGGTTGGTCGCGAGTGTAAAAAGACAGAGTAACTGGTCCAGTTGAAACCACACCTGATTCATATTTTAGAATAAAAAATCAACACACCCATATCATGATCGAATTAGAAATGTTATTTATCGTCATTAGTTAAATCTTAACACAAATTAACATTACAATCAGATTTTTAAAAAAATAATAAAATAGTACGTGCAAAATAAAAAAACACCCAAATTTAGGGTTGTTCATGGTCGGTTTCGGTTCGGTTTCTAGCAAAACCAAAACCGAAACCATTACTATTGGTATCTAAAATATCTACCACCACCGAACCGATAACTATCGGCTCGGTTTCTAAACGGTTGGAACCGTTTCGGTTTATTCCATTGGTTAATGGTTAACCGATTATTAGTGGAAAAAAAAAATCTATTGCACAAATTCACATCTTCTGTTTCATCGGTTTTTCGCTCAGCAAAGATAAAACATATAAAGTCCTCCAATTAGTAAGTATCCTTAACAGTATAAAAACCTTAGAGAAGAAAATATGCTAATAATTTCATATAAACATATTTATATCATACCCCTAATCAGTCCCATATTATCACTTATACACATTAAATTAAACCCAAATTTCACATGATATTAGTGTACAAATTACATTCAATCAAATCCATTTCCAAAAAATTGTCAAAGAAGCTAAACAAATTACATAGATCAATCAATCAAGGACTAAAACCCTAGCTGTGAAATTACAGAAAATCCATCAATAAATACAAAAAATAAAATAAAACCCACTTTGAGAAAGAATAACATCACGGTGTTGTCTGAGATTTTTCCATGATTGAATTAAAGTCTCTGAAATCAATTTTACTAAACTCGTTACAGACTTACAACTACAAAGAAGAAGAAGAAGAAGAAGAAGAAGAAGAAGAAGAAGAAGAAGAAGAAGAAGAAGAAGAAGAAGAAGAAGAAGAAGAAAGATGAGTTGGTGTTTACTGGTGGTTGCTGCTGCTGGAGATGGTGCTGGTATTAATGGTACATGCTCTGTTGAACTGAAACCCTACTACTGCTATCCTACCGATAAAGAAGGAAATACGGAGGAGGTGGCATCCAAAAGAAAAAGAAGAAAAAGAAGTGAGGTTAGAATTAGGTCAGACGTTTATACGTAAGTTAATAGAAGGTGTAGATTCAATCTATCTAGGGGTACTTATATCTACGATTAGTATTAATCTGGTTTTCCAATGGTAGTTCGGTTCGGTTTTGAGCAAAAAAACAAAACCGAAACCATTATCTCAGTTATTAATTTTCGTTTACCAAAATCATTCCACTAGTAAACAGCTCCATTCGGTCCGGTTCTAGTGGAAAACTGTAACCATGTTCAGCCCTACCAAAATTGTATGCACAATTCATGTTACAATCCTGTTTTACAAAACAGACAAACCCATACAACCCATAGCTTCAACTTACTAAAACATCAAAATCCATTAAATTTATCTGATTGAGAGAGAGGAATTCTTGCTGACGATCTTGTTCTTGTCTTTTATCAACAAATTATTTAGCTTCCTATCTAGCATCTAAGACTGAACCCCATTCTAGAATATGCACTCGGTCATAAAGATCAAGTTTTTTTTTTTATTTTTTTTCATTTTTTCCCAGAGACAGGAATGTAAGTATAAAGAAGAAGACGGAAGAAATAAGGAGGTGGTAGACGGTTTTGTTTTGTTTTTGTATCATGAGTCATGACGATATTTCCCTTCATGACTACCACTCACTTGCTAGCCATGCGGTGTGAACTGGACGTGGAAGGCAGCAAGCAAAAACACAAGACCTAGGGAAATTCATACACGTGAAAGGTATTTTAGACCATAGTTAGTATATTTGTGAATTGTACCGCATAATACATCAATCTATCTGTATCACCTGTGCGTTTATAACCACGGTTTAGTTCATCTGTTCGTCGATCGGCACCCCACGGCTTAGCAATTATCTAGTTTGACATATTTACTCATTTATTATTTTACCCTTCACTTGTTACGGATTTACATAATATATTTGCAACCTTTTCTTATCTCAATTTCTTTCATCATAATATAGCATCACCACCGTTACCATTTCATACCCTTCGTCAAAAAAATATCGCCCTTGCCATCATTGAAATCCGATTCTTCATTCTTGTCGTTGTTTTCTAGATCTTAAGTAATCAGTGATAAAACAAATTCATTAACCCCCGTTAACCTAAACAATTGAGAATGCGTGGTTACTGTCAATTAACTTTATACTGAAATCTTAAATCATCATGAGCCCAGATCTTTTTTAAAATTTTCTCACCAATTCGTCATCTAAAACTTATTAATTTTAAGTTTCTGATTTGAAGTTTTTTCGTGCTCAACTATAATATACATCATTGTACATTGACCCAATTTATCAAGAAAAAAATTATTGGCCACAAAATTAAAACCAAACTTTAAAAGTCACATTTTCTGTAATAACTCTAAAACTGCCACGATCACATCGACTAAAAACCAATTAACCCTAAAAAGATTAAGTCGACTAGTAATAAATTTTGTTCTTGAATCTCAGGGTTCATGTTGAAGAAGAAAGTTGATTTCGGTGGGGAAGGAAGAAAAATAAAAAGACAGAAAAGATTTTAGTTATGTGACTTCATGAGCGTCTTAAATTTTTTTAATATCCACGCAGACTTAAGATCAATAATTTAGATAAAATATAGAAAATTATTTGGATCAGTTAATAAAATTTTTAGTTAACCAAGCCAATAGAAGTTAACGTTATTTCAAGATTTTATTACTTAAGTTGGACAAATGTTAGACCAAACACTAAATATGGACAAAACCGATGTTCCAAACATCAATTAACCATTCTTCTTTACAACTTGTTTTAAGGCAGTAATCGAATATTTTTCATTTACACATTTTTGTCTGTGCTGTTTAAATGCTTATTGCATCGTCATAACAAACAAAATTTGGTCCACAACATTGTCTAGGTACATATATATGTTAGTTTAGATTTCACCATCTATCATAATGTATTAGAACTTTTGACAGGTGATGTGTTCAGATTGAAATTTTTAGATTATCAATTTGATGAGACGGTTTTTCTCCTTTATGGGGAGCAGGTATACGCGGTTAGAAAAACGATGCGAAATATTTTATATTGTCACATGACTCACATCTTGATCTTTGCGTGGATTAATCTTACATTGAAGTTTGAAAAATCAGACATATATGGTAAATCAAATGCATGTTTCACTTATTGATACTAAGTAAGGCGCGTGCGCGACGCATTACGTCAATCATCTTTTAACAACACCAAATTTAATAATAATGGAAAAAAATCTTAAAATAAAAATTTAATATCCTCGTTTGTACTTCATTACGTAGATAATTTAAAGAAATTTCCAAATATATTAATTTTGCAAAAATCCGATGTGTATTTTTAAAGATATCTAAGTTTTAATTTTTTTGATCTATTTTTAAAACAATGGCATTCTTGCAAATATACAAATATTAACTAAAAGCTTAGTTAATGGGGGTATTATTGTCATGTGAAAAGGCTTCACCAAAAATACCTCTTTTCTTTATATTAGTAAGATAAGATAAGATTGTTCAGATTATGAGATCATATAAATGCTCCAGTTTGGAATGATGTGCCGGCTGGAAAAGTTGGGAGCTTAGCGTTGAACAAGTCATCAAAGGCACACCTGAAGCGTAGACATAACTTCCCTCGAAAGGAGAAGACTCAAATGAAAGATAGCGCTCCTGAAGATGCTACCAAACAACGATCCACTTTCTCCAGTGAACTTTCTGAAGAGGATAAAGTCTCGTCTGAGATACAAGTATCTGTAAGTGAGGAAATTTCTACAAACGACGCATGCGACAAATAAGTGTGGGATTATAATTGCTACTGATATATTTTCCTTCTCGATTATCGAAATCTCCATTGATAGGGATATTATTGAACCAAGCTCTATAAAATAATGTCGACAAAGAGACAATAAGCCGAAATGGAAAATGACAATCAAAGATGTATTGGAAGTAGATGTTTGTGAGAATGTATAACAAGGGAAATGAAATAGTTAGTTATAAAGTGCATTTGGTGGCAAACTGTTGTTTATATGTGATTTTATTCATATTTTGCGAGATATCGATTCAGTTACAATCCTATATTTCAGGAATTATAATTTTCGGGATTTTGGTTCGACCGACTCGAAATCGATTTCTACTTTGCCAACATGTTAACATAGAGCACCGTTTCTTGCTATGGTAATATCTATAATTCAAAACGTACCGGGAATTCTTGCTCCATAGATACACAACATGTTACATGTACTTCAAGACTAAAAACAATTATGGGGTTGCAAAATATTCTTATACGTTTTAGGTTTTTGGACTTCTTTTTTCGCCTTCCTATGTGAATATCGAGACATTGTAATCTGTACATTTGTTTCTGTTTTTAAATGGGATATTCATAGATTATATATCATCCATAATCAAATGTTTATGAGTATGTTGGCTTTTCAGTATAAGAAAAGTTACCAACAACCTTATACACATGATGTTCGTCAAGTTCTTTTAAGATAAGGGGGCAACATTTTTCCGATCTGCTTTGGGGCAAAAAAATCTCAGGGCCGGCCCTGCAAAGGTAATACATGCATCTAATGATTGTGGTCACCGCGTTTTCACATGGCAAGCTAGATACAAATATTTATATAAAAATTCTGGCAGGATTTAAGTTATCTGAAGATGAAACCACATTAATGTATTCACTTGAATTAAATATCGCTTTGTAAGGATTAAAAAAATATGGACGAATGTTGCGTCATTGAATAATAGTATAAGAAGATATGTGAACAAACCTATTTTTTTATCCTTCCTAAATTGGGGCCTATGCCACTTAATTGGGGTCTATAGCTACATGACAAAATAGGGTCACTAACAAGTAATTTCTAGAAACCCCTTATCCACTATTTATGTTAATACCTAATATACCCTTATTAAATTAGTGATGATTAATTAAGTTTGTATTAGTTAAATTAATTAGTGTTTGAGTTTGATTATAGTGTTAGGATTATAGTAGAAATTCCTTTCCTCTTTGAAGGTTTGGAGGGAAAGAAGAAGTAGAGGGAAAAAAGAAAAAACTAGGGTTTGTGATTTTCTTAGAAAAAATGAAACTTTATAGTGATGATGAAGACTCTAGTAGTGATGAAGAAGTGGGTGCATCAGATTATAATGATTTCAATCCTACATAATTGGATAATTTGTTGAAAGAAGAAGAGGATGTCAACCAAATAATGCTTGAGGATATTATTCAAGCACAAGAACAATATCGTCAGGAAGAAGAAGGTGATAATGCTTCTAATAAACAAGTATGAGTTGTAACGATCTACAAACATGTATTTGCACGTCTCAATCGCCCAAAAAGGAAAAAAATTTCAAAATCTTTTTCCAGAATCGGTTTATTCGATATCACCACATAAACCGATTCTGGAAAAAATACCCAAATTGGGTATCATAATCGGTTGTTGTTCATCACCATATAATCAAATTGTAGTAAAATTTTGGCACGATGGGTACGTGACCAAAATCGGTTTATGTTGGTGATGTGCATATGCCGATTCCTTAACTTGAATAATCACATAGAATACCCGAAGTTGACAATCGGTTTATTTACGTGTATATGTAATCCGATTTTGGGAAAAAAGGTTACAGGACAGATGTGAATGAAAATCGAATCACATGATACGAGACATGAACCGATTGTAAACTTTGAAATTTTTTCTTCAAGTCCTTAATCGGACTTTATAGTTGCACATATAAACCGATTATGGACATGTTGATGGGTGAAAACTACTCCTGCAGAATTTGGTAATTTGGGGTGTGGATGAGGAATGAATCTAAACCTTCAACAAATGCACTGCGCGGTGAGTGCTTGTAGATTCGAGAGATCAATGCAGGCAAGTCCGGCCTAAACCAAGAAATGGCCGTTCCCGGACTTGTTTCGGTCACAAAGTGAAGGAGATGGGGTTGATCTTAGGGAGGGAAGCGAAGAAGGTGTTGAGATTGTGAAGGTGTTGGCTTGCTTATGACTTGTAACGAAAGATGAGCAAGCTTACGGTTGATGCAAGCGTGCTCGAGTGTTTGAATACGGTTTGTATTAACACTTGGTTTCGTAAATCCGAACTTGTGTTGTTCTCCGTTATTCCTTGTTGTTGGAAAATAGGGCGGAGAACCCATTTATACAAGTCATTGAGCCTCATTCACGTTTCTCGTGGGAAGTGGAGGTAGTGGAATGATGGAGTAGTGGAGTTGTGTGTCGGTAACACACGACCCGGTCTTGCCCACTTTTCCCGTTCATCTCTAACCGTCCCCGACTTCCTAACACGTTCTTGTGATGGCGCGTTGCACGCCGCACGCTCAAACCGCCGTACCAATACCCCAAAGATGTATCCCCAGTTTGTGACATGATTGATGTCTGAATGTGGATCGTGGGTCCACGAAAGGTAGCATGTCATGTTTGATTGAATAATCTGCGTTATTGAGGAAGTCGATACTTGTGAAGTATCGTGTGTATTTTATGCAGTGCGATTACAGGTGGTAAAGTGATGGGTAATGACTCCTCACTAACCAAATAACTCCCCGACCATGGTTGTATAACCAAGCCGGTGAAGTCGGACGGATGAGATGATGTTTGAGACACTCATCTCGACCAGTTGATGAAATTAGGGTTTAAAAGAGGTGTGCAAGCATCACTCTTGACTTGGTCGAAACCAAGCATGGGAAGGGTTTTGAAGAGGACCGACCGGGCATGTGTAGACAACACGCCGGTGTGCACGTCCATACTTCACTTTCCCAAGAAGGCGTGATCTAAGCCACTCAAGTTGACCTAGGTGAAGTTGAGTGGTTGAGATCGATTTGCGATAGGAGTTTGATGCCGCAAGGAGTCGCGCACCATACCCTTTTCCGGCGTGTTTTCCAAGATGACCTGACTTGGTCGGTCTTGGTCGGTTGGTTTGGCGTGAAGATGGTAGGCTGATGTTCACGCCCATGTCTCACCGTCTCATGAAAACGTGATCTAAGCCACCCAATTCGTCCGGTGAAGTTGTGTGGTCGAGATCGATTTGCAACTTGGGAAGTGTAACCACGCATGTTTGAGCGGGCGTTTTGGATTGGCCAGGCATGATATGCCTTGGCCGACCGCATGAAGAGGTAGATGGGCTCACGGTGGTCATGCTGGTGTGACCGACCCTTGCTCAATTTAATCTGTGACCCTCCATTCGTGCCGGAGAAGATGGACGCGCGCGATGGCTTGAACCCTAAATTTGGCTTTCAAAGCCGTGCGACCATGATTGATATGATCCTCTCTACACCCTCCATCTATACCTGCGAAGATGGATGGTTGAAACCGTTTTGCGGCACATGTAATATGCCGCAAACCCTAATTTAGGGTTTTCCGCCCATAATGCTTGGTATGGACGGTTTCTTGGCAAGCAAAGGCCAATGGTCGACCATGCGGGGTCGGCCGTGTGTATTCCATACCGCTGGGGGTGATGGAATTGATCTGGGGTCGTCCAATCATGCTTGTGGAGTTGGATGATCATGATCGAGATCATATCCGACTGATATGGTCGGTCTGGATGCTCAATCGGCTAGTATAACACACCGAGAGGCTCAATCGGGCTAGTATAACACACCGAGAGGGCTCGGGCTAGTATAACACACCGAGAATCAGCCTGTACGGGTATTTCGTACATGGTTTCATTATAGTGTTTGGAGGTTCGTGTTACTCTGTAAGAGTAACACTCAGTCGTCATGCCACACTATAATGAATCATTATGGTGCTTGAGGTTCGTGTTACTCAGTAAGAGTAACACTCGATCGTCATGCCACACCGATAATGAGTACAGAAATACAAGGCCGATATGAAATTCACGGAAGGGATTGTTGCTACATGCTCCAACCTGGAGGAATTTCATGTATTCACAGAATGGGATTGTTGCTACATGCTCCATTCTTGGTGAATTAAGTGAGGAGTATCCGTCACTTATAAACGGCTTTATCTTTTACAAGATGTCAGCGCATGATTTTCTGGTTACTTACAAATTTAACTTAAACGAAAATCCACCATCAACATTAAGTCCCCTGCCTAGCACATAATGGTTACACTATTGTGTGGTAGGCATGAGATGGTGACATACGAAATGACCAAGCTAGAGTGAATACATATTTACTTGATAGTTTCACATTGTCGCGTTTCCACGGAACTGGTCGGTCTTGATTAAGGATGCGAAGGAAGCAGGACTTGATCCGGTGAGTCGCTTTGGTTCCTCTTGTACATGTATGAGCTCGGCCGCTCCTTCAGGCGTACTTCCTTAGTTATACACGGCCTTCCTCAGGTATATTTGATAAGCCTTGTTGATTGTTATCCCGAATTAGCAGCCTTTATAGGTGGTAAGTAAAGACTTCTTTTCCTTCTGGGATTCTGTCGACTTGTGAGATTATAAAGAATCATCTCACGTGGTCGTTTATTCCACATCTCGAGTCGCTGCTCGATTTTCTCGATTAACTCGATCGATAGTTTTGATGATCCTCTCTTTTTTTTTTTTTTTTTTTTTTTTTTGTGTGTGTTCATAACCTCTTCTTCTCTGCAGATTATCATGAAAGCGGTAGACGCTCATTTTGTTGCTTCCCCGGAAAGAAGTTTTGAAGTTGACAAGCCCAAAACCATGCGCATGGAGAAGTAATGGCTAAGATCGATCTTCCTCTTCGCGAAGTCGGCCGTGCTATCCAGGGATGTCTATCCCACACCTTCGTATTGCCAAGGAGGACGTATCTCGTGCACTTTCGGCCGCGATTGACATGGAGGAGCGGGCGGAGGCGCGAGGAAATGCTGCAGACACTAGTAAGCGCAAGGGCGAGAGATTTGCAGCCAAGTTGAAGAGGCGGAGAGTTGAGCATAAACGACCTCCAAATGAAGACAAGTGTGATTACCCGATCCAGACGGCGTGATAATTCTTGATTCTCGATACGAGGAGTCTCGAACATGTGAAAGAAATTTGCGCGCCCCGGTGTTGCTATGCCCTTTGATGCTCCCGCTGCTGATGTTGGGATGGAGTACGCTGCTGCTGCGGAGATGTCTGATGCAGAGATTGAGGGAGATTCGAAGGGAGGCGCATCGACAGGTGATGGAGCTGACGGTGATGTGGGCGAGACCGACCCTCTTGATGATTGAAATTTCTTTTTGTTTTGTTTTTCTTTCCAAGTATATTCTGCATGCTCGAACATCTTCCTTGTACTCAGTGGCGGCTGAGTTCAAAGTTTTTTCTTCCCTTTGATTATTTGAATAAAGTTTTCCTTTACAATCCTTTGCCAAGACTGCAACCGAACCTTCTCAGGCGCAAGGAGCGCCTTCACATGTAATCCTTAGTGATAAAAGAAGTAATACTATAATGGAATATCCACGGACCTGTGATGCAATATCTTCCTGGCTTTGCTGGGCAGATGGCTCAAATCATTTTCCGCACACGTTCTGTTTCCTTCTTCCCGTGATATGTTTGCTTAGGGTTTCCTTTCTTGCTCCAAGTGGTTTGATTTAAGTTTTACGCAGAATTTGTGTTTTTAGGAGTAAAGAGGTTCTTAGATGAAAATAATGCTTCAATTAAAAATTGAAAATTGGAAATTGGAAATTGAAACCCTAACTATGAATGCAAGTATTGCAATCATTTTCTGGAGGAATTACAAATATGATATGGAATTGTAAAAGGAAATACGCTGGAAAAAATAGCACAACGTTTTAAGGTGTACGGGATGCTATGAAGTGGCAGCACAGCATCTTAAGTTCGGTGGGGTTTGAGCCATCGGGAGTGAATTGTTATGCCCTCCAGGTTATCAGCGTTGATGAGCTTGCGGTGAGCCGCCAGGATAACATCTCGCTACAGTGCACGGTTCATCTTCTCTTTCGTTGGATGAATCCGGTGGAGTGGTCATCTTCACCGTCACACTTTCAACATTGAACGTAGTCATCTTCGTCACAAGGTCTCCAATTCCAAATGGGTTTGGTCGTACTTGGACTTTAGATTTGTCGTCTTTGACCAAAACAGCTTCCCACGCTCTTGATAAAACGCTTGAAAGGGCTCGGCTTCCCATTCACACCTCTTAGCCGGGGTTGGTTTATTGATTGGAGTCAGTCCCCAGGACTTGTCAGAATGAGGGGCGGTAGGTTGCAATGAGAGTTGCGTGATGAGACTTACTTGAGATCGGAACCTTTCAATGTACGCCGACAAGCTCTCTCCGGGAAGTTGTATCATATTGGCAAGTTGCTGGTGCAGCAGCAGACAGTCATCAGGAGGTCCAGAAGGCATGTTGGAGATTCTTTCAGGTACCGAGACCGGTAGAGGACAGACTTCCAGTATGGCTTCGTTGTCCTGTATCCAAGAGCGTCCTAGGATCATGTCGTAGCTGGGATGATCTTTGACCACGTAGAATTTTGCTTGTGTCGAGGCGTCTCCCATTTTGATTTCAAGATTGACGTATCCATACGCATCTCTAAGCTCTCCTCCTGAATCTTTGACCACAGTTGGGTGACGAGTAGCCTCCTGCTTCGAAATCTTTGCCGCTCTCAAGGTCTTGACAGTAATGATGTTAAATTCGGAAGCCGTATCGATCAACGCGTTATCGAACTCAACGCCTCTCAAACGAGTGACGGTTAAGAGTCCCTGTTCCCCTTGCTCGCATCTTTCGGAAAGACCGAGATTCCCGGACCGGCTCTGGGATACGACGCCCGCCCGACACAACGTGGTTAAGGGCCGTGAATATGTCTTGACGCTGTCCCTTGGAGAAATATAAGATTTCACACATGTGCTCCATCATAGATTGCACGGTCTTGCGAATGTAGTCCCCGAAATCATGCGGTTCCCGATAGGTAGAGGATCTCTATGAACACCTTCGTTTCCAAGCCGGAGTTCCCCCGTCTCTACCTTTTCCCCGAATATTTGTTTCAACTCGTTGCAATCTTTGGTTGGATGATGGACGAACCTGTGGTAGCAACAATGATCTCGGGATCTGCTATTTCTTCCTCGGTCGGAGGACGCCCGATAGGGGTAGTTTTACGGCATCATCTTGGATCCACGCTTCCAAGAGCTCTATCACTTCATTCATGGGAAAAGGAAAACCCGTGTCTTTGGCGTTTTGTGCGGGAGTTTTGTCTGTTCCTTTTCGAGACGAAGTCTTGTGTCTGAGGATGTTCGCTTGGTTTGTTGTTCCGTTATCGAAGCTTTCCTCTTTTCTCCTCCGCTTACCACACTCACGAAGGGCCAGTGTTGTATTGTTTGTTTGTGAGACGCCGTTTCCTCGACTTTCACGCAAATCTTCACTTCGAACAACTCGGTTCTTTCTAGTAGTCTTGGTGCAGTTGTTCTTTGACGTTTTGCGGCTTTCGTGGAGTTCGAGAGAATGTTTGAAAGCCCGGATTCTCTAACAGAGCGCGGTATATGGGTATCATCCCATTGATGCATGATTCCACCAATTGCCGTTCGGAACATTCGGTCGTGATAGTCCGAAGGCTTGGGTTACAATCTTTTAACGAAGTCGTTGGGATGTTCATTGTTCCGCCGGAGAATTCTTCCCAGTCCAAAACGTGATTTGTTCGGACACGAAGAAATACTTCTGTAGAAAGCACTCGACCATCTCGCTCCAATTGGATATGCTTTTAGGCGCAATGTTGTTGTACTGTGTATGCCCTCCCGTGAGTGATTTTGAGAATTCTTTTAGGCGTAGAACATGATTGTATTCATGTTCCCCCAAGGCTTCCAAGAATCGAGAAATGTGTTCACGAGCGTTACCAGTCTCTCGTAGAAGGAGAACCGGGAGAGGTGTAACCTCTTGGTAGAGGAATCCGTTGCACATCTTGAGGGTACGGCGGCTGATGTTGGTGTACGTCCGTTCGGTCCCCTTTTCCTCGATTTTGGAGAAGTCGCTCTAGATCTTCACGCGTAATGAAGTTGGAAGACCGGGTCTCTCTCCCCTTGGCGCTCGGGAGCAACACGAGTTTCTTCATTCATGTGAGTCCGAGTGGAAACACCGCTCCGGGTGTATTGAATGCATCTCTCGCCGACTCCAAGGGTTGCCGTGAATCTTGCGGCAATCGTTCAGTCAAAGTTTTAAGGAAAGTGAGTACCTCTTTCTGAGTTGCGGCCATGTCTGTTTGAGTTTTAGCAAGAATTTCCCGTTTCTCCATCAAGTCTGCAATGGTACTAGACGGCGGTCTTCCTCTTGTGTCTCCGGCTCCTCGTCCTGATGGAGGAGTGAAAGTTGTTGCTCTGGTAACCACTGGAGGCGTTACGCTCGAAGAGATGCCGGGATTTGCGCCGCTCGGCTCAGTGATGGGAGGTGTTACACCTCTGGGATGTCTCTGCTCCGCTAGTGTTGGTGATAGAAGTGACACTCCACGAGATGTATTGACCGCTGTAGCTCCACTGACGGGTATATCAACACCGGAAGTGTCATCCATGCTGGCTCCATCAGAGTTGATTGCTGATCCGGACCTCAGTTCCACCATCTTGGAATGAATTGCTTGATTGAATTGGTTCTAAGATCTACCCTTTTGAAATTGATGAAATTGAATCGGATTTCAAAGAAATTGATTTTACGACCGAGAGATTAATCTCCCACCGTGGTCGCCAATTGTTGATGGGTGAAAACTACTCCTGCGAGAATTTGGTAATTTGGGGTGTGGATGAGGAATGAATCTAAACCTTCAACAAATGCACTGCGCGGTGAGTGCTTGTAGATTCGAGAGATCAATGCAGTGCAAGTCCTACCTAAACCAAGAAATGGCCGTTCCGGACTTGTTTCGGTCACAAAGTGAAGGAGATGGGGTTGATCTTAGGGAGGGAAGCGAAGAAGGTGTTGAGATTGTGAAGGTGTTGGCTTGCTTAAGACTTGTAACGAGAAAGATGAGCAAGCTTACGGTTGATGCAAGCAGCTCGAGTGTTTGAATACGGTTTGTATTAACACTTGGTTTTACGTAAATGCGAACTTGTGTTGTTCTCCGTTATTCCTTGTTGTTGGAAAATAGGGCGGAGAACCCATGTATACAAGTCATTGAGCCTCATTCACGTTTCTCGTGGGAAGTGGAGGTAGTGGAATGATGGAGTAGTGGAGTTGTGTGTCGGTAACACACGACCAGTCTTGCCCACTTTTCCCGTTCATCTCTAACCGTCCCCGACTTCCTAACACGTTCTTGTGATGGCGCGTTGCACGCCGCACGCCGTAAACCGCCGGACCAATACCCCGATATGTATCCCCAGTTTGTGACATGATTGATGTCTCGGAATGTGGATCGTGGGTCCACGAAAGGTAGCATGTCATGCTGGATTGAATAACTGCGTTATTGAGGAAGTCGATACTTGTGAAGTATCGTGTGTATTTTATGCAGGTACTGCATTACGGTGTGGTAAAGTGATGGGTAATGACTCCTCACTAACCAAATAACTCCCGACCGTGGTTGTATAACCAAGTCAAAATGAAGTCGGACGGATGAGATGATGTTTGAGACACTCATCTGCGACCGTTGATGAAATTAGGGTTTAAAAGAGGTGTGCAAGCATCACTCTTCAGCTTGGTCGAAACCAAGCATGGGAAGGGTTTTGAAGAGGACCGACCGGGCATGTGTGTAGACAACACGCCGGTGTGCACGTCCATACTTCACTTTCCCAAGAAGGCGTGATCTAAGCCACTCAATTTGACCGGTAAAGTTGAGTGGTTGAGATCGATTTGCGATAGGAGTTTGATGCCGCAAGGAGTCGCGCACCATACCCTTTTCCGACGTGTTTTCCAAGATGACCTGACTTGGTCGGTCTTGGTCGGTTGGTTTGGCGTGAAGATGGTAGGCTGATGTTCACGCACATGTCTCACCGTCTCATGAAAACGTGATCTAAGCCACCCAATTCGTCCGGTGAAGTTGTGTGGTCGAGATCGATTTGCAACTTGGGAAGTGTAACCACGCATGTTTGAGCGGGCGTTTTTGGATTGGCCAGGCATGATATGCCTTGGCCGACCGCATGAAGAGGTAGATGGGCTCACGGTGGTCATGCTGGTGTGACCGACCCTTGCTCAATTTAATCTGTGACCCTCCATTCGTGCCGGAGAAGATGGACGCGCGCGATGGCTTGAACCCTAAATTTGGCTTTCAAAGCCGTGCGACCATGCTCTTTCAGGCGGACGAATTTGTTGTAACCAATCATGGTTGGTTTTGACCGATTGGTCAAGTGTGTAGGCGGTCACATGGTGATTGTGTCGACATGCTCCGGGCCCTTTGAGTCTACATCTACACCCTCCATCTATACCTGCGAAGATGGATGGTTGAGACCGTTTTGCGGCACATGTAATACGCCACAAACCCTAATTTAGGGTTTTCCGCCCATAATGCTTGGTATGGACGGTTTCTTGGCAAGCAAAGGCCAATGGTCGACCATGCGGGGTCGGCCGTGTGTATTCCATACCTGCTTGGTGATGAGTGCCAAATAGTGCATATTTATACATCTTTTTATTGGCATTTTACTCATCTTTTGCGCTTATAAATCAGATATTATCCCATATTCTGTATTTTCCTTGTTTTCAAGAATAAATATTTGTATTAATTAATTTTGTGTTTTTAGGTAATAAATAAAGCTCGGAGAAACTAAGGAGCAAAAGAGCTGAAGAATTGGAGTCAAGCATCTATGGAGCGAGATAGCCAAAGCTCGCGCGCGAATCGCTTGCAACCCAAAAGGGAGACTTGGGCTAGAGCTACCCATGACCCGGATCCGAGCCCGTTTCTTCTGAGACGTTGAGATTTCTTTCTCCCTCATCCAACGGTCGCTGCTTCCACGTGCATCGAAGATCGCTGCTCCCGTGCTACACCAGATCACATCAAAACCGGCTACCTTCCTCAACCGTTCAGATCAACACAGCTTCATCCTACGCTCGGTGAGGCCTTCTCATCGAGTTTTGCTGTCCCTGCTTCACAGCGAAATGACCCTACCCCTATACCCTAATCGAACCAAACCATTCTTTCCTTTCACTTTCTCTTTCCTCCTCTCCCGTCGCTCTCACCTCTCCGCAAACTCTTCTCCTTCTGCAAAACCCATCTCCCGACCACCTCCATCTCCTATCACCTCCATAGCTACCTCCTACCACAGCCGCCTCGCCATCCCCTCCCAAATAATCTCTAGCTCTGTCTTAGCTTCTACCCTAGGAGCTAAGGTCGAGATAGAGAAGATTAGGGCTAGGGTTTCATCACAGTTGAAAAAAATCAAAGCAATAGAGTTCGAGCACGAAGTGACAAGGGAGAGCAAATATTTCGAGTATGGGTGCGAGTTGTTTGAGTTATTTATCTTTAATTTCGATTTTTGTGAAGTAGGGTTTGGTAGTTTTATGTTGCATGTACAAATAGAATTGATTGGTGTTTTTAGAAGCTCACGCCTGGATTAGCCAGTGTGTCACTTAGATTTAATTTTGTAGTTTATTTTGGCTAGGGTTGGGATGAAACCCTGGATTGCATGTTGAGTTGTTCATTCTCTGTTTATTGTTCTTGTAATGCTTCATTAGAAAAATTGAATTAGCTAATGGAGCACATGACCCTGTGATAGAGTGTACTTGTAAGAAGACACTCTATACTAGGGGGAGTGTGTGAAATTAGCCAAGACATTATCATGTTATTCTTCCATGGAATGAATCAAGAGCATAATTAGATTAGGAATTTCCTTAGCATAAGGTCAAGTTGTGGATTCTCTGCCCTAGTAACTCCCAATTTGTCACCACTTATCATTCCTTAGTTCAAGTATCACTACAACTTAGCCGTAAAGGCAAAACCCCCGTTTGTCACATGTTACTTCACTTAGAACTCGCTTTAGCAAAGCCTTAGATCAATTAGAGCACCCCTTGTCTCTGTGGTTCGACCCGCACTTGCTCTGTCCTACAACCAAGATACCGTGCACTTGCGGTATAATTAGTAGGCTAAAATAACCCCATTCTCAGGCCTACCAAGTTTTTGGCGCCGTTGCCGGGGACTTGGCGCGTGCCTTGTGATTTTTGTTCTTGCTTAACTGATTTCCCTCTCTCCTTGTACATACCCACTTTATAGTTTTGCTACTAGCCCTGTATTGTTGTATTTTAGTTAAAGTTTCTTCTCATTTTTCATTTACTCTTCTCTCTTTACTTGCATTTTTATTGCACATTCCCTCGGGATTGAAATTTGCTTGTTAAGCCAACAGTGCAAGTGGCAAGGCCGAGCCTAGACCAAGGTGAAACTCAAGATTCGAGGCACTTGCTTGCTTGCCTAGCTTGTCATGTCTTTATACCCCGGCACATTTGTGCATGAGTCGTGAATGAGGTAGGCCTACCCACTTGCTTGATAACCTTGTTCCCTTGCTAGGTGATTAACCCCGAGCCGCATATTGCATGACAACATGATAACCCGAACTTGGCAAGTGCATATTGTTGGTTTTCATAATCTTTGAACCACCCACATACTAGCCGAGAGTGACATGATCGGTGCATAACTGCTGGCGTTTTTCTGCTGTGCTCATAGGTCTCGTGTGCTCATATTCTTGTGCTTGGCCTTGACATAGCCTCGTGCATAACCAATCTGCTTCGGTGAGCCAAGTTGTGCCAAAACCCCAGCCCCAAGCCGTTGAGGGTGGGTCACAACTTGGAAACCCAAGTTAGTCAGTAGCTTAAACCAACCCCGACCCCGAATCGCGACTTTGAAGATTAGCCAAACTTGAACTCGTTGTGCAACAATATCTCGCAATCTGGTTATGTGTACCATTGGATTGAATGTTATTATGCGTTTCTTGCTCACTCGCTAAATGACCTTGAGTATGCATCGCCTCTGTGCTTATATGAACCATTGTCTGCAACCTGTGCACCCAACCCCTGAGCATAACCTGTGAGCACCAAGATCAACTGACCTTGCATAGCTACTGGCCTGTACATTCACTGGCCTGTACATTTTTGTGTGTTGTGCTGCAAATTGTGCCGTGCTTTGTTTAATATTTGCAACCCGGTGCATAACTCGGCTTGCAACAACTAGCATGTGCACTGCGTGTAACCTTGCCAAGCCCCCGAGCTTAGCCGCAAGCCCCGCAAGCCCTCAGCTGCCGCAGTCGTAAGCACCTCTTGAATAGACCAAGGTTGAGACCAAGCCCGAGCCGACTTGAACCACCATTCCTTGTAAGCTCTGTTTTGCTTGAACCAAGAGTCGTGTAGTACTTTGCCTTGCTTGGCCCTTGTATATACTTGCTTTGCTCAAGCATTTGTGTGTACTAGCATTACTCAAAGATCTAAGCATTTAAGTGTACTTGCTTTGCCATCTATATTGCCTTGCTAGCCCCCTCAAATGCAGCAGCTATAAGCCACCATTTGGATAGCCTAGTTGGTCAAGGCTCAAGTGAGATTTTGTGTTAGTTCTCATCTGAGCATTGGTAGAGGCCTGTATTCTGTGGTACACAAAACCCAACTACTGAGCTGTCACAAAAACCTGGGCTGCATAAGCTGAAGCCCACTTACTGGGCTAACCATTCTAAACAACCAAGCCCACTCTACACACCCTGGAGCTGGGCTTACACCAGCTGAGCCCAACTCAACCCAACCTGGGCTGCCAAGCCTTACTGTGCACCTGGGCTAACCCAACTGCTGGGCTGATCAACTCAACATAAACTGTACCTGCCGAGCCCATAGCCTGCTAGACTAAGCCCCCGTCTGGGCTTTTCACCAAAACTCAGCCAACTCAATTCATTTCTCGGGCCGGACCATCTAGGCTAGAACCCATCTCATAATGGTCTCAGCACACACCGGCCCAACTTCGGGTCGGGCACAATCTGGGCTCAATCCACTGGGCAATACATTTTCAACATAACTGGCCGTGAAACCAAGTCAGCCGCACCAACTAAGCTACACAACTGGGCTGTAAAGTTTTCAAAAATTCTGGGCTTCAAACAACAAATCCCAAACAATCCAAAACCCACATAAACCAAACTTTACCACCAAAACCAAACAAAGCCCACATAAACCAAACAGAGCCCACAGTTCCACTGGGCTGTATTTTCCCAATAAACCAAATCAACCCATTTAAACCAAATCCCAATAAACCAAATTTCCACATAAACCAAAGCCCATTTTCATGTTATATTTGTTAATGTTTGTACATATTTTCTATTGGGTTGACCCTCAACTCTTTAGACTGTTAGTAAATTTTTGTAGGACTTGTTATTTTTTTTTTTTTCTTTCTTGAATCGGTTGAGTCTTCTTGTGCATTTATTTTTGTGCTAATCCGATATAATCACCACTGAGAATGTTGGATTTTGCCTTGAAGAATGAAGCTCAACCTTGCTCTTGCCGACATCCCAGAATCTCTTCCCTTTTCTCTTATCAAAGATAGTTCTCTCGGTATGTGACTCGTTTAAATTTTTTCTAAATGTAGACACATTGAGGACAATGTTTGATTTAGGTTTGGGGTGCATTTGCATATTTTTGCATTTAGAGTTTTTAGTCTTTTTAACCTTTTATTTATATTTTTGCATTTAGAGTTTTTAGTCTTTTATTTCACCTTTTATCTTAAAAAAAAAAAAAAAAAAAAAAAAAAAAAAAAAATTAAAAAACTCTTTTTGTAAAAACCTCCAACTTTTAGAGATTTTAGAGTCACTAGCATGCTTTTAGCTATGTTTACATAGAGATTCTCGACCGAAATAACAGAACTTGGAAGTACCTGGAGAACGCAATCGGGTTTCTTAGCCGATTAGAGCGTTAAAGTTGGATTTAACCATACCGGAGGGCTAATTAGGTGCTTTGTTTAGATATTCGGTAGTAGAATTGTGATCACCCATAGTGGAGACTACCCATTTTACATCAAGTGAGGCACCAACCTTCAATTTTTTGCAACTTTCTAGAAAAGTCACAGAGAGTGTGTGTCACCTTACGTAAATTCCGGGTAGGAATGGTGAGCTACCCAACTTCGCACCACTTTCAAAGACTACTTTTGATCTCTTGAGTGCTAGTTTTTGTCAATCATGAGGGTGACGTCTAAAGATGAAAACTCCTTCTAAATACCGATTTGTAGTTAGCATCATTCTCTCTCTCAATCAGAAGACCCATAGAAACACATCATCGTCAAAGAACCTGAGCGAGAATCGAATATTGAAAGAAAAAATTGATATAGTCCAAGGTTTATGTGCAACAAAGAAAAGAAAATAGGATGAGAATTAATAAAATTTATAAAATCAAGACAATACAAGTTGTGGAAAAATTGAGTGATAAAGTCCTTTGTCCATGGAGTTAGTTATTTCATTATTTGTATTTTTATTTTCACTTATTGTCAAAAAAAAAATAAAAAAATAAAAAAAAAAAAAAAAAAAAAAATTGTAGTTTATTTTTGCTACCACCATGGTAAAGAAGAATTTAAAAAGAAAAATCCAAACAACAAGGAATTTGAGTAGAAAAGTTAAAAATTGTCAAGTTTTGTGAAGTTTAGAAGTTCGTCATCAACATTTGAAGACCGAAGACCGAAGATTGAAGACGTTTCTATGGTTTCTTATGAGAGAGTGATATTAATTGCCGATCGGGTGAGAAGTGAGTGAGTACTCCCACCCTTGCTAATGGTTGATTTCCTTTCTTAGAGATCATCGAAAAAGATTCTTTTGTCCACACTTCGTGGAGTCTCCAGATTTTATTTCGGAAGGTTATCCTTCTTACCTACAACGTGTGCGGGATTTCTCTCTTTATTCCCGCCTTTGCACACATGAGAGACTAAAAAGCGATCTTTTTGAGTGCAATTATCATAAAACCCTAATGGTGAGGCGAAGTTGAGACTTATGATCACAATCGAATCCGAATTCTTTCATATGGTATGGTTACTTCTCGCTCAAAGACTTAAGGATGAGAATGCGTTCTTCGATAGTTCTAACTTCACATTACTAGCATGCGAAACTCTATGTCCTCATAGCTTCTTGGAGGCTTGAGACTCTTTTACACTCTGAAGTTGGAGAAGGTTTTGTGGGTACACCTCTTGTAAACCCTCACGAGACTACAACTCGTCCACTAGGGACACCTAGGGGTTTAAAGGCTTAGTGCATACACTAAATGCATTCGAGAGACCTGCGACAGGGGTATAGTTAGGATTTCTTATTTTCTCGTTTCACTTGAGGACAAGTAAAATTCGGGTTTGGGGGTATTTGATGAGTGCCAAATAGTGCATATTTATACATCTTTTTATTGGCATTTTACTCATCTTTTGCGCTTATAAATCGATATTATCCCATATTCTCGTATTTTCCTTGTTTTCAAGAATAAATATTTGTATTAATTAATTTTGTGTTTTTAGGTAATAAATAAAGCTCGGAGAAACTAAGGAGCAAAAGAGCGTAAGAATTGGAGTCAAGCATCTATGGAGCAGAGATAGCCAAAGCCCGCGCGCGAATCAGTTGCAACCCAAAGAAGGGAGACTTGGGCTAGAGCTACCCATGACCCGGATCCGAGCCCGTTTCTTCTGAGACGTTGAGATTTCTTTCTCCCTCATCCAACGGTCGCTGCTTCCACGTGCATCGAAGATCGCTGCTCCGTGCTACACCGGATCACATCAAAACCGGCTACCTTCCTCAACCGTTCGGATCAACACAGCTTCATCCTACGCTCGGTGAGGCCTTCTCATCGAGTTTTGTCAGTCCCTCGCTTCACAAAATAAATGACCCTACCCCTATACCCTAATCGAACCAAACCATTCTCTCCTTTCACTTTCTCTTTCCTCCTCTCCCGTCGCTCTCACCTCCTCGCAAACTCTTCTCCTTCCGCAAACCCATCTCCCGACCACCTCCATCTCCTATCACCTCCATAGCTACCTCCTACCACAGCCGCCTCGCCATCCCCTCCCAAATAATCTCTAGCTTTGTCTTAGCTTCTACCCTAGGAGCTAAGGTCGAGATAGAGAAGATTAGGGCTAGGGTTTCATCACAGTTGAAAAAAAATCAAAGCAATAGAGTTCTGAGCACGAAGTGACAAGGGAGAGCAGCGTTTCAGAGTATGGGTGCGAGTTGTTTGAGTTATTTATCTTTAATTTCGATTTTTGTGAAGTAGGGTTTGGTAGTTTTATGTTGCATGTATAAATAGAATTGATTGGTGTTTGTAGAAGCTCACGCCTGGATTAGCCAGTGTGTCACTTAGATTTAATTTTGTAGTTTATTTTGGCTAGGGTTGGGATGAAACCCTGGATTGCATGTTGAGTTGTTCATTCTCTGTTTATTGTTCTTGTAATGCTTCATTAGAAAAATTGAATTAGCTAATGGAGCACATGACCTCGTGATAGAGTGTCTTGTAAGAAGACACTCTATACTAGGGGGAGTGTGTGAAATTAGCCAAGACATTATCATGTTATTCTTCCATGGAATGAATCAAGAGCATAATTAGATTAGGAATTTCCTTAGCATAAGGTCAAGTTGTGGATTCTCATCCCTAGTAACTCCCAATTTGTCACCACTTATCATTCCTTAGTTCAGTATCACTACAACTTAGCCGTAAAGGCAAAACCCCCTGTTTGTCACATGTTACTTCACTTAGAACTCAGTTTAGCAAAGCCTTAGATCAATTAGAGCACCCCTTGTCTCTGTGGTTCGACCCGCACTTGCTCTGTCCTACAACCAAGACACCGTGCACTTGCGGTATAATTAGTAGGCTAAAATAACCCCATTCTCGGGCCTACCACTTGGGGGTGATGGAATTGATCTGGGGTCGTCCAATCATGCTTGTGGAGTTGGATGACTGCGATCAGATCATATCCGGACTGATATGGTCGGTGCCGGGATGCTCAATCGGGCTAGTATAACACACCGAGGGGGCTCAATCGGGCTAGTATGACACACCGAGAGGGCTCGGGCTAGTATAACACACCGAGAATCAGCCTGTACGGGTATTTCGTACATGGTTTCATTATAGTGTTTGGAGGTTCGTGTTACTCTGTAAGAGTAACACTCGACGTCATGCCACATCGATAATGATTCATTATGGTGCTTGAGGTTCGTGTTACTCTCGTAAGAGTAACACTCGGCCGTCATGCCGCACCGATAATGAGTACAGAAATACAAGGATGATATGAAATTCACAGGAAGGGATTGTTGCTACATGCTCCAACCTGGAGGAATTTCATGTATTCACAGAATGGGATTGTTGCTACATGCTCCATTCTTGGTGAATTAAGTGAGGAGTATCCGTCACTTATAAACGGCTTTATCCTTTACAAGATGTCAGCGCATGATTTTCTGGTTACTTACAAATTTAACCTTAAACGAAAATCCACCATCAACAGGACAATCGGTTGTCTCGACTGTAACATATAAACCGATTTTAAATACTCAACTTGTTGATATTTTGTTGTAGATTTTTACGGCGTTCAACGAAGATCAGCCCAAACCCGTATCTCTGTTGGGTGTTGATAGTTGATACCTCTGCCCACTATTTCACCGATTTGGAATGGAAAGAAAGAAAGGATGCAAAGCAATGGTTTATAGACAAGGGAATAGAGATCAAATGCGCGTTAGTTTTAGGCCGTCATTCAAGTGAATATCGTTTGGAAATTGTTTGTGAGAGAGGTGGAAAGCAAGAAAGTCACCGGACAAAGGACAGAAAGTATGTGAAGAAGACGACAAGGGATTACATTACTAAATCAAAGAAGTTTGGTTGCCCGTTTAAGATTATAGTTCATAGACCCGAGGTACCCAAGGGTAAGGTATACAAGCTCTCTAAAGTGATGAATGGTTGTCATAATCATGATGATCCGGAATCTATTATTGGACACACAGCCGTTTCTGGGTTGAAACCACATCAATTGGAAACGGTGAGGTCGATGAAACCGTGTAAACCAAGTGACATCCTTAGGAAGATTAAGGAGGACGATAAGGATAACTTGTCCACTTTGAGGCAAATTTACACGGCAAGAGCAGCCTTTAGGAAGAGGGAATAGGATGGTAGAGCGGTTATGGAACAATCTCAGTGGTTAGCCGATCAACACGGATACACAATGAGGAAGCAGGTATTGGAAGGCAAAGTGACTCGTATTTTCTTGACGCATCCGGAGATGATCAAGTTGTCCCAATGCTTATATTAAAATTTGTTAATATATTGTACGTACAAGACCAACATGCCATTATTAAACATTGCTTTCCATACTTCCGACAAGCAAACTTTCACGGTAGCATGGGGGTTTATGGATCGGGAGAATGATGTGAGTTTTACTTGGATGCTAGAGACCTTGAAGGAGATATACCGTGGCGATCAAACTCCGAGGATCATAATAACGGATAAGGACCAAGTACTAATGAATGCCATAGGAGTGGTCTTTCCGGACGCTAAGCATTTTCTTTGCACGTGGCACATACAATTCAATATTAGAAGTAATTGTAGAGGTTATATCCAAAAGCCAAAGCCACAAAAAGGTACCGCTCGTGAAAAGGCCGAAGATGAGCATCTTCAAAAACTAACTCCGGAACAACGAGAGGAGGACAAGAACAAAAAGAAAGCGGAGTATTAATCGAATGGGTTACTATGGAAGGCTTTTCAACATCATTGGGATTTAATGGTACACTCAATGTCCGTGGCCGAGTTCGAATCCTATTTGGAGAGCTTTATTGGGCTATGGAAGAAGGATTATGAGAAATGTGTGGTTTATTGAATGAAGGAGTTGTTGAATCCTTACAAGGAAAAATTTGTGTATGCTTACACCTACCAACACATGCATTACAAGAATGAGGCGACAAGTATCGCGGAAGCATCTCATGGACGTTTGAAAAGCTTGCTCCGAGGGAGCCAAAACACTGTGGTTATGGTACAAGAAGCCATCCATGAATACACCAAGGCTGGTATCATCAAGATAACCGCGCAAATAAAAGAGAGTATGATGAAAATCATCACAAGCTATAAGGATTACCATTGGTTGATTAGACATTTAAACTATAGGGTGTCTCATTGGGCAATCATTTCTATGATGAAGGATTACACATATTATGTGGAAAAAGAGATGGGGAGAAGAAGAATTGTATGTTCATGTATGACGATAAAGGCCTTCGGATTTCCGTGTCGTCACATGATTGCGAGGTACCAACAAGGAATTACTTTTGAAATCATTGATCCGTTTTGGAAGCAACTAACTTTCAAACTACCCCCAACCGAAGAACCACTTGAATCCTTTGTGGACACGGATATTGGAAGAGAACTAATCGAGAAATTCGCAAAAAAGGATGGTTTGGGACGAAAAGTTTTGATGTACGACTTAAAACTAGCCGCTAAACCTCATATGGTACCGATAGGAGAACCAACGGTGCTACCGCCAACGGGTAGACCACCTACCAACATGGATAGGAAGGAAGAAAAGAACGAGTTTAAGGTTGCAATGAGAACCGGAAAAAACCCGTTATTGAGTCATAAAAGAATCTTTTCTCAACATGAGCATGAAGACGCTAAATATGAAGAGGCGAAGGTTCCAAACAAAAGGAGCCGACTGAAGAAGGGGGAAAGCGGGACAAGTAGCGCACAAGCCAAGACAAATGTTTCAAACGTTCCTTCACAAATTGAGAATGAAGAGGCACCGACTAAGAGGAAAATGGGTCGACCAAAGAAGGGAGAAATCGGGACAAGTAGCGCACATATGGTCCTTTCTAATGATCCATTCGCTCCTTTGCAACATGAGGATCCAATCGATCATTTTCAAGAAAGTCAAGCGCCAAACAATCTAATTGTTCCTTCCCAAGAGAGCTAAGCGAGTACAACACGAGTATCAAGGATACGTGCATGGAAGGGACAAGCAAGACAAAAGGGTTCTATGGTGACTATAAGGGCCGCTCTTGGTGATGGAAGCACGCCTAGGGATGAACAAGGAAGACCCCATCGAACGTGTTACACCATATTCGAGGAGTATTACTCGAAACTTCCTGAAATCGTTAAGCCCTATGTGTTATCTACCGACGACGTGGATGCGGATGGGAATTGTGGTTATCACATTGCGTCGGAACAAATAGGCCATGTAAGTTTGGCGGACGATGAGAACCTAACCCAATGTCAATACTTTAGAAAGATTATGGCCTTGCGCTTACAAGAAGACAAGGAATTTTACATTTCTATGATGAAGGAAGGAAAAACAAGACAAGACAAAGAAGTGATTTTTGAAAAAATGGTTGCTAGAGTACAAGGGCCTCTATGTGGTCATCTCTTGGCGGAAACGTGGAGTTGCGTTGTTCATATATTTGGTAAGGGATCATGCTACACATACACACAAAAATACACCATTTTGGATGAATCACTTAAGGATTGGAGAATTGTTTTATTCAACAATAACAACATGCATTATATCGGTCTTAAATTACGTGATGATTGTCCATTACCACCGGTAGATGGGTTTCATGAGGTCTCGGAGATCACCAAGGAGTGGCTAAAAAAATACGATCCCAACATGAGGCAATGAGAGGAATTGATCGTGTCGGATCAATTCGAAGGTCTACATTTGTTGTAATGAGTATTTTCCTTATGTTAAAAACTTGATCTATCGGATGCTTATATTTTGTCGCTTTCTTATATTGTATTTTGCAAACTTGAACCAAGCTTAATGAATGAAAGTGATTTGTCTTTTTTGGGTACGTTGGACTCATGAAATTTGTTACATAATCGGTCTTCTAATACGTTTATAAAGTCCGATTGTGTATTTAGTTTGTTCAGACTTTTCCAGTTCGGTTTATATCAAACTTTTATAAACCGATTCTGACTTCTAGAAGGAATCGTTTTACTAAGGAACTAGTATAAACCGATTCTGAACAAAACTTGTCTGGGATTATTTCAGAATCGGTCCTTATGTACAACAATATAATCCGATTTTTGGAAGAAAAAGTTACAGAAAAACATAACTAAATAATCGGATTACATATGGTCTAACATAATCCGATTGTGGACCATTTCCACTTTTCATTAACTCTTAACATTGAAACTAGCACAGTTCTATTTCTTAGTGTGAGCTTCAACTATCAATGCCGCTTCGAAATGATAAAACTGCTCTCCTCTCCAAGTTTTATATGCATCTTGTGCAGCGAACCTGTCCCCTCTGTACCTATCAAGAAACTCATTGTACGTATGCTATCCTCTTTATATACACAAAGTACCAACGTATATAATTTCAAATTCAAAAAATAGCCGTTAATAGTCACAATGGGATTATACATATGCACTAATAATCCGATTCTTGATTTGTCTACAAATCCGAAAATCCACCCAGAATCGGTTTATACGTGCATTAACTTAAACCGATTGATGTTGATGTTCACCCAGAATCGGGTTATGTTGGTACATAATAAAAACCGATTGCTACCACAATCGGACTAGTATAGTGCACACATAAACCGATTAAGGTGGATTTTCGTAAATTTTGATGAGTGAATTTCAAAGATTTAGAGGTAAATCATTGTAGGAGTGGATTAAAGGGATTTAACTCAATCACAAGAATTGTTTGTTTTTGAATTTTTTTTCCAAAACCCAAAATGAAATTAGATTTCAATTGTTGTTTTGGATTGATTAGGATTTAGTTTTGATGGAAATTGAAAATGAGTTTTGATTAATGATTTTTGTATTTGTTAATAAAGTGATTATGATTTTGTATTTGAATTTGTATTAGAATAATTAAATTTTCTTTAAGGGTCAATTTAGTATTTTACCATCTTTTAGACACCCCATATCCTTTTCTTTAGGTTTGTTGAAGTAATTCATAGCCCCAATTAAGTGGCACAGGCCCCAATTTAGCCAGGTTTTTTATTTGTGCCTTAAAAAGACTGAGTCTTAAAATGCAATAAGATTTGTATATTTTGATCACATCAACCTGATTGGACCTCCTACATAACTCTCCAGAATAATTGAATGTTTAAGTGAGGAGTTCGGGATGACAAATTTTGGTAAAACAAAGTTTTATTTAGGCCCGCATCTCTAGCATTATGAAAGTATGATTCTCGTCTATCAATTTACTCATATTGAGAATATCCT
Source organism: Papaver armeniacum (assembly GCA_023531295.1). Lineage (NCBI taxonomy): Eukaryota > Viridiplantae > Streptophyta > Magnoliopsida > Ranunculales > Papaveraceae > Papaver > Papaver armeniacum. The sequence goes on along the minus strand of JAJJWW010012353.1, from coordinate 117,721 downwards.
GAAAGATCTTAAAATGGATAGAGCATACCCACTTAGTATCATGATGATTGCGAGATCTCTTGACCCTAAAAGAGATCTACTTCTCCAAAAAGAGGAGGGTGACACACTTTTTTGTCCAAAAATATCATATTTTAGCTAGCGTAGTTGAGACTTTGGTTGACTAGTGTCCTAGACCTGACAGTTTTTTTTTTTGTAATTTTTTTTTGATCAGATTTTTGTAAATTTGTTAGCCATAAGTAAAACATACTTTTGGTACCTTAAAGGTATTATTGACATGAGTTTATTTTACTAAAAAAAATACACGTTAGCTTGTTCAAGGTTTATCTACTAATACTTAATTGGTCTTGCTACGATTTTAATGGTCTTTGAAAACGCAGGGGATACCAAATACACCCAATTTTTACGTTCGGCAACCTATATAGACAAAACTTAATACAATAGCAAGTAGACCAACTGAATGATCCTTGACAATGTGTATATAGAGTTTATATCTCAACCTACTCAATCGGTATGTATATAGACATAGATTCCGTGAACCTGATTGTTAAGCAGATTACTTGGACGATCTCAAAAATAAATATCAAAGATCAATCTAGTCGTATCCAAATAATCCAATCGGAATTCTTCCAAGTGATTAAACTTGTTGTTTATCTTTGAAGATACGAATTCTACAAGAAACAAGTCTCCTAATCGATTATAATTAAGCGGATGTATCTACTTAGATTGTATACTTACAAATTAACCTGTGTAAATCCAATTATAAAGATAACAATATAATGCGGAAAAAGAAAAGCACAAGACACTAGAAATTTTGTTAACGAGGAAACCACAATAGCAGAAAAACCCCGAGACCTCGTCCAAATTTGAACACCACACTGTATTAAGCCGATACAGACACTAGAATACTATCAAGCTTCGGACTGGAATGTAGTTGAGACCGAACCCATCCTCCAAGTGGTTCATTTACAGTCGCGCTCTTTACGTGTCTTGAACCTCACAAGGCTCTACGCACTTGATTCCCTTAGCTGACGTCCTTTACAGCCTAAGAGTAGCTTCAGCTGAAGTGAAGACTTTTGATAACAATTTTACTTTAATAGATAAGCCTATTCGACATCCGTTTAAATCAAAGATCAAGGTGAGGAAATCTGTTTGCAATAGATAAGCTAGCAAACCTTACAAATTCGAAACTTACGACTTCCGAAGAGCAACCTAGATTCTAAACCACCTCTCAAGATTAATCTTCAAAAGATCAATTAAAATCAGTTTTCAGATATCTATCTTGAAGAATCACAAAGTCTGAGACGAAGAGAACCTTGCGATTACTATTTATCTTACCTGAAAGAGATTACGAGAAACTCGATAACAGAAAAACAAGATCAGGATACATGAACTATCAAGGTAAAGATAGTCGGCCTGGCTTCACGAATCCCCAAAGCGAAGCGTTTTAGTCATAGACCTAATTATGTTTCTCATAGGAAACCTAGGTCAATAAAGGACGACTTTAGAATCAACTATGAGTGAAAGATTCATTTTCCTAGTTGAAAGAACATATCTATTTATAGTTTTTCCAATATCAGGGTTGCTTAGAACTCAAGCTAAGATATCTTGAGAATTAAGCAAACTTTATTCTTGAAAATACAATAGAAGAATATACACTTTGGTTCGGTTACAAAACCGTGTATAATGACTGTTCAATTTGGCAAGTTAGCCAAAGAACTAAAAACAATTTGATGTTCATTTATACACCTAAGAGTTTAATCATGATGCACACACATAAGCATTTAAGTGATCAATGAAGTCTTAGAAGTGTTTAAGAGATTTCTAGCAATACTAAACATATCAAAAATAATTCTCTGAGCATTTGCTAAAATATAAAATGGGACAGTTGGTAGAGCGGTTCATGAACCGTAAGGCTTGTTCACGAGTCAGGGTGCAATGGTTCGTGAACCGAGTTCGCCAACCCTACTAGACTACCAAACTCAGTTGACAACGGTTCGTGAACTGAGTTCGCCAACTGCTAGCCTGTTATCATTGATGTTGGTTGTTTGACAATTTCCAATTTTTTTAAAGCACTTTCCCTACAAAAAATAAAATAGGCTAGCTAAACTCTTCCAGTATGGACTCATAGCCGGTTTTGGAGATGTGATTTGTTGATGCTCTAGTATTGTTTCATTATGGAGATATTTGTCGTCATCCATTTTCTTCTAAATGGATTGGTGATTATTGTGCATATGCCAAACTCTCTTGAGAAGCAAGGCGTGGTTGTGTTATTTGCTTTTTTTGATGCCTAGACCTCCTTTTTTTTGTCCTAGATAGATTATCCCACCCAATGGGGGTGCATCTTCTTTATTTGGTTGTTATGGACCAGAATAAATTGTGGGTAATTCTGTCCATTTTCCCGTGGACATGATCCGACAGCATTTGAGTTTGCATCGCATGGTTTGCTGTTGGGGTGAGAGCTGTGTTAATGAGTGTTAGAGCATTGCTCGGTCGAACTCGCAAACGTTGCTATCTCAAGCTTGTTTGTCAAGTTTAGTTGATCAAAACTATAAGTCCTGATTTCTACTCTACTTATAGCTATGTATCGGATTAGGATAAAATGTGTAGTTGAGCTTTAGACTTCACGGCGTTCATCAATTAAAGACGAAGATTTACTGAAGAGATCTTGGAGGAACTTCATCAACAAAAGGTATGTGGAGACTAAAACTTTTCTATCACTCAAAAGTCTATTCTATTCTATCTCCTAATGGGACTAAGTCGTATAGCTATATAGGCTTTTATATTATACACATTTGATATTTCGATCTGAGTTTAACTCGTTTATATATTTCTCGAAATATGTGTTGGATTTTTTTTGCTTTAGCTTAGTTCATCATTGTTCTTGACGAGTTTATTTGGAAAGTATTTATTTGTTGGAAACTAAATAATAAGTCAAAAGATGATCATGTGAAAATTTCCTTTAAACATCTTACATGATTTGTGTGAGACAATCATTTGATGTCGACTCAGAAAGTTTCGTATTGATCATTCGATCACTTGAAAATTACTTAGAAGCTAATGGTATGTATGAGACAACCATTGTCGTCTTCTAAGGATGTTTCAATGATTAAAATGGGAGTTTAGAACAATTAACCTTTGTCTAGATATAACACAATATGCATACTAATACGGAAAATGTTTTGGTATGATTCAGGTCCGGAAACCTTGTAATTTGCACACAAGTATGCGAACGGTTTTAACTGTTAAAGTCCGGGAACCAATTTTGCATACCAGTATGCGAACGGTTTTAACTATTAAAGTCCGGGAACCAATTTTGCATACCAGTATGCGAACGGTTCTACCTGAGTTAGGTCCGGGACGGAACGGCTGGACAAGACCAAAGTCCGGAACTATAGTTTGCGTACTAGTTTGCAAACTTAGTGGTTAAAGTTATAAAATCGGTTAAGTATGATTCCATACTCATGAACAAATATTAAATTTATAAATTAAGGAATGCAATCTTTGCAAATCATGGCTTAATGTTCATGAATTGATTCTTATATAAGTACTTTGTACGATTACGAATCAATCCGATTTTGTTTCAATTGGTTCTTATATACTTCTATGAGATATAAACAATTGAACAACTCTATGAGTAACACAATTAGATTCATTTGATTATCTTTCATGATTGATTGATCATGATATTTGATCTAGAAGTGTTAGATGAATGTGGGTAAGACAAAAGTGTTCATATGGCTAACTTCGGTTAACTATTATTGAGCCAACTCAATATACACGTTTAGGTACGGTTACCCATATATATCTAAATGAAGGTATATTTCATTTGTGTTTAACAAGCTAAGAACATCTAACGGTGGAGAGATATTGCTTTGATTTTAAGCAAACTTAGCTTGAATCTTAAATCAGTTTTTCATCTAACGGTGAATATTGAATGCTTTGTTACTGAGCTATCTTAGCTTTGATTGTAAGCAAACCCTGATTTAAAAGTATATATAAGGGAGAACTATAACAACTGGAAAATCTAATCCCGGCACTTTCCCGTGTCCTAGTTGCGACTAGAGTCGATTCTCCTTTAACCTAGGTTTTCCAAAACCAATATAGGTTAACGACTCGAAGACTTCATTTGGGATTCGTGAAGCCATATCCAACTATTTTCTCTGTAGTTGCGTATTCTGATCTTACTTTTTCTATCGTATTGAGTACAATCTTCAATAAGATTTGCTCGAGATTTATCTCCGATAGGTAAGACATAAAAAGGAAATACAAAGCTCTTCGTATCATTCTTTGTGATTCCACAGTAACTTCTTCTACTACCATATAGTTAAGTTATTATGAGGTTTTTGATATTTCTAGGCCGTTATTCGGGAATATAAGACCGGATTATCAATTGGTTCCTGTTCACCTTGATTTATCAAAAGACGGAACATAAACTTCATAGGTACTTCTGTGGGAGACAGATTTATCTATCATAATAGACCTATCTATGTGAGACAAATTTGTTTATAAGTCTTCGACTTTGGGTTGTAGCAACTCTTAGTTGTGGGTGAGATCAACTAAGGGAATCAAGTGCGTAAAGTCCTGCTGGGATTCAGAGGCGTAAGGAACGCGACTGTACCTTAATCGGTGTGAGATTTGGTTAGGGCTCAACTACATTCCAGTCCGAAGTTAACTTATAGTAGGCTAGTGTCTGTAGTGGGTTAATACAGTGTGGTGTTCAAATATGGACTAGGTCCTGGGGTTTTTCTGCATTTACGGTTTCCTCGTTAACAAAACTTTTGGTGTCTGTGGTTGTTTTGGGGTAAAAACTGATTCTGCTGTTTTAGGTGAATTTGGGTGTGTTGATGAGAAACGAATTCAAACCCTAAACAAATGTACTGCACAGGAGTACTTTTGAGTTCGAGAGATCAATCTATAAGACTTTGGCCTAAACCAAGAAATGGCCGTTCCAGATTCAATTCGGTCACAAGGTGAAGGACAAGGGTTGATCTTAGGGAAGGAAGCGAAGAAGGTGTTTGAGATCAAAATGTTGAATTATGAAGGTGAGGCTGTTTTATGACTTGTATCAGAAAATGGTTTCTGGCTACTTGTGTTGATAACACTTGTGTTGATAACACTTGTGTTGTCGTTGTGTAAATAGATTGTAAACCTATTTATACAATTCATTTGAGTGCACCCTTGATCTCGTAGGAAGTGGAGGTGATTAAGTAGTGGAGTAGTGGGGTTGTGCAAGAGGTGGTGATTATCACGTGGTCACACCTTCACCCACTAATCGTTATTAACCGTTCGTCCTTTCCTGACACGTTCTTGTAATGGGTGCGTTGCACGCCGCGCGCTATAAACCGCCAGACCAATACCCCATTAAGTATCCCCCAGTTTTGACATGTTTGATGTCTCGAGTAAGTGGGTCAAGTCGTGGGACTTGCGAATAGCATATGGTGCTATTAGGTTAAACAACTAAGTTGTTTATGAGGCCGATATAAAATATCGTATGTATTCGATGCACATAAAGCATTGCCTTTAAGCAGCTCAAAATAATCGATGTGCATGAAGCATCATTGTTTTAGAGCTCGATTGAATAAGTCGCGGATTGGGCGTCTTAAAAAGAAGCATGATCGATCACCTTTGGGTGATCAATTGAGAACCATATGGGCGAGCTATCACTTGGCCGATCACTTCCTGTGAAGGAAAGATGGCCAGTGATCATTGCTGCGCCCCATCGATCATCTAGTATTCGATCTAAGCCATCCGACCAAGCCGACAAATATGGACGAACGAGACGGTTTTGAGGCAGCTGTCAGCTGTCGTTGATTTAGGGTTTGGCAGCCGTGCGACTACCCTATTTTGGTTAATCAATTTCCAAGCGCCGGGCGCTGATTCAAAAAGGCCGATCGGCCATGTGTGAGGATGTGCCGCTAGTGAGTATGTTGACATCTCATGGGTCATCTAAAATCAGATCTAAGCCACTCGATTCTGCTGGTGAAGACGAGTGGTCACGATCGATTTGCGATAGTAGCATATTGCCGCAAATATGAATTTAAGGTTTTAGAAACGGCTGCATCTACCCTAGTTCAATTGAGCAATTTGATACGTCATTGACTTCTCACGGGTAAGTCGATCGAGTGGGAACAAATTGGGCCGGAAGTGAACTCATGTGCACCTCCTTGATCACCCGAAACACGATCTAAGTCGTCCAACTAGGCTAGCTAAGTTGGACGGACACGATCTATTTGCGACAGTTGCATACTGCTGCAACCCAAATTAGGGTTTTGAAAATAGCGTGTTTGCCCTAGTTTGGGCAAACGATTTGTTGCTCTACAGACTTGCCGCGGGCAGGTCGATCAGGCAAGGGGAAAGTTGGGCCGCCAATGTGCATGCTGACGCCTCTTTGATCATTCCAGGGAAGATCTCAGCCGTCCTGGCAAAGTTGGACGGTCATGATGTATTTAAGGCCCTTTGTGTCGGTCTTAGCTCGTTTGAGCTTTCTTTCAAATAGCGTGAACACCCATTTTAGGGTTGACGTTCGGAGCATTTGGAAGTTAATTAAATATGACTCGATAGACTAGGGCATTAGTGGGCCCGCCGGTGGTCACTACAGTGATTGCCTAGTCCTGTTAGGGGTAGGCCATGCTTGTTGGATCGTGCGGCCAAATTGTGTGGCCGTGATTGTTTCTGAGACTGATATTAACATTCTAGATTTTCCTTAAGGAATTTAAGCGTGTTCGATCGAGCTAACTTAAAAGTGCGTCGATACAATATTCTCTTTGTTAGAGAGTGATGCATCCTATGTGGGTACTTCCATGCAGATCTCAATACTAACACTTCGGGAGACTCATGCTACTCTGCTGAGAGTGAACATTTAATCGTCATGTCATGTCAATATTGAGAGTTCGGCTGGGAAAATAGCATGGGAAAATACTAGGCAGGTGATGCATTAGCGAATAATGCGAAGATAAAATTCACAGAATATCTAGGATTGCTGTTGCACGCACCATTCTGAGTAAATTTCATAAACATATTGAATTTCTCAATACATATGTAAGTGAAAAGGTTTATGCACTCATCACTTTCAAATGGCTTTTGTTCCTTTGCAGGATGACAACGCATTTAATACAGGGTTTTACAATTTTGACCCTCAACTAAAAACCACCATCAACATTAAGTCCCCTGCTTAGCACGTAACAGTGACATTGTTTAGGGGTAAGCAATAGATTGTGACAGACGGGAACAAATTGAAAAGGCAAGGCATGAGAGGATTACCAGGAAAAACTTAATCGACTTTTGGCAATAGGTATGAGCAGCACTGGCACACTGCTAGTCCATCCACAGAGCGTTGGCGCCCGCGGGCTCAGCTGCCTTCCTCTGTACAAAAGGAACCCCTTTTCCACTCGAATTCCAAAAACGTCGTGCGTATAAAAGGGGTCGTCTTCCCTCTTTATTATTTGTTCGTCCACCCGTATTCTCTTGCGACAGCTGGTGCTCCTTGTTGTGTTGATCTCCCTTCATTGCTGTAGCAGGTAAGTAGCCGCTACTTTGAATTTGGGACAACGACTGCCTTGCATCCTCCAGATATGATGACTAGGACCTGGAGTTGGGCTGAACGCATTCTTCCTTTGACCATCCAACGGTCCTTTCTCGGTTCTTAATCAGGGTTTCAACAAGAAGCATGACTTGGTTGGTGTTGAATCCTCGTTTATCGGATGAATCTTGTTACAGTCATTCGGTATCATTTTAGGGTTTCTGCTGTATATATATATACAGGGAAGCTAAAACACCCTTATCGTGCTGAGATAAAGATTCTCTTGCTGAAACTCTAGCCTTTCATCATGTCAGACAGAAGTGGATCATCTTCTTCGACTCAACCAGATTCTTCTGCCAAACGCAAGCGGCTTGTATCCAGGGTATGATTTTAAATATCTTCTGATTTTGAAGTAGTAATTCTTTTTTTTTTCTTTTTTTTTTGTGCGTCTAATCATCCTTTTTGTTTTAGAGAGGTCGAATCCCTGAGCCTCGTGACGGTTCTCCTGTCCGAATCATACGAGTCAAGAAGATCATACTGGTATAGTTTTCACTAGTGAATCTGTATTTGTTGACCACGACCGGTAGGTAACAAAAATTTTTCTTCTTCCTTTTGTAGAGGTATCCTTCTGGGACATGTGTGACAGTGGTTGATGACGATGATTTAACTACTCCTCTCCCTTCAAGCTCAAACTCGCCTGCTGCTAACTTAGAAGACGCTGATTTGGGTACCTCCTCCTACGAGTACCCAAATGCAGGCTTGCATTTCGACGTTCACATGAGATGCCTATCTTCTAGTTACCAGGCTATTGGCGGTTTTCTGGTGAGGAATGAGTTCATGCCCTTGTATACAAAAATATGGAGAACGTACGGGCATATCGCAACTAGGAACGTGGTGCGGCACTGCTCGTCTGCTTTAGTTACCACGGTGAACTGTCTCCTTCCCATGATTGCCGAGATGGAAGGTACATCCATACGTGATGTTGCTGAATCAACCATTAAAAAGTGGGAAGACATGATATCTACATGTGAATCCATGAAGTTCAACGTAGGCTGGTTGCGACAGCGCCTTGATATTATCAAAGTCGATCGAGCCGGTATCATCGCCAATATCGTTCCTGCTGCGAAAGCTATCTTGGAAGAGGAGAAGGCCCTGGCTGCGGAATCTGAGAAGGTGGAACAGACGATCCAAAATTTGAAGAGTAGGACTGAAAGGTATCAGGAGAGGCTGAAAATGATGCTTTCAAGGAACTACAACTTGTTGGATGGCCTTTTCTGAGCCGTACTTATATTTATTGTTTTGAATAAGTAGGCGCAACGACGTTTTGATCGTCTTTTTTTTCTTCGGGTTTTGAACCTTGCTTTGGAAAATGAATTGCATTGGGTTTTGTTAAGCAAATGGAGTTTACATTAATATGTTTTAACTAATGGAGAATCTGATAACTAAGATATTGGAAGAATGAAAATGTCTGATTGATGCGTCGTGAGGCAGCGGGGAATAGAATGATGATCAGGCGTAGTATGCCTTGAGCCATTTTCCGTTGATTACTGCTTCCAATTTACCTCCATCTTCTCTGACAATCTTGTAGTAGCCACTGTTATAAGCCTTGGTGATTACGTAGGGACCTTCCCATTTTGGAGAAAACTTTGGTGTGAACATGTCTTGTTGAATGTGTTTAGCAGTCTTCAACACCAGATCTCCTACCTTAAAAATTCGTGGCTTCACAGCTTTATCGTAGGCTCTCGAGATCCTGCTTCTGTATGCTTGAGCATGTTCTTCCGCTTTAACTCTCCTGGAGTCCAAAGTATCCAATTCCGTAATTCTGGAACTCGATGCTTCAACCTCATTCCATTGAACTCCACTTGCTGCCGCAATTCTAGCTGACGGGATTTTAATCTCTGCTGGGAGGATTGCGTCCGCGTCATAGAAAAGTGAATAAGAAGAAACGCCTTTAGAGCTCCTAGGCGCCGCTCGATACGCCCACAACGCCATTGGCAGCTGCTCATGCCATGTCCTGGGATTATCATGCACTGTTCGACTGAGAATTCGAATCAAAGTTTTGTTAGTGCTTTCGGCTTGTCCATTCCCTTGAGGGTAGTAAGGAGTAGAGAAAATCTGTTTAACCCATATTCTTCGAGCAGCTCTTGTACTTGCTTGTTGGCAATGGGGGTACCGTTATCAGTGATGATGTGCTTAGGTACACCAAACCGACAAATGATGTATTCTTTAATGAATGCTGCAATTTTCGCTCCAGTGGTTCCTCGAAGAGGAATGGCTTCAACCCATTTGGTAAAGTATTTCGTCGCAGTTTTGATATACTCATGCTGTTTTGAGGATGCTGGGTTGATTTTCCTAATAATATCAAGTCCCCAGCTGTAGAATGGCCATGGACTACTTACTAAGTGAAGTGGGGTGCACGGCACGTGGATGAGATTCCCGTGAATTTGGAATTCACTGCATTTCTGAACAAACGCCGCTGCATCATCCTCCATAGTTAGCCAGTAATACCTTTCGTGTACTTGGAGGAATAACTTCTTCTTCCCTTGGTGTTCGCCTTTGTGCGTTTCCTTTAACATAATTGGGACTTCAGATTTTGCCAAATATCGTAGCAGATTGCCTCCAAAACTTTTTCGGTATAGGATTTCCTCATGAAACACGAATTTTTTGGCTTTCTGTTTCAACTTGGCTGCATCCTTCTTGTTGGCCGGTAGCACACCATCACGAAGATACTTGAGCAAGAACCTTGGAGTGATCGAGATTGAGTCAACATATCCGGCCAGTAGTAGCCAAGGCGTTGAAGACGTCGGCAAAGAGTCACTGCCAACGTTTGTACGCAGGTCTCATTGTGAATACGGTTAAGTTGTATTTGCGCTTCCTCGTCTCCAAGACATCTTGACAGAGACCCATCTGGATTCCGGTGGTATAACACTCCATGAAGCATGAAAAATCTTTGCAGGGTTTTGAGACTGACCTTTCCTTGGGAGAGCGAAATGTTTAGCTCTTGAACAATTGGAGTTCTCCAGTCGTCGGTTTTAGTATCTTTAGATTGTGTGAGCCATGTTGACGATACAGTCCGTCTCCTTACGATCAAAGTCTCTTCCAAGCTGTAGATGGGGCAAAACGAGTTGCTGGTTTTTATGGAATTGAGGAGACGATAGTACATAGGAAACACCTTGAACGAGCGAACTGTCAAACCTCACACAGATGCACTGCAAAAAGGGAGTGCTTTGAATTCTGATAGGGTGTAGAATACATCCTATTTACTATCTATTGTTTATGCTTTCTTTGTTATTTTTCTTGTAAATTATGTATTTTACGCTTGTTTTGAGTTTTATAGCTACTTTGGAGTCACACGGAGGAAAAGAAGAAGAAATCACCCAATTTGAGCCAAAAGGGCAAAAAGGTCATTTTACAAGCGATTGATATATGGATCCCAGTTGAGGTTAAGGGGCAACCCAATTTGGAGGAGTACTAAAGCCAGGCCCAGTCAAGGCTAAGGGGGGTTGTCATCAGGGTACCCCTTATCATATCAGAGGGTGTAACTATCCGGCCCTAACTCTTAACCCTACTAATTGAGAGATGGTTTTCTCATTTTCTTCATTCGCCTGGAAGTGAGGAAACAAACAGCGTCTGTGTCTGAAAACCGAGAGAGTGAGATCGATCGAGAGATGAGAAAATTCAGAGAAAATGGAGACGATGATGTTCGATCTGTGAAGAGTGAGATGCTGCTGTGGGATCGAGAATTAATATGAAGAAATGGGTCTTGTGACTTAGGTGTTGTTGAATTTGTGAGGCAGAGAGAGAAATCGATGATGGTTTTGGGGCTAAGAACAGAGATCGAGAAATTGAGATGGGTTTGATCTGAAGCTACGCGAATGAAATCGGGGATGAGATTCTTTGTTGGAGTCCGTGAATCGACATGATGGCCGATCGATTGAAGAAATTGGTAGAGTTTGATGTGGTCAGTAATCGATCGGGTAATGGATCCGGAGGTGATGTTGATAGGCATTTGCCGTCGATTGTGAGCTGAATGTATGTGATGAATGGGTTCAATCGCATAACGGGTTCGATCTAAGATTGAAGCGAGTTGGGATTGGTGTCGCCTCAAGTTGCGAGAATGGGTCTCAGAAAAGGAAAGAATTCGGATAAAGAGATAGAAGATGGGTTTTAGTCTTTGTTGGTAGACGCTTTGTACATGGAGTGTTTGAAATTGCTCATTAGATGTATGCTAGGAATTCTTAACAGTGAAGGAAATAATGGCACAAATTGGCCGGAAATCTGATAAATGAGTATTTAAACTCTAGGTTTTAAATGTCTGCCGAGTCAACTCTGCGATAACCGATCCGGCACGAGTCGGAGCGACTCAACTCACCCCGAAGAAGACCCGGTCACCGAGTTAGAAGGCGACTCGAAGGACTCGACTCATTCCTTTGCCTTGACCGTTGACTGACGGTTGACCCGTTTGACCGTTAGTCCTAACGGTGGACTGACGGAATATTCCGTCGAATATTCCCTCGACGGACAGAATTTTCAGGTGGCCGTCGGTGACGGATTCCGGTCAAATTCCGACCATAATACCAGTTTTCCGGCGAGCCAAAAATTCTTGAATTCTCTATGGACTTTTCTCATGGGTGTGAAGACTTGGGCTAGGAATTGGATGGAGAATTGGGCTCAAACTTGGAAAGAGAAGATGGAAGTTGAGAAAAGCTTGGATTTGGAAATTGAATTGCTAAAGGAAAAGGATTCTATTCCTTGGAAGATTTGGAGAATATTGAAGCCTATAAATAGAGAAGTTTTCTACATCTTTTATACACATCTCTACACACACAACACTTTTCTTTTCTTATTCTTTGTGTGAACTCTTTAGCATGAGTAGCTAATTTTATTGATTGAGGATGAATTCCTAGTTCTTAATTTATGTTTTGAGTTTTTGTTTTCAATTCTATCTTGAAGTTTTTCACATGATTATCGTTTGTTTTTACTAATAGGAATGATCTTAAAGACATTCATGATTGATTGATAGATTGTTTAGGGTGGCCAACTAAATTGATTTGTTAATTGATCTAAAGCTAGTGAAAGTTAGGAGATAAGTAATCGTTTCTTGACTCTTTACATAAGTAGCAAACACGAGACCTTGCGGAGGGATTCCGTGGAGCAATTGTGTGTAGAAACAACGCTAGAAAGTGAACCAAGCGAACCGAGTTTAACTACTAGTACTAAACTTAAATTCATAAATCTTAATGCATTCAGGGAATTACATCTTGTAAGCGAACCTCAGGGTGGTTCTTTTGAATAGAATCTGATAACTAAGGTGACCTGTTACTCAGTGAAATTAGGGATTTTGGGGCTAGCTAAGCGGACCTGCTATCCTACGGTTGGTGATAATCTGTGACTAATAACAAGTAGAAAAGAACATAACTTTAATCATTGTTTTGCAACGAAGAAGAATTCCTTGATCTTGTCTCTCTTATTGCTTTCAACTTTATCTTTTAATTGCTTTGTTTATTTTCTTTTGCTTTTTACACCCCCCTTTTGTGACAATTTTTACAACTAGAATCTCTTGCTCCTCGTGGGAACGAACTTGACTTCCATTATATTATTTTTAATTGAGTGGAAATAAAATATTAATTTGATTGCACCTACGACACGCATCAAATTTTGGCGCCGCTGCCGGGGAGCAACGGATGATTTTAGTTGTTTTTATTTTTCTTTTTGCTTTATTCTTGCTTTGTTAGATTTTATACCGTATCTAACTTAGTTTTTGAGAATCTTATTTCAGGTGCCGGTTTTCCATGTATGGTGGACAAGAGCAAGCATATTACAACAATCAATACGGTTTTCAACCTCAACATTATGACAACTTCCAACCATCCTTAGGATACAATCAAAACCAATATTTTGGCTATGATCAAATTCCTACAGAACCTTATGGATATTCTCATACATATCAACAACCTTATGACGGGTATGTAAGTGGACAATCACAAGGATGGGAGGATAGTTTTGTTTATGATCAGAAATTCTCTAGTTTTGCAGATAAGATGTATGCCATGATTGGGGATCTTCAACAAAAGTTGCAAGAATCACATCGAGAAATTCAAAGGAATTCGGAGAAATTATACGAACAAATTACTCAACCTTTGGAGACTTTTGAAGACGCTAGTGTAGCTTACTCGAGCCTTGATCTTATTAAAGATCAAACACCTATTCAAAAGGTAGAGCTTGAAGATGATGCATTTAGTGCTTGGAAAAAATTCCTTAGGGAAAGATATGAGTCCGCGGAAGTGTATGAGCGTTGCAACAATGAGGAAGTTATTTCAACTCCGGATCATAATAACGATCCTTCACCTATTCAAAAGGAGGAGATTGGGTATGACTTACCTATTGTTATAAACGGTGTAACACCCGCACAAGAAGATCTTACAATTTATACCGATGAGAATCATTTTAGTGAATGGCCCGATTCCGATGATGAGAATGTTGAAGAGATAATGCTAGAGGATGAAACCACATTCATTGATTTTGTGGAAGACCCAATTGAACTTGCCAATGATTTTAATGATGCCAAGACTTTGGTTAAGGTAGAAAACGACGAAGAATGGTTGCAAGGTTTAATAGAGGACCACGATATACAAGAGGTAAGTAATTCACTTGAATTTTTTAAGGATGAAGAGGATTCTATAATACAAGAGATTGTGCAAGGTTTGTCTAACCCTTTGCATATTGATTCTTCTCCTTTACCTCTTATTGGTTTGAATGTTTGTGCTTCGAAAGTATTTTTGGATGATTTTGTTTCTAGATATCCACCATTGGAAACACTTGATGCTAACACTATGCAGGTTTGCCAAGAGGAACACATGGAAATTACCAAATTCTATGTTCTTTATACACTTCCGAGTGTGGACGAGAATAAGTGTGGGGGAAATTTCAATCCAGCGATAACATCACTATTGTTTTCTTGTGCTAATATTTGTATGGAGTTATTGTTTGCCAAACAGGTATTATGGGTGGATCCTCAAATTTACGATTGTTAGTATATGGGGAATGAATCATGCAAGAGCTAAGTCGGGCCGTCGACTTTAAAACAAGCGCTTAATGGGAGGCAACCCATAGGTTTTGTATTTCTTATCCTTTTGCTTTTGTTTTTTATTTTTTGTTATTTCTTTTTCTTGTTCCTTATCATGTTAAAATTTCCCACCTTGACTTTACTAGGAGGATTCAATTACATTGAGGACAATGTAAGGTTTAAGTGTGGGGGAGTGGTTAAGCATGTATTTTAAAAAAAAAAAAATTAAATTTTTTTTAAAAAAAAAAAAAAAGTTTTTACTTAAAACCTTCAACTTTTAAAGATTTTAGAGTCACTAGCATACTTCTAGGTATGTTTACATAGAGATTTTGACCGACATAATTGAACTTGGAAATGTTAGAGAACTACATTCGGATTTCTTGCTTGTTTGAGTGTTAAATAATGGATTTAATCATGCCGGTGATGCGAATTTGGTGCAGGGAGAAGTGCATTATTAGAGTTGCTGATCAATCATTAGTGGAGACTACCCGTATTCATATCATGTGAGGCACCGACCAGAAATTTTTCCATATACTAAAGAGCTTTCTTTTGAGTGTGTGTCACCGTACGTAAATTCCGGGTAGAATGGTGAGCTACCCAACCTCCCACCAATAGAAGTACTACTCTTTGATCTCTTGAGTGCTAATTTTGTCAATCATGAGGGTGACGTCTATAGATGAAAGCCTCCTTCTTGTAGTTCGATTTGCAGTTAGCACCATTCTCTCTCTCGAACAACGGATCCATAGAAACACCATCATCATCAACAAGGAGCGACATTAAAATCTACAAGGAAAGTTGGAAAAGTTCAAGGTTTATAAGCAACAAAACGAGAAAAAGAGCAAATTTCAAACTCAAGTAAAGCAACATACAAATGAGCGGATTTTACATATATGTTGAGGACTTACAATACAATGAGGTAATTTTATATTCAAGTATGAAGACTTATTTATAAGAGCGAAGAAAATCAAAAGGTGTGAATTATTGAAGTTTATGATTTCGAGACGATACAAGTTGTGAAGAATCAAGCGGTAAAATACTTCTCCCACGGCCACGGCCATGGTTTATTTTTTGTATTTTATTTCTCTAATTTTGTTTCAAAAAAAAAATGAAAATTCGTAAAAAAAAAAAGAAAAGAATAAAAAACAAGAGAAATTTTTGTTTTGTTTTAATAAAAATGACGGGGAAGGAAAATATATAAGGAAGTTTCAAGCGACAAGGATTTTTAAGGTAAAAGAGTTATAAATTGTCAAGGATTTATGAAATTCAAGGGTTTATCATCAATAGTTGAAACCGAAGACGAAGACCAAGGAGATCAAGACGAGGAGCGGAAGACGTTTCTATTGGATGCCGTGAGAGTGGTGTTATCATAATTGGCGATCGGATGTGAAGGTGAGTAAGTAATCTCATCCTCAATAATATATGGTTGATTTCCTTTCTTAGAGATCGTCCGAAAAATGGTTTTTCAAAATATAAAAGATGTGGGTTTTTAAAAAAATATTTCGGAAGTTGTCCTTCCCACCATTCAACGTGTTGCGAGAATTCTCTCTTCATTCCTACCGCACACATGTGTGAACCATAAAAAAGCCGTCTTTTTGAGTGCAATTATCATAAAATCTTATTTGGTGAGGCAGAAGTCGAGGCGAAATGCTTATTGATCGTTTCTCAAACACGCAGTCTCTCATTATGGTGTGGTTATTTCTCACTCAACATTTAAGAACGAGAATATGTTCTTTAGTATTTCTAACTTCTTATTACTAGCATGCAGAAACTCTATGTCCTCATAACTCTTTGGATGCTTGGGACGCTTGAATGCTTTGAAGTTGTGAGTTTTTAGTTTGATTTGCTCGAGGACTAGCAAAGTCTAAGTGTGGAGGAATTTGATAGGGTGTAGAATACATCCTATTTACTATCTATTGTTTATGCTTTCTTTGCTATTTTTCTTGTAAATTATGTATTTTACGCTTGTTTTGAGTTTTATAGCTACTTTGGAGTCACACGGAGGAAAAGAAGAAGAAATCACCCAATTTGAGCCAAAAGGGCAAAAAGGTCATTTTACAAGCGATTGATATATGGAGCTCAGTTGAGGTTAAGGGGCAACCCAATTTGGAGGAGTACTAAAGCCAGGCCCAGTCAAGGCTAAGGGGGGTTGTCATCAGGGTACCCCTTATCATATCAGAGGGTGTAACTATCCGGCCCTAACTCTTAACCCTACTAATTGAGAGATGGTTTTCTCTCATTTTCTTCATTCGCCTGGAAGTGAGGAAACAAACAGCGTCTGTGTCTGAAAACCGAGAGAGTGAGATCGATCGAGAGATAAGAAAATTCAGAGAAAATGGAGACGATGATGTTCGATCTGTGAAGAGTGAGATGCTGCTGTGGGATCGAGAATTAATATGAAGAAATGGGTCTTGTGACTTAGGTGTTATTGAATTTGTGAGGCAGAGAGAGAAATCGATGATGGTTTTGGGGCTAAGAACAGAGATCGAGAAATTGAGATGGGTTTGATCTGAAGCTACAGCAGAATGAAATCGGGGATGAGATTGCTGTTGGGTCTGTGAATCGACATGATGGCCAGTCGATTGAAGAAATTGGTAGAGTTTGATGTGGCTGTAATCGATCGGGTAATGGATCTGGAGGTGATGTTGATAGTCATTGCCGTCGATTGTGAGCAATGTATGTGATGAATGGGTTCGAATCAGACAACGGGTTCGATCTAAGATTGAAGCAGAGTTGGGATTGGTGCTGTCTGAAGTTGCAGAATGGGTCTGTAAAGGAAAGAATTCAGATAAAGAGATAGAAGATGGGTTTTAGTGCTGTTGGTAGACGCTTTTCTTCTTTGACAGGAGTGTTTGAAATTGCTCATTAGATGTATGCTAGGAATTCTTAACAAAGAAGGAAATAATGGCCCCGAAATTGGCCGGAAATCTGATAAACAGTAAACTCGGCTAGGTTTTACATGTCTGGCGAGTCAACTCGGCGATAACCGATCCAGGCGAGTCGAGCGACTCAACTCACCCCGTAAGACCCGGTCAGGCGAGTTAAGCCGACTTCGAAGGATCGACTCATTCCTTTGCCTTGACCGTTGACTGATGGTTGACCCGTTTGACCGTTAGTCCTAACGGTGGACTGACGGAATATTCCGTCGAATATTCCCTCGACGGACAGAATTTTCAGGTGGCCGTCGGTGACGGATTCCGGTAAAATTCCGGCCATAATACCAGTTTTCCGGCGAGCCAAAAATTCTAGAATTCTCTATGGACTTTTCTCATGGGTGTGAAGACTTGGGCTAGGAATTGGATGGAGAATTGGGCTCAAACTTGGAAAGAGAAGATGGAAGTTGAGAAAAGCTTGGATTTGGAAATTGAATTGCTAAAGGAAAAGGATTCTATTCCTTGGAAGATTTGGAGAATATTGAAGCCTATAAATAGAGAAGTTTTCTACATCTTTTATACACATCTCTACACACACAACACTTTTCTTTTCTTATTCTTTGTGTGAACTCTTTAGCATGAGTAGCTAATTTTATTGATTGAGGATGAATTCTAGTTCTTAATTTATGTTTTGAGTTTTTGTTTTCAATTCTATCTTGAATTTTTCACATGATTATCGTTTGTTTTTACTAATAGGAATGATCTTAAAGACATTCATGATTGATTGATAGATTGTTTAGGGTGGCCAACTAAATTGATTTGTTAATTGATCTAAAGCTAGTGAAAGTTAGGAGATAAGTAATCGTTTCTTGACTCTTTACATAAGTAGCAAACACGAGACCCTGCGGAGGGATTCCGTGGAGCAATTGTGTGTAGAAACAACGCTAGAAAGTGAACCAAGCGAACCGAGTTTAACTACTAGTACTAAACCTAAATTCATAAATCTTAATGCATTCAAGGGAATTACATCTTGTAAGCGAACCTCGGGGTGGTTCTTTTGAATAGAATCTCGATAACTAAGCGGACTGTTACTCGGTGAAATTAGGGATTTTGGGGCTAGCTAAGCGGACTGCTATCCTACGGTTGGTGATAATCTGTGACTAATAACAAGTAGAAAAGAACATAACTTTAATCATTGTTTTGCAACGAAGAAGGATTCCTTGATCTTGTCTCTCTTATTGCTTTCAACTTTATCTTTTAATTGCTTTGTTTATTTTCTTTTGCTTTTTACACCCCCCTTTTGTGACAATTTTTACAACTAGAATCTCTTGCTCCTCGTGGGAACGAACTTGACTTCCATTATATTATTTTTAATTGAGTGGAAATAAAATATTAATTTGATTGCACCTACGACACGCATCAAATTCGAGATATCAATCTGTAGGACTCCAGCCTAAACCAAGACAATGGCCGTTCCAGAGTCAATTCGGTCACAAGAGAGGATGGGTCGATCTGTAGGAGGGAAGATGAGAAATGTGTGGATCAATGGTGATCGAAATTATAGGTGTGTTGTGTATTCTGCGTGAAGAAACAAGATAAGCTCTGATTGATTGAATTTGCTCTGTTAAGAGTAATTGCTCAAATATTGAGTTCTTAATCTCTTGTTGTCTGTTTGACGAGAGATTGTCTTGTTTTCAATCATGATTCAAAGACTTATTTATATTGCTAGAATTGTAAACACCTTGATACCATGAAGTGTGACAGTTGTTGGAGTCAGAGAGTGGGGAAGTGGAAATCGTGTTAAAACCAGTTGCTCATCGTGCAGAGACTTGGTTGATTTTCCATCCACTACTTTGTTAACTCCTCAAACTGATTGCACGACTTGCTCACATTCTCTTCGTGTGTATGAACATGCGTGACGTAGACCGCCAGACCAAAACCCTAGTTAATATCCCCCATGTGACACGATTGATGTCTCATGATTGTGGTGTCTTCAAGGCAGACGTGTATTTAGTTAGTCAGTTGCTGACTTCGTGGGACGATGAGTCCTTGTAGTGCTGAGTCGAACGTAATTTGAAAATGTTCTGAGACTCATGAATCGAACGTGTCAGTTGAGACAAAGGTATAACTCTCAAGTAAATGTTGATAGTTTAAGGTGAGCAAATATTGCTCATTCGATAGATTGTTGAATATTGATAGTTGAACCAATATTCTTTAGTCTGAGCAAATATTGATCCTTTAATGAATTATTGGTAGCAGGACCAAAATAAAATATTAATTTAAAATACTGAACCGAGTATAATTAATAAAAGTGTTGATCATGGAATCAACATAAAATTATTAGCGTTTGAATATGGAGTTATGAACCTTGGATTCGAACCCTAAATCGATCAATTGATGATTTATTGAAAATCAACTATGAATTGAAGGAGGGACCGGCTACATGGGATGATGGATCGACCATGTAGCGCCCAGATGCTCGAGTGAGCAAATTCCAAAGTCTCTTGAAGACCAGTTGCTGAGAGGATGATTAAATGCTGGTTTAATCATTTATTAAAATAATGCTCGTCTGAGCCTTAGGTGATGAAACCTAATTATGAAGAGGTGAGGGACCGACCAAGGGATCATGAAACCGGCCTTGGTTGGTCACGGGACCGTATGACGATCGTTTATGAAGTTCCAAATTGTTTGGAAGGATTTGAACCTAATGTAAGCAAATTAGGTCAAATGATGAAAGTATGTGGGACCGGCCCCTTGCAAGCAAAAGAGCCAACCTTGGTCGGTCAAGGTAATATGCTCGTGTCACCAAAGTGCTCGTGCCTCAGTCCTGAGAATTTTGATATTTTCTGGCATGCATTTGAGCAATCATTTGAGAAAATATGAAGAAATCAAGGTTTTTGCTCAAACTGAGGAAACTTCATAAGATTAAGGAAATAATAATAATAAAATAAAGGAATCATGAAGTGTGGGACCGGCTATGGCCAAGGCATGTCTGGCCGGCCAATGAGCCCGGTCCCATGGCACTTTTCCTAATTTTATATTATTTTCATGATTTTAAGGAAATATCATGAAATCAAGGAGTTTGTTGAAACTAAGGAGTTTTCCTTGAAGTGAAGGAGTTTCCATGAGATGAAGGAAACAATAATATTAATAATAATAAAATAAGGGGCGTGTGGGACCGGCCACAACAAGGGCATGGTCGGCTAGGGCCCGGTCCCGCGAGTCTTCCCTAATTTTATATTGTTTTCATGATTTGAAGGAAATATCATGAAACCAAGGAATTTCATGGGATGGAGGAAATAATAATAAAATAATAAGCAATGCAAGGTGTGGGACCGGCCACAACTAGGGCATGACCGGACGGCTAGTAGGCTTGGTCCCGCGTCACCTTTCCTAATTTTATTATTCTTTGATACGGAGGAAACACCATGAAACTGAGGAGTTTCCTTAAAATGAAGGATATTTGTTCAAATGAAGGGATTTTCATGAGATCAAGGAAAATAATAAAAATATGATAAAATATAGAATTGGGCGTGGGACTGGCCACGGCATAACCGGCCGGCCGGTGGGTCCAGTCCCCTAGCGCCTTAGCTAATATTTTTTATTATTATTATTTTCTTCCTATTTTGCATAGGTTCATCATTCCTTCGTGTTTTGGAATGCTCGTTCGTGCATTCAGATGCTCGTTAGTGCATTATTGCTAGATACACTTGCACCATTTTGGTCGGGGCTTACTCGATAGCAGCTCAGATGCCCGTACGTTGAATATTTATTACTACCCATGGAATTATGCTGGGAAGAACCATGAATTGAAGTAACGAAATATTATGAATAATGTAGAATATTTTCCAGGGATTCAGTTAATGAATCTAATGATTTAGAAATAATTAATTGATGGCTCTATACTAGTACGATCGTCTAGGAGCATTAATTATTCAGGAATTGAGCGATATGAGCTTGTTGAAGCGTCATATTTCTTTTATATATTCACGGAAAACATTGTTACATCCTGAAGACGTTATTGCTCTATACTAGCAGGCAAGCTGTCTAGGAGCCGTCCAATCTCTCGATTCTATATAGAAGTAATAAATGAAATTGGTCAGTATTCATGAGATATGCCGTTGTCTCATCTGAGAGATCACACATCTACATATACTCTGAGAGACAGTATTCTCAGTCAGAGATTTTTGTGGCATGAGCTTTCATGCTTCGATGAGAGACATGAGCCTCAATACTCGTCTGATTGCTGGATCAGGAGCATGTATAATTATGGTTTTACAATTTTAGCCCTTGTCGAAAATCCACCATCTACATTAAGTCCCATGCTTAGTGAGGGACAGTCATGTTCCTCAGTCAGCACTGGATGGTGATTTTCCAGTTACAAACAAAACAAGTAATTGAACTTAGTCGTAAGATAAAATGTTACTGGATTTTCGATTGCGCGAGCAAACCACGGCTTGAACGAAGATCCTAGTGGCATGATAGAGCGTCATCTAATGAGCATAAAATGGTGTAGCACCGCTGATTTGGTGATGGAACCTTGGTCGGTTTAGGATTCGCGGGTCCGGACCTAAAAAGGAAATCCTTGTGAAATTAGGTTTTGGAAATAAAATTTGATATAAAAGGAATTAATCCTGTTTATGGGTGAAAACTACTCCTGTAGAATTTGGTAATTTGGGGTGTGGATGAGGAATGAATTTAAACCTTAAACAAATGCACCTTTAGCAGTGAGTGCTTGTAGATTCGAGAGATCAATCTGTGCAAGTCCGGCCTAAACCAAGAAATGGCCGTTCCCGGACTTGTTTCGGTCACAAAGTGAAGGAGATGGGGTTGATCTTAGGGAGGGAAGCGAAGAAGGTGTTGAGATTATGAAGGTGTTGGCTTGCTTATGACTTGTAACAGAAGGTGAGCAGGCTTGCGGTTGATGCAAGCGGGCTCGGGTGTTTGAATACGATTTGTATTAACACTTGGTTTTTCCCTGTCTCGTCCGAACTTGTGTTGTTGTTTGAAATAGGGCGGAGAACCTATTTATACAAGTCATTGAGCCTCATTCACGTCTCTCGTGGGAAGTGGAGGAAGTGGAGTGATGGAGTAGTGGAGTTGTGCGTCGACCGGTCTTGCCCACTTCTCCCGTTCATCTCTAACCGTCCATGACTTCCGACACGTTCTTGTGATGGCGCGTTGCACGCCGTAAACCGCTGGACCAATACCCCGGTATGTATCCCCCGCCTTTGTGACATGATTGATGTTCGGAATGTGTGGATCGTGGATCCACGAAAGATAGCATGTAATGCTTTGAATTAAATAACTGTGTTATTCGTAAAGTCGATACTTGTGAAGTATCATGTGTATTTTATGCGTGCGCATTATGGTGTGGTAAAGTGATGGGCAATGACGCCTCACTAACCAAATAACTCTTGACCGGGTTGTATAACCAAGTGGTGAAGTTGGACGGATGAGATGATCTTTGAGACACTCATCTGCGACCGTTAATGAATATTAGGGTTTTTGAAGAGGAGCGCAAGCATGACTCTTCGACCTTGGTCGAAACCAAGTAATGGAGGAATTTTGGAGAGGACCGACCGGACGTGTATGTAGATGGCATGCTTTGGTGTACACGTCCATGTCTTACCGTCCCATGAAGGTGCGATCTAGGCCACTCAATTTGACCTAAGCAAAGAGGAGTGGTTGAGATCGGTTTGCGGCAGAAAATCCTTGCCGCAAAGGAGTTGGATATTGCATGACATTCCCGCACGCAGCGTTTCAAGACGACCTATCTTGGTCGGTCTTGGTCGATCATACCGGCGTGTAGGTGGTAGGCTGGTGTTCACATCTATACCTGACTATCCCATGAAAACGTGATCTAAGCCATTCAAATCATCCGGTGAAGTTGAGTGGTCGAGATCAGTTTGCAATTTGGGAAGTGTAACCACGCATGTTTGGGCGGGCGTTTTGGATTAGCCGGGCATGGGATGCCTTGGCCGATCGCATGAGGAGGTAGATGAGCCCACGGTGGTCATGCTGGTATGACCGGCCCTTGCTTAATCTAATCTGTGACCCTCCATTCATGCCGGGAAGATGGACGCACGTGATGATTTGAAACCCTAATTTTGGCTTTCAAAAGCCGTGTGCGCCACTCCTTGTTTGGGTGATGATTTTTTCACGGCCAAACATTGTTGGTCTTGACCGATTGGTCAAGTGTGTAGGCGGTCTCACGGTGATCGTGTTGACATGCTCTGGGCCCTTTAAGTCTACATCTACACCCTCCATCTATACCTGCGAAGATGGATGGTTGAGACTGTTTTTGCGACACATGTAATATGCCGCAAACCCTTATTTAGGTTTTCCGTCCATAATGCTTGGTATGAACGTCTTTTGGCAAGCAAAAGGCCGATGGCCCACCATGCGGGGTCGGGCCGTGGGTATTCCATACCGCTTGGGGGTGATGGAATTGATCTGGGGTCATCCAATCATGCTTATGGAGTTGGATGATCGCATCGGATCATATCCGGCTGATACGGTCAGTCCGGATGCTCAATCGGGCTAGTATAACACACCGAGAGGGGCTCAATCGGGCTAGTATAACACACCGAGAGGGCTCGGGCTAGTATAACACACCGAGAATCAGCTGTACGGGTATTTCGTACATGGTTTCATTATAGTGCTTGGAGGTTCGTGTTATTCGTAAGAGTAACACTCGGTCGTCATGCCACACGATAATGAGTACTGGAAATACAAGGCCGATATGAAATTCACGGGAAGGGATTGTTGCCACATGCTCCAACCTTTGAGGAATTTCATGTATTCACGAGAATGGGATTGTTGCTACATGCTCCATTCTTGGTGAATTAAGTGAGGGAGTATCCAACACTTATAAATGGATTTATCTTTTACAAGATGTCAGCGCATGATTTTTGGTTTTTACAAATTTAACCTTGAACGAAAATCCACCATCAACATTAAGTCCCCTGCCTAGCACATAATGGTTACACTATTGTGTGGTAGGCATGAGATGGTGACAGGTTAAAGATAAAACTTATGAGGCAAAGTTAGATGTTACCAGAGAGACGGGTTATCCCGTCCTTGGAGTATGTTACGTTTAAAAGGCATATAGGAGAGCGTTCCCCTAGTATGATGTCGGTCTTGCCTGCTTCGATCGACCTTTTTATGCCTCGGCTTCCCGGTCGAGGGCCCGCTCCGTGCTTGCTCCTCTCGATCGAGGGGTTGTGCCTAATCGACGGACCGGCTTGTGCTCCTTCGTTGGTGGGGCTCTGCGCTGCTTGATCGAACGTGGGCTTGAATTTCGTGAACATGATTCCCATGACATGAGAGAACCGTGTTGTGCAAATAAATGTGGTCCCGCCATATATGCTTGATTGAACGTGGGTCCCATATCGTGTATGCCTAACTGAATGTCAACTTTATACCAGCCTCATGCCCTTGACCAACACCGGTCTTGAAACTTGAGCAATACTAGGACTTGACTTGATCAAACTTGAATATTAAGCAATACCGGACTTGAAACTTGAGTAATCTTACCTGACTCGTCACTTGATCAATAACGGGACTTGAAGCTTGA
The DNA here is from genome assembly GCA_023531295.1 of Papaver armeniacum. NCBI lineage: Eukaryota > Viridiplantae > Streptophyta > Magnoliopsida > Ranunculales > Papaveraceae > Papaver > Papaver armeniacum. Next base: position 92,687 of record JAJJWW010012353.1, on the reverse strand, counting down.
GCAATACCGACTTGTAACTTGAGTGATACCGGACTTGAAACTTATACTTGAAACTTGAAACTTATACTGGGCTTTGAAACTTGCATCGACTTGAAATCAATACCGCAGATGAAACTTGCACCCGACTTGAAATCAATACCAGATCGAAACTTGCACCGGACTTGAAAACTAATACAGTCTTGAAATTGCATCAATTTGAGCCGGACCGGTTTTGTGTGCTCCGATGTGAGTTGTGTCTTGCCGTGTGTGACTACATCTCTCATGTGCTTTCATACAAGTTCTAACTCCTGCCTTTTATTTCATTGTGGAAGAAAAGAATCCCCGTTGAGATGTCTTACTGGAGATAATCTTGGTACTAAGTCGGGAAGTGTTGGCGGCTTCAAGGATATGCCGAACATTGATGATGAGTTGTTCACCGCGCCCTTCCAACTATATGAAAATATCCGTTCCACGAATAGCCCTCCTCCTATCGACTTCGGGGTTTTTCAAGCTCCGCCGGGTCCTCATGAAGGATGGATGAGACGTATGTTGAGCAATGAGTACATCAAAGATAACTTGACCGGAGCGCAGATTGTTGATGTAGCTTGAGTGTTGAAACGACTTGAGAGGATGTTAAAGTGGCTTCGGTGCGAATGTTGAGGTGGATCCCTGAGAGGGTGTTGAAGTAGGATTATGAAGCGAAAAGGGGTCCCGGAGAGAGCATTGAGGCGACTCTTGAATAGACCATTGAAGCGACTTACTGCTAGAGGGAGTGTTGAAGTGTTTCCCTCTTGATTCAATTTACCCTTGCGAATTCCATGTTTCTTGACTGACCACATCTCTCATGTTGAAGAATTCCTTGACTGACGGTGAAGGAACTTCATGCTGAGCCTCAGTCCCCAAGTGTGGTTCGTTATCTTCTTGAGGCTGCTCCCTTGAGGTATCGGCTCTAATGGAAGATTACCGTCATAGAGCGTTGATACGTTGCACCGGTATTCCTTAAACCAAATGGCAGTATGGTATAATAAAATTTTCCGAGAGGAGTTCGAAAAGATATCTTACTTGCATCATGCTCGTACATTCTTATCTGGTTGTAGCCGCTGCATCCATCCATGGAGGAGAACATGTTGTGTCCGCTGTTTGCATCTACTAACATGTCGATGTCAGGTAGAGGAGGATTGTTTTTTGGAGCAGCACCTGTTCAAGTTTCTGAAGTCTATGCAAAGACCGATCTATCCATTTTCCTCGTGTCGAACCGCAACCGTTTTAACCGACTTGGATCCAGGTATGACATGTAAATGATGGATGACCAATTTTCATCTAAATCCGGTATTTCTTCATATCTCCAAGCGAACATGTCCTGATACTCTTTGAGAAGTTCCACGAGCTTCGTGCGTTTATCCGTACACAAGGTTGAGCTTATGGAGATAGGCCTAGGAGATTCCTCAACGATTTCAATCTCATCAGTTGTGGAGTTGGTGCCCTCTTGCAGCTTTTGTGGAGTGTCTAGCACTTGTTGTTGTGGTTCGTTCTTTGTCGTAGCATTCCATTGGGTGGAGAGACCGGGTAGCGGTATCCCCGCTAATTGATAATGGCAGATATCGGTATACCGTTTTCCCCTTTCGGTCACGACTCGTCACAAAAGTGCGTTCCCTCTTCGTGTGAACGTGGGTCGTGGCTTTACAGGATGTAGAAGAATGCTTCGTTAGCAAAGATGCATTGTGGTTTTTAGCTCTCAATGATGCAAGCCGGTCTTCTTCCTGAATTGACGCCCACGTGGGGAGTGGGATGCAACGAACTTGTCTGATTCTTTCAGCGGAGCTCCTCCCGTATGTCTTTGGTTTGGTTTCCCTTGAAGTCCGTCACCGTGGTAGGATTCCGTACGACCTTGCCCGGGAGAACCTTGGATGTCCCGAGAGTCTTGATAGTAATCACATTCGAAGACGCTCCTGTGTAGATAAGGGGCGTCTTGAACTCGAATCCTTGATGCGTGCGGTGACATGTAGGTCACGGTCGTGACCTTCCTCTCGCGGTTGATTGCGGCAAAACGTCTCCCGCGCTGATTCTTCGAGAGGTGTGAAAGTGTGCATAAACTTTCCACTAGAGAAACCGTTCCCGATCCACCGGCCTCTCGGTTCATAGTGAAACTATTGACTTGAGGAAGATCGTTGTGAGGATCGGTCCCGAGTGTAGAGCCTCCACGACAGACCGCTCATATCGATGTCGCTTCTTTGATCGAGTCCATGTAGGTCCGTGCCATTGAAGTACCTTCTCCGGTGCATTGAATTCATTCCTTGTTGGCTCCGGGGGGCTATTGCGGGTCATGTGGAAATCGATCGCTTAATGTCTTAAGAAAAGTGAGTACCTCTTTTCCGAGTTACGGCCATATCCGTTTGAGTCTTGACAAGAACTTCCCGTTTTTCCATCAAGTCTCGCAATGGTAATGGGAGATGGTCCTCCTCTCGCCCCTCCGGTTCCTCGTCCCGATGAAGGAGTGGAAGTTGTTGCTCTGGTGACTACCGGAGGTGTTACACTTGATGAGATGCCGGGACTTGCAGGCTGCTCCGCTCTGGTGATTGGAGGTGTTGTAATATCACCGCTGAGTGATCGAATTGAACGTTCCCATCCTCTCTGTACTCACGTGTTCCTTGATTGATCTCTCCTTCCTCAAGCATTTCTTCACGGCTTGACAAGGGTCTTGAGATATAAATCTTCCGGCGAGGGATCCGTAAGCCGCAGGCTCCATTTCTTTATTCGGTAGACGTTGTAGTACTCCCGGACAAGTCCTCTCCTCTCGTGGAGTTGCCTCGGTTCTTCATTGTTGACTGGACCATGTTGTTCATCTTTCCCGAGTCACCTGCGATTCTGCGCTCTTTTGCCTCTCCACCGGTAAAGGTGTGACTCCCGACTAAGGATTGACATTTCTTACCTTTGCTTGAGTAGATGCCCGCCCGATCCTTCTTGTAATTGTCTTTGCTATGTCATTCAAAAGGCGAAATGTCTCGCTCGTCTTCCGGTGATACCAGCTTGATTTGCCAAGACATCCTCCAAAGATTCTATCTACACTTCCTATGGTATCTGAACCGCCTTTGTGGTTTCTGATGAGGATGCATCGTGAGCCGAAAACCGAAGAATTGAGAATTCAATTTTTTGCAACCGATAGATCAACCTCCCACTGTGGTCGCCAATTGTTTATGGGTGAAAACTACTCCTGTAGAATTTGGTAATTTGGGGTGTGGATGAGGAATGAATTTAAACCTTAAACAAATGCACTCTGCGCGGTGAGTGCTTGTAGATTCGAGAGATCAATGTGCAAGTCCGGCCCTAAACCAAGAAATGGCCGTTCCAGGACTTGTTTCGGTCACAAAGTGAAGGAGATGGGGTTGATCTTAGGGAGGGAAGCGAAGAAGGTGTTGAGATTATGAAGGTGTTGGCTTGCTTATGACTTGTAAAAGGTGAGGTGGCTTTGTGGTTGATGCAAGCGGAGCTCGGGTGTTTGAATACGATTTGTATTAACACTTGGTTTTTTTGTCTCGTCTGAACTTGTGTTGTTGTTTGAAATAGGGCGGAGAACCTATTTATACAAGTCATTGAGCCTCATTCACGTCTCTCGTGGGAAGTGGAGGAAGTGGAGTGATGGAGTAGTGGAGTTGTGAGTCGACCAGTCTTGCCCACTTCTCCTGTTCATCTCTAACCGTCCATGACTTCGACACGTTCTTGTGATGGCGCGTTGCACGCCGTAAAACCGCCGAGACCAATACCCCGTATGTATCCCCCCGATTTGTGACATGATTGATGTCTGAATGTGTGGATCGTGGATCCACGAAAGATAGCATGTAATCTGAATTGAATAACCGTGTTATTCGTAAAGTCGATACTTGTGAAGTATCATGTGTATTTTATGCGAGTCGCATTATGGTGTGGTAAAGTGATGGGCAATGACGCCTCACTAACCAAATAACTCTTGACCGGGTTGTATAACCAAGTCCGGTGAAGTTGGACGGATGAGATGATCTTTGAGACACTCATCTGCGACCGTTAATGAATATTAGGGTTTTTGAAGAGGAGCGCAAGCATGACTCTTGACTTGGTCGAAACCAAGTAATGGAATAATTTTGGAGAGGACCGACCGGACGTGTATGTAGATGGCATGCTTTGGTGTACACGTCCATGTCTTACCGTCCCATGAAGGTGCGATCTAGGCCACTCAATTTGACCGGCAAAGAGGAGTGGTTGAGATCGGTTTGCGGCAAATCCTTGCCGCAAAGGAGTTGGAGATCGCATGACATTCCTCGCACGCGTTTCAAGACGACCTATCTTGGTCGGTCTTGGTCGATCATACCGGCGTGTAGGTGGTAGGCTGGTGTTCACATCTATACTGACTATCCCATGAAAACGTGATCTAAGCCATTCAAATCATCCGGTGAAGTTGAGTGGTCGAGATCGGTTGCAATTTGGGAAGTGTAACCACGCATGTTTGGGCGGGCGTTTCGGATTAGCGGGGCATGGGATGCCTTGGCCGATCGCATGAGGAGGTAGATGAGCCCACGGTGTTGTTATGCTTTGTATGACCGGCCCTTGCTTAATCTAATCGGTGACCCTCCATTCATGCCGGAGAAGATGGACGCACGTGATGATTTGAAACCCTAATTTTGGCTTTCAAAAGCCGTGCGCCACTCCTTGTTTGGGTGATGATTTTTTCACGGCCAAACATTGTTGGTCTTGACCGATTGGTCAAGTGTGTAGGCGGTCTCACGGTGATCGTATTGACATGCTCTGGGCCCATTAAGTCTACATCTACACCCTCCATCTATACCTGCGAAGATGGATGGTTGAGACTGTTTTGCGACACATGTAATATGCCGCAAACCCTTATTTAGGGTTTTTTGTCCATAATGCTTGGTATGAACGTCTTTTGGCAAGCAAAGGCCAATGGCCGACCATGCGGGGTCGGCCGTGGGTATTCCATACCTGCTTGGGGGTGATGGAATTGATCTGGGGTCATCCAATCATGCTTATGTAGTTAGATGACTGCAATCAGATCATATCCGGGCTGATACGGTCAGTCCGGATGCTCAATCGGGCTAGTATAACACACCGAGAGGGGCTCAATCGGGCTAGTATAACACACGGAGAGGGCTCGGACTAGTATAACACACCGAGAATCAGCCTGTACGGGTATTTCGTACATGGTTTCATTATAGTGCTTGGAGGTTCGTGTTATTCTGTAAGAGTAACACTCAGTCGTCATGCCACACCGATAATGAGTACTTGGAAATACAAGGCCGATATGAAATTCACAGAAGGGATTGTTGCCACATGCTCCAACCTGGAGGAATTTCATGTATTCACAGAATGGGATTGTTGCTACATGCTCCATTCTTGGTGAATTAAGTGAGGGAGTATCCAACACTTATAAATGGCTTTATCTTTTACAAGATGTCAGCGCATGATTTTTCGGTTTTTTACAAATTTAACCTTGAACGAAAATCCACCATCAACAAATCCCTTTTTTTTTTATTATTATTTCACCTAAACGACCGACCACCACCTTCCTCCCTTCATCACCCTCACGTCCGAGCACAGAAGAGAGCAGGAGAGAATTTTCGCCGGAGCTGTTGCCACCGTTAATCGCCGACGCCGTCCGATCATTGTCCGGCCACATTCCGGCCGGCACCGACCAGGCGAGTAAATTTTTTTTTTTGATGTTGCATGAGTTGTTCATGCCTTTTTCATGTTAAGATTATATATATGCATGTGCATATATAATTTTGAGTTTTGTAGAGAACCCTTTTTGAAAACGTATGTTCGTTCGATCGTTAGTTTAAGAAACTAGTAATAATCCCTGACTTAGGAGAGATTTTATATATATATATATAGACCTGTGTCCAGTGATAAAATTTTGTTTATGAACTTTCATGGAAACCAAAACTTTATCTTAAGAGGTGTGAGCTTTCACAAAATCGAAATAAACCCTCGTTTCAAAGACGAACGATCGTACGAAGGAATTTTTATTTTTTTGATAAAACCGTGGAATATCCACGAATTTTTATGTATAAAACCGTGACATGTTCACGATTTTTTTCCACGTGAGTTCTACTCACATTAAAATAATAAAATTTATTTTTTACGTGAATAATTAACGTTATATATATATATATGAATATGAATATGAATATATTTTTTTTTTTGAAAAATCAAAGCCCGACTTTGGATAGTGTTTAATGGTAAACAATTATTTATGATGAAATATTGTTTAGTTTTCATAATTCAGTGGTTAATGTTCACACAGTAGAAGTGTTTATGATTTTATGAAAATCTGAGTTTTGCTCGTCTTTTGTAGATTTCGAAGAAACGAGCAAGTTTTGAAGTGTTAACTTCTTGCATTACAATCACTACTGTTAGTGGAATCATAAAAAAGGTAAGAGTCAAGAATTACCATTTTTGTAGATGTTTTGTCATGTGCATAATTCCATCATCTTGTAGAAGTTTGCATCTTGTATGGATGATATACTGAAGTAGAGTATTGTGTGCATGTTACAGCTACTTCACAAGGATGTCCGACTCTCAAGAAAATGATGTCTCCAGAGATGATACGTGTATGGATGAGACTTCTATTGGTGAAGAAGAAGATGAAACACCTGGAATCAAGAATGTTCCAAATATAGAGGATGCGTTCTTTGTGGCTCAAGGGCCTGAAAAGCGCCCCAGAACTCCAACATTTCGTCTTCTAATAAACCCTAGAGAGGTTACTCAGAAAAAGTTGGTGACTCCTCAGGCAGCCATTCGGTTCTGTCTTGAACGAGGATATTTTTCTGCGTCAATCATAGAATTCAAGCTTTCCCGAAGGCCTTTAGAAAAGTTTTCTAGATAAGCGAGGTATATGCTGGGTTTTCCTCGTGTTCGAGCCATGCTGCATGATGCACAAATAATAAGCGCTATCCAAGCCTCTGGAGACTTGTTCATTTTTCATGATGCACGAGGTATGGCAGCTCTACTTGCTCGCTGGTGTATTCCAACTCACACTTTCATATGCAGATGGGGAGAGTTTACCGTCACCTTAGAGGATGTAGTTGCTTTGTTGCATCTTCCGATCACGGGTAACTTTCCTGAGAGTCTTTCAGCAGAGGAAACAACAATCTCTAACATCTTGACAGCTGCAATGGAGGAGATTAATAAGGTGTCCGACAACAAAGGTTGTTATGCTCACTGTTTAATACATTGGTGGCCAAGAGATACTTCTCTTGACTGGCCCGTAGAAGGTACGTTATCTATTGCTGCTTTTTTGTGTTTATGGCTGTCCAGAGATGTATTTGAAGATACTGGAAATTTGTTGAAGCCGTTCGTGATTCCTTTTGCCATTAAGATGGCTCAGGGTGAGCAACTCCCAATAGGTAGTCTGTTCTTGGGTTCTTTGTACTCTAACTTAGACTCCTTGATTATAGACTCCAACATCTCGAATGGCTTTATGAAGATTGAATGCTATGCCAATACGATGTTTTTTCAAGCTTTGATGTGGGAACGTTTCAAGAATTATGCACCCATTCCACGTACTATCTTGCAAGGATTAAATGCTGATGCTCGTCATGTTTTCTTTGAGAGGGACAATGCCAGGATCATGCGCTGGTCTACAAAGCATCCTTGACTCAAGACTCGCTTTGTTGATGTGTTAGACCGTGAATCTGAATTTAACTTCCGCCCATGGGTGTCAATTCCTCCTTACATTTTTCAGCTGACAACTTTCAATGATGAAGAGAGTATAACTTTGAAATCTGGTGCTGATTTGAGCGACAATGAGAGGTCTTTTATGTTGAGTTGCACTCCTGGTTACCTGATATCAGCAATACATGGATAATTCTCGGTGGAAGAATACAATATTGATAGGGCAGCTCGGCAAATGGGTATGGATCAGTGTGTTCCAACTTTTCGAAGGAGTAAACCATCGGTTGAACATCTCATGACCCGTTTAGACCGCACACATGTGGAAGGAAGTGAATACTGGTTCCCTAACTCCAAGCGAATTACATATGTAACTCCAGGTTACATAAACTTTTGGGATCAACAACTCGGGCCTTTACTCGATTTCGTGACGGTTAATCAACCCTTGGTGAAGGAGCCTCCTTCTGCTGAGATGATTGCTACTCGACCAAGATTGAAGCATTTCCCTGGTAGTGATAAACGAAAAGCATCTCCAGGATGTTCACGAGTAAGTATTCTTTGTACAATCTTCATAAAATTATGATAACTGTGTTTTGACTATTGCATCAAAATTTTCGCGCAGGACGGTCGTAAAGTAAGACCTCGAATCGACGTAGACCTCTCAGAAACTGAAGCAACTATTCATGGCGGAGAAGGCAGGAGCAAGAATTATAAATTATGGTCCAACACCATAAAGTCTCCAGTTATTTCTTTGGTGAGTTGCCAGTGCTTCTTTTGTTGTGACTTCTTCTCATCCGCATTATTAGGATTAGAAAACCAATATTTTTTATTCCGTTGCAGAATTTCACTCCCTCGAGTATCGACGGTCTTCAGTTCTCTGCTGCTGGGCAAACAGTTTCTGACTTGAGTGATGAAGAAGAGGTCGTGAGTATTTCTTCGTATAATCAATTATGATGCTTTGTAGACAAAATGCTAATTGTTGAGAATATATCCAGGAGGATGCCGCCATGGAAGTGGAGAGTACTAGTGATGTTCGTTCATCTTCGGAAAATGGCGATAGAGAAAATTCCCAGAGCCCAAAACCGAATGAAAGCAATGGTGCTCTTGATGTTGATGCGGGCAATTCAGGTTCTTTGAACGCTTCAGAGACCACCCAAGTAAGTACTTCTCTTGAATTTTATCCATAGATGTATAAATTTCTTGATTTATGAATGAATGAATGAGAATTCTGTAGGATCAGAATATCGCAACAACAACGCCCTTGCGAAATCCATAAACGACATATTGCGAAGATATCGCAGACGAGTAATATATAATGACGCAACGGATGACGACAGCCAGAACACGAGAAAGACGTGAAGACCTAGCGAGATTTAGGAGTATTGCGAGGTTTTACATTTGTACACTTGCGAGAATGTCGCAAGTCAGATCCGAAAATAAAGGACAACTTAGCTGTCATCCATTATGTAATGTCCTATATAAAAAGCTGAATAGGCTTATGAAAGGGAGGATCTTTTTAGAGGGAAGAGAAAGTTTAGAGGAGAGAGAAAGTCTAGTGTAGCAATAACATTCTTGATTTCACTTCCTTCTTGTAAAATTTCTAACTCAATTAATAAAGAAATTGGTTATTGATATTATGAGTTCTTGTGAGGTGTGTATTGTAGGATTTCCTGCAATTACATATGGCGCTAGAAACAGGGACTGAAGATTGATAGTGATTTGAAAGAATTTGGAGTAATAGGGAAGGAATTTCATATAATTTTCAACAATTCATTAAGATTGAAAAATGGCTAGAAGAAGACATGCATCAAAACAACCAACAACTGTTAGAAGGAGTAAGAGACTTGTTGGAGAAAGGAGAGGCGAGATGGGAGAATCTTCAAGAATGAATACAAGGAACAACAGAGAAAATCAAGTTCAACCGCCAATTCAACGTACTCTACCAATACAAAATAGAACTGTGGATTATGATAGAGTGAGTGTACATACTTGGCGATCAGATTCCGTAGATGAAATGAAAGAAGAACAACACTTAGGGGACAATGGACAAGCGGAAAGAGATCAAGAAGTGATTGGAGGAATAATTCATGGAAATAAAGAGATTACAACATTAGAATCATTGAGACAAACAATACATGAAGAAAGGCGATTAGAAGCAGAAGAACGTGCGAATTTGACAAGGCAAAATCACGAATAGAGGATGGAAAACATAAGATTGCAAAATAGAAGGTCAAGAAGCACTACAAGATCAATTAGAGAAGAAATAAGACAAAATTTACCTATAAAAAATGCTAACGAAGAAACTCGAGAGGAAATACAAAATCCCAGTGAAGAACATCGCGAAGGAAGAGAAATATTGGAAGATCGTTATATTCAACGTGCTGAAATTCTTCAAAACGAGCAGAATGATAGAATTCAAGGACATAGACACCGTCAGGGGCGAAATAATCAAGTTGGCGAAGAAAATCAGGAAGAAGGAAGGAGAATCTTACATGGAAGAGAAATACAAAGAAATGAACGAACAATTGAGGATGAAATTGAAAGACATTACACTGAACAAACACATTTAGCTCGCGAAAGGGAAAGACTAAGAGCAGAAGTGGAAGAACAAGAGCTACAAGAGGCAATCCGACAGAATAACCATGATAATCGAGAAAGGAGGCGTGAGCGAAACCGCAATAATGCTAATATCAATGAAGAGTATGATAGAGTACAAAGGAGAACTGAAAGACGGCAAAGAGGAGAAAATGAGAGATATGACGGTGTGCGAATTATTGAAAGAATTTAAAGAGAAGATCGCAGAGAAAGACGAGAGGAAAATGATGAACAAGGAAGTCAAAATAGAGATGAACGCAGGAGAAGAGAGGCGGAGTTGAAAAGACCAATGGATTCAAATTCTGGTATAAATGAACAAATTTTGAGAGAGTTAGCGGATATGAGGGGAATGATAAATAATAAAAGAGGAGGAGGTAAGAGACAATTAGATAAAGCTATAGAGGAAGCTGCGAAAACAAAATTCACACAAGAAGTACAATTAGGAGGAATACCCCCAAAATGCAATTTGCCTGCGTTAACTAGCATTTTTGATGGAACAACTTGTGCAGTCCAACACATCAAAGCTTATGTAAGATGTATGCTACAATGGGAGAACCATGATGCAATATTATGTAAATATTTCGCATCAAGTTTAACAGGAGAGGCGTTAAAATGGTTTGAAGGTTTGCCAAAGAATACTATAACATCTTTCAATCACTTGCAAGCTATATTTTTAGGAGCATATATAAGTAACAATTCCTCGCGACCTGGCATTGAAGATATATTCGGGCTGAAGCAAAGAGTTGGCGAAAGTTTGAAGCACTTAACTTTGAGATGGAAGACAATGTGTAGTGATATGGATGGTCGTGTGGATGAAAGATATCTCATTCCATCATTCATCAATGCTATGTTTGCAACCAATCTGTTATACATTCATATTTTCAGAATAAAAAATACAATCATAATGACTGAGTTGCGAGAACTACAGGAGGAGTATATTTCTCTTGAGGAAAAGCAAAATGAGATGGAATCATACCCCATTGCGAACACAAATTCAAGAGCAGCGAATGCAAGCTTATTACCCAAGTTAATAAATACAGTGGCGAGCACCTCGCAAGGGCAACAAGAGAGGGTAATAGGAGATGGACAGCAAAAGTTAGTGGCTATGGGGAGCCGTGATCAAGAAGAATTTGAGAGAGAGAGAAACTTCTATAGCCGTGGTGGAAATAACAAAATCCAAAGACTTGATCAGCCACAAGAAACGTACGGAGGTCATCAGCCGCAAGGAACTTATGGAGGTTAGAGGCAAAATTTTCATAGAGGACATCGAAATCCAAAGATAATATGGGAAGAAATCAAAATGCCACCTTTGAATGCTAGTGTGGAGAAGATATGGGAAGCTATAATCCTAATGGAAAACATACCTGCACCACGGAACATGGGGAGTGAACCACCTCCAAGCTACAGGAGTAATGAATTTTTCTCTTATCATCATTTCCATGGACATACAACAAATGACTGCAGAAATATAAAGAGAATCATCCTCAGAATGATAGATCAGGGAAAATTAAATCACTTTCTGGTAGGACAAATGCAAACTCAAGCATTACCACCTCCTCCAGATATTCATAAGCCAAATACGGCAAAAGAAAGAGAAACATTTGTGATTGAAGTTGGCGCAAAGGCAAAGAATCTGTTTTGTAACTCCATCGTACACTCGTACAAGACGATTAAATATTTTCATGATAACACTCTCAGTAGGGTTTTCGCAAGAGATGCCGATGATAGAGAAACAATGAACATTACGAAGACATCGCCACTGGAAGAATGGCAAAAGCAGACTATCTCTTTTACTGCAGAAGAAGTACCTGAGGGTGGAGAAGTACATGACAACCCATTGGTGGTAAGATTGGAGATCAGCCCAAAACCTAGCGAGGATGAAGATGATGAAGCTGAGAATTCTTGGGCAATCAACAGAATTTTGATTGATACGGGGAGTTCCGTGAACATTCTTTTTTATCATACTTATAAAACTATGGGAGGGAAAGATGAAGATCTAATACCTTCAACGTACAAATTCTATGGTTTTAATGATACTGCAAATAAGCCAAAAGGAGAAGTTCATATGCGAATTCCACTGGAAGGATTATCTTCTGAAATTTTATTCTGTGTAGTTGATGTGGAGTCACCATACAACGCGCTGATCGGACGACCATGGTTACATGAGATCTTAGGTGTGGCATTGACTTTCCATCAGTGTATCAAATTCCCTCATCCCACTGGTGTTGGCATCATAAAGGGAGATTGGGTTGAAGGAAAGAAGTGTTATGAAGTTGATATAGAATCCTGTGAAGAAAGAGTCATGAAGAAGAAGAATTGGAAACACAACATTAAAGAAAAACAAAGAGGTGAAAGATTAATGGTAGATGTAATAGACCAAAGAAAGGAAGAAATGCTGCGAAGCCAAAAAATGATGAAGATAGGAAGTGGCGAAGGTTTCGCAACTGACAAGAAAATGACAGGAAAATTCAAAAATGTAGAGACATAAAGTAGCAGAAGTAAGAGACTTAAAGAATAAATGTAGTTGTTGATTGTCAGAGAAAAAATGGGGAGGAAGCCGAGAAATGTAAGTTTGATTTAAAAAAAAAAATCTTTCTTATGAATAACCGAGATGGGGTTGCGAAAGGAAGTTGATATGTAGAAGAAGAGAATATACTATGAAATATAAAGATATGATTGCGAAATTACAAAAGAATTTACATGCAAGAGAATCAATACATTAATCAGACAGAGGCAAACCAACTATGGCGTACACCCTAGTTCGCGAAATCAAAATTTCGTAAGAGGCAAATGTAAGACCTAAAGTACGTCATAGAAGGGGGTACCTATTGCATGGCTCAAGGAAAAGGTTACACCGCCCCTGGAACCTGAGTCATGGAGAATTGGGGTCAATAAAGCCCATCCAGGGGAGATACTTTGGAATTTCAATCTAAGCTTAAGACTTAGATTGGACGACCGAGGGTCTCTTCTAAGGAGTCAGCATTTGACCAAGGCGCCGAGGTACACAGTTGAGCCAAGAGTGCCTGGGGCATTTGAAGTGTCTCGGCCATTCTTGGCAAGTCTCGACATATGTTGCACTCGGCCCGAAGAAAACTCCACTTAGGGTGCAGTCTCGTAACCATAAGCCATATAGGCAAAAGGGATAAGAGGTGCAAAAACAACTTGTTGTTGTTAAGACCGGATGGGGGAGCTAGCCTTGTATGGCGAAGTACGCCTCCTTGAAGGGGCAACCAGGGAGATGATAAGGGCGGCACCCTCCATTAGGGAGCTGATAAGTGTCTTAAGACGCAAATGTCATGAGGCTTTATTTTCGCAAGAATATTTAGACTTGTCATATTTGTGCGACAATCCTGAAGAGGCAATAATACAAAAAATAAAGATAAGACGAGATCAATGGGTCAGTACATGAAAGCGTAAGGACGTCATGCGATTTCGTCGCAAGACGACAATGTCATGGGGCTTTATTTTCGCAAGGATTTTTAGGCCTATCATATTGTTGCAACAAAATTATCCTGCAGAGGCAACAATACTAAAGAAATGATAAGGTAAGATCATGGGTCATTACATGAAAGTGTAAACACGTCCTGCGATTTTGTCGCAATGACAAGAGGTGGCACAGTAAGACCTTTAACTAGGAAGGCAAAATAAGACCACACAAGAGAAAAAGAAAAAGTGAGATCTTGAAAACAACCAAGAAACACTTGCTTGCGAGAATTCAGCAGCAATAGTTGCGAGATTGAGGCATGTTACCATTTAAAAGTTATTTGCTTAATCTTTCATTTGAAAACAAATAACAGAGGCAAGTATGGGAATGAATAAATTAAGAACATGTTATTTATTTTCATATGATAGATTTACGCACTCATAGTATGAAAAAGATTGATAATGTATTGATTAACTGTATTGCAAAAAAGAATTGTTCTTTTAACATGTGCAGAAAGGAACAACAAAAGTAAAGCTTGTATTTGAAGATCCAAGAAATTCGCAGCCAAAGATTACAAAAGTAGAAGGTTAAAAGAATAAATGTACAGATATTACAAAAAGAGAAAGAAGAAAGCGGAGCTATTTATTGTTTGGTTCTTCTTCTTCATCAGATCCTTCTACTTCATCATCTTCATCAGATTCCTCTTCTTCGCTAGCATCGCTGTCAGAGATATCCAAAGAATGCATATTTTCCGGGATTTCATCAAGGAGACAAGGGTATGAAGAATGAGGAATGTTGTTGCCATCACAGACTGTCTTAATAGTCTGATTGCGAAAGAGAACAACATCATTTTTGAAATTCGCTACAGTAATTTGTAGCTGCTTCTTTAACTTGGAATATTTATCATTTCGAAGAGAGAAGTCCTTTGCGAGTTGTTCTTTCTCAGATTCAAGTTCTTCAATTCTTTTGCGAAGTCTCTTCTCAGCCTCTGCGAACATATGACAATGAATCAGCAACTTAATGATAGCCTCATAAAAAACAAACAATTAAATAAAGAAGAATAATCAACAACCTTCTCTGTCATAAATCATATCCCTAATCAAGGCCGTATGCTCAACTTGAAGGCTAACATTAACACCTAAATTATTTCTGGCGTCATCTAGAACCTTCGCATCCCAAGCGAATTCGTCGTCATTGTTAATGAGAAGAAGGGAACGAATTTGATTCTCTCTTTCGCTAAGAATAGCATTTTTGCGGATAGATTCATCCCGTTCAATTTGAACCTCAAGAAGAGTCTTTTGGAATTTTGCTAATGCTTGAGCACCTTGTCTAGCAATGCGATCTTTGTCATCTATGAGATCACTAATTTTCTTCCTTAAAATACTAATTTTTCTCTTTAGAACTAAGATACAGACGTTTAAGTTGGTTGGCTAAGCTTAAACTAGATCTATGATCAAGTTCTAAGAGACGAAATTTGGATTGAAGTTCGTTTAGAGGAAGAGATTTAATCATGTTATTTGAAAAACTATCCAAAGAATCATTGAGATGAGCAAGAAGAGCATCATCGTCCATAGGTTCAGGAAATGAATGAAGAAGAATGGCTTCATCAGAAAGGTTATAGACGTCTGCGAAAATGATACATCAGATGAGGGAAGATAACAAGAGAACAAAACAAAGGAAAAGGGAAAAGTTTCATACCATAAAGTTGTTGGTTGGAGCTTTGAAGGCTAGCAATCTTATTCTTCTGAGTGGCAGAATCAGCTTCTAATTGCTTGGTCTTCTCACGAAGAGTGGCAGCTTCAGTTTCCAATTCTTCATTTCTCTTGCGAAGAGCAGTAGCTTCAGCTCCCAATTCTTCATTTTTCTTGCGAAATTGAAGATTCTTCTTTTCGAGAATACTGCGCATCTTCTCAAGATCTGAGGTAACAGCAAAGGAAGCTCTCCCGGACTATAAAGGAAAATAAAGAAATTAAAAAGATATAACTTAAAATCAAAACTATGAAAAAATAGGGGAATAAAGACATACCAAAACACCAAGTGAATTTAGAAAGCTGGGAGTCACTGATCTAAAGACTCCATGAAGAGATTTGTCACTCTCTAACAAAGGAGCATCGCAGATACTCGCGAGGGCTTGGCATGTACTATAGAGGCGATCATCTCCCATCCCTTGCATGGAATCAGAGAAGATGCTGGACAGTTGTGCCATAGAAGAGTCAGTTGGAAAATTCTCCTTTGCGAGAGAAGTATCAACATCATCATTATCCTTATTATCAGAGTTTTCGCTGGATTGAGGATTTGAAGGAGAAAGAGAATGGATTTTTCATTTCTTAAAAGGTGGGGCAGTAGACTTCTCCTTGCGAAGAGGACCCTTACCCTTGCCTTTGGCCTTCGCAATCTCGGAATCTTCTTCTTCTCCAATGATCTCAACACCAACCTTCGCACACGAATGAAGATAAGAAACAGAGGCAACAATATTGTTAAAAATAATAAAGAAAAGTATTTCTTACTTCATCCGTGATCGAACGAAGTGCTGCTAGGGTACTCTCCTTAGCATTTCTTTTATAACTCCTTCTCAACTTGATAATCTGAAAATTTCGCAAGGTTAGTAGGTATAAAAAGGAGAGAAGATTTCAAATTGAGCGAAATTTAGGAAGCATACCTCTTTTGCTTTCTCAGGCCAATTAAATACCCAAGGCTGATAATTGGCGAGATTCGCAAGGAGCACATTTGAACCTGAAATATAAGGTCCATTCAAAAGTAGTGAAAAGACGCACCATTTGTCGTCTTTGGAATGGCGAGGAATATTGTTCTTGCCAGAATGCCAATCGATATCCTGCATAAGTATTTTTGTCGCTGGGAACATTTTCTCTTCTCTTCAAACGTGCACCCCAGCGAGTTCTATCGTTCTTCATATTTATTATTTCATAGTTTTCAAAGAAACTATCTACTGAATACTTTTTAGAAGATATCTCTAAGTCCGCAAATTTAGGATCTCTGACTTCATTGGGGTAAAGAGATCCCTTACCAGCACCACGGTTGGCGAACTCAAGCATTAAGCGGATACAATCTCCGCTTAGTTGGTAGATGGCTCGCGAGAATTTCGCATGAGCAAGAATTTCATAAAACAAGGGGAGATTAGGGTTGTAGAGAGGAATGGGAAGGCCAGCGAGAATCTGACGTAGCGAAATTATGATTTTTTGATCATCACAATGATGATCAGTAAACAGTTTGGCAGAGAGAATGGATTTAGATTCTTGATTGGGAATAGTGGATAATGTGAAACCTCTCTCTAGCAAATCTTTTTGAACTTCTTCCAAAAGATGTTCATATCTACGACCTCCTGGAGGCATATTTTAGAGTATGGGAATGAAGAGAAGATGAAAGATCAAAAGAAGTAAAAAGAAGAAGATTTACAGTAGCAGAAGCGGAAATTACGGAGAGATGAAGAAGAGAAATTGCAGAGAAAACAAGAAAGAGAGTAAAAAAGAAGAAGAGAGGAGTAAGAAAAATATATATAGAGAGAAGGATTCTCGAAAAGGCAAATACATTTAATGCGAAGAGTATGTAGTTGCAGGAAATCCCACACTACACCCCTCACAAGAATCCACACAATCAAATCATTTTAAGATGAACAATTATAATTTTTATTGATCAAACTCCAGAAATATTACAAGATGAAAAGGAGATAAAATAAAGAATTATAACCACTCTAAACTTTCTCTCTCTTAATGACATGCTCAACACTCGAAAAAGATCTCTCAGCTCCTTAAGCCTATTCGGCTCTTTATATAGGACATTACATAGTGGATGACAGCTAAGCTGTCCTTTATTTTCGGTATGTCTTGCGAAGTCTCGCAAATGTACAAATGTCAAATCTCGCGACACTCCTCGATCTCGCTACATCTTCACATCTTTCTCGTGTTTTGGCTGTCGTCATCCGTTACGTCGTTTTTAATTCCATCTCGCCATGTCTTCGCAGTGTGTCGTTTATCGATTTTGCGAGAATCTTGGTGTTGCAATATTCTGATCCTACATCTTGCCTCTTCTCATGTATTCTCTGCGAAGAATAGAACTTCATGAGAACTAGTATTTTCAAAATGCCGCGGCCGTTCATTTCTTTCCTTTATTTTTCTGCCGACAAGCTTCCGTAAATCCAGTATAACTGCTTACACGTGTTACATATTCCCCTTTTTACCTAAGCACATTAAATGCTAACCGGTCATCCTTTTCTTGTCTATTTAAGAAGAGATCTATCAAGGATATCTTTCTTTTCTTTTACTTCATCTTCTTCATCTCTGCATTCTTTGTGAATTCTTTATCGTCTGGAACTTTTTGCTGTTGTTCATCTTGCTGTAAATCTTCTCTGCTAATGTTCTTATGGAGCTATCAAGGTTTGTAGATCATAATGCATGTGATCCATTTGAACTCTTCTACTGAGATTACTTTATTTGACTTTGTTCATCTCTGATTAATTCCCTTATTGTTTCTGTTTTAGTAAGAACGTCCTGTTACCAAATTCACAGTCCAAAATCCTAAAACATCCAAGGGTTCGCAACCAAAATCCGTTGCACACAAGAGAAAGCCTGCGAATACCAAGGTATTAAGAAACATTTACTCTTCTAATAACAATATTGTTGCCTCTGTTTCTTATTTAACTTGTGATTCGCAAGATGACAAAAACGTCGATAGATCCCCCAAAAGATCTCGTCTTTCTAAAAATGTTGAAACTTCTGTTCCTTTTCCTATATTTAAGCTTGCAACTCCTCCTGCGATATCATCGCAAGATAAATCTACCCTTGCCGTCTGCGAAAATGTCGCTGCTGATTTTCCTCCTATGTCTGAGTTTTCCATAGATGAAGTTCCTCATGATAGTCCTGTTGCGAATGAACCATTTTCTTCTCCTACTATCGATGCCTCTGCCTTTCCCCCAGTCATTAATCTTCATCATATTTCATCTTCACATGAAATTCTTGCGACGAAAGACGATTCAACTCTCCCCTCTTCTGTCGTCATTACCTCTTCATCCGAGTCTATCCCTCTTACTAAGGAAAATTTAGAGGGAATGGACGTGGCTTTCAAAGTTTTATCAGATATCATGAATGATGCCAAGAAGACCTCCGTCGATCCTATCAAGTCTAATGTCTGCGAGATTTTGAGTAAATACTTTGGTTCTGACAGAATTTCGCAAACATCTTTAGAGCAAGAAGTTAAAATTTTGAAGAACAATCTCCAAGCCATAACTGCAAAATGTGACACTCTCCGTCTTGAGAATCAAAAACTTCAAAATGTCTCACTGGATCGTGATAATCTTCGCAAGAAGAACGAAGAATTAAAAGGTACAACTCCCCTCCCCTTTCTCTAAAGGATTATTATTTTTATTTTTTTTTAAGCCCTTGTTCGCCCTTCAAGCTTTGAACCAGAAGCGAAAAATGGAGATATATCAGTTGGAATCTGTTGTTGAAGAAATTCGAATGGATAGAGACGTTTGGATGGAGCAATATAACCAATTAGATAATCTTCATACATACTCTGTTGATCAAATAGATAATCTTTCTAAAGAAAATGCTGACTTAGTTCAGAAGCAAGGCTCATTAAGTAGTGAATTATCTCGCCTCTCTTACTCTTTAACTACAGCTAATTTGGAGTTGGAAACTTTATCAGATGAAAATGGAACTCTTTCTCAAGAGAAGCGAGTTCTGTTAAACAAGGTGGCGATTTCCTCTCAACAGCTTGATGTCTATCAAAAAATGTGTAAAGAACAAGAACAATCTCTATATTCGCTGAGAAGTAAACTCGAAGAAGTTACTGTTGAGAGGGATAAACTTATCCAAGGTAGAATAACTTTAAGTGTACAAAAAAGCCAACTCAAAGATCAATATTCCAAGTTATAAGAATCCTACTATTCTCTTGCGAAGGAAAACACCTTATTTGTTTCTAACGAAAAGAGCTTGCGATCTCGACTGAAAGGTTTGGTTGGAGATAATTTTGACAATGCCATGGATCATTTGGAGAATAGTTGTTTGGCTTTAACTCAATATCTTATCTCGCAAAAGGAAGGTAGTCATGATATTTGACTACCTTAATCAATTTGTTTTGTTGAATTTATGGAATTTTCCTTGCGAATTCAAGAAAAATCTGAATTATTTTCTATACTCTTTATTTTTGCAGAATCCGAGAAGAATCTTCACTCCTCCATTTCCACTTTGAAATCTGACTATGCCAAAATTCGCAAAGAAAATGGACTGCTTCTCTTGCTCGCTCTCGCGATCGGGCAGAAAGAAGATTCGACTATCTTGCTTACTCTAAAGATATAGAGAGTAGGAATCATCAAAAGGCACTCCTTCGCCAATTTCATCTCAAAGATGGAGTTCTTGTGAATGATGTCTTATTGTCCAAATCTCTTGATCCCGTATCTGTCGAACCTCTGGAAGTAGGTGATGATGAAATTCCTAATCCTCCTGATAGTGATTATGATTATGAAAGTGGAGAAGATTCCGCAAATGAAGAGGTGATTCCACCTAATGAAGCTGTCAATAATAATTTAGTTGAAGGTGGGTCTGGCGAGAATGCAATAACTGGCGAAAGTGTGAAAGTTGGTGAGGCTAATAAAATTGTTGAAGAACATCCAGTATCTCCTTCTGGCGAAAAAATTGATATTGAGAATTGAACTTCTCTTGTAATTTTACTTCTTGCATTGTTACTTCTTTATGTACTTCAATCACCTTTGAGATGTATTTACTCGTTTATTATTCTTCTTTCTTGCATGGAAGACAATCTTTGACGTTTAACAATTCCCATTTTGTTTATCATTATCTTTTTTGCGATGAAAGATCTCTGTTATCTACATTCAAACTGTTTATGTGAATTTTTTAATTGCGACAAGATCGCATGACGTCCTTGCATTTTCATTTGATGACCCATTGATCTTGCCTTATCATATTTCTTGTGTGGTCTTATTTTGCCTTCCTAGTTAAAGGTCTTATTTTGCCACCTCTCAGTATTGCGACAAAATCGCAGGACGTCTTTTACACTTTCATGTAATGACCCATTGATCTTGTCTTATCATTTCTTTAGTATTATTTCCTCTGCAGGATATTTTTCTTGCGACAATATGACAGGCCTAAATATCCTTGCGAACATAAAGCCCCATGACATTGCCGTCTTTGCGACAAAATCGCAGGACGTCTTTACACTTACATGCAATGACCCATTGATCTCGTCTTATCTACTCTTTTGTATTTTTTCCTCTTCAAGATTGTTTCATAAATATGACAAGCCTTGATACTCCCGTGAGTAAGAAGCCTCATGACATTTACGTCTTTTTTGACACTATCAGCTCCCTAATGGAGGGTGCCGCCCTTATCTTCCCCCTGGTTGCCCCTTCAAGGAGGCGTACTTCTGCCATACAAGGCTAGCTCCTCCCATCCGGTCTTAACAACAACCAGTTGTTTTCGCAACCTCTTATCCCTTTTGCTTATAGGGATTATGGTTACGAGACTGCACCCTAAGTGGAGTTTTCTTCTTGCCGAGTGCAGCATAAGCCGAGACTTGCCAAGAATGGCCGAGACACTTCAAATGCCCTGGGCACCCTTGGCTCAACCGTGTACCTCGGCGCCTTGGTCAAATGTCAACTCCTTAGAAGAGACCCCGGTCGTCCAATCTAAGTCACTAGCTTAGATTGAAAATCCAAGGTACCTCTCCGGATGGGTTTTATTACCCCCAATCTTCATGACTCGGTTCCGGGGCGGTGTAACCTTTTCCCCGAGCCACGTTACGATACCCCCTTACATGACGCACTTTAGGTACTTTGCCTCTTACGAAATTTTATTCGCGAACTAGGGTGTACGTCATGAAGGTTCGTCCCATTCTGAGTATTTTGTCAATTTTGCTTTATATGTAATAGGTACCCCCTACTATGACGCACTTTAGGTTCTTTTGCCTCTTGCGAAATTGTGTTCGCGAACTAGGGTGTACGCCATAGTAAGTTCGCCACTTTCTGATTATTTTGTTTATTCTTCTGTATACGTAAGCTCTTTTGTAATTTCGCTGATCTTTGATACTCCCTCTGTTCCATTTTACTTGCTTTTTTAGGGTTTCTTTGGTGTTTCAAATTAGATGATAGTTTTAGTTTTTTTCCCCAATTTTCACTAATCTACCCTTGCTTTGGAATCACACCAGAGAATTAATTCTCATGGTAATCAACACAAAAAATTACTCTAACTTTTAAATATACCCCATGGAGGATATATACTCAATCTTGTACATCCCAAGTACATTACTACGGGATTGATAAGTTTCCCTCTATTCTAGAAACACAAAACTAGGTTATTTAACTTTTAAGTAGGAATTAATATGGGTATTATTGGAAAGATTTTACTCTCTTTGATATTTCTTAATATCCGTGAAAAACTCTACAACGTCAAGTAAATCGGAATGGAGGGAGTAATTTTTTGTCGTTTTCTGTGCGAAATATTCTCATGTTTTTCGAGAATAAAAATGATATTTAATTCTTTTTGCCTCAATCATGTACCATTCCGCAGTCTACTTCTTCACCATAATTTTAATGGGTAATATCTCTTTAAGTATAGCCTATTCCATGGTCTATCAAGTCTGCGTCCCACATCTTTACCCTCAGGGTCCATCAATCTATATGCCCCTGTTCCAACTATCTCCTTGATGATATAAGGTCCATCCCATTTTTTCGCAAGCTTTCCACCACTTTCTCGCTGATATATCGGTGTTTCTCGCAGCACCAAATCGCCTGGTTGAAATTCGCGTGTTTTAACACGTTTATTATATTCTCGGGCTAATCTTCGCTGGTAATTTTCTATATGCTGCAAAGCCATTTCTCTTTTTTCTTCTAATTCATCCAATTTAGTTAGAATAATACCCGCACTAAGATTTTTCTCCCAAGCTTCTCTCTTTGTTGTTGGGATAATAACTTATGTTGGTAGCACAACCTCAACCCCATATGTTAAACAGAAAGGTGACATTCCCGTGGCTTC
This sequence comes from Papaver armeniacum, assembly GCA_023531295.1. NCBI lineage: Eukaryota > Viridiplantae > Streptophyta > Magnoliopsida > Ranunculales > Papaveraceae > Papaver > Papaver armeniacum. Next base: position 70,025 of record JAJJWW010012353.1, on the reverse strand, counting down.
TCGCCTGGTTGTATTGTAAGCCCACACTGCATTATGTACCTGTTCGCACCATGCTTTATTGTACCCTTCTAATTTCTTCTTCAATATATCTGCGATTGTCTTATTTGTTGCTTCTGCCTGCCCATTTGCCTGAGGGTATAATGGAGTTGACTTTCCACATTTTATCTTAAATGCATTAAGTAATAATTATATATTCTGTCCCTCGAACTACTTCCCATTATCAGATACCAATTGTGCGGGGATTCCAAATCTACATATGATATTCTCAAATATGAATGTAAAAATATCTTTGTCGCGAATGTGTTGTACTGCCTTTACTTCTGCCCATTTTGTGAAATAGTCTGTAGCGACAATCAGATATCTTCTTTGTCCAGACCCTGGTAAAAACGGTCCAACAATATCTAAACCCCATTTTCCAAAGGGCCACACATTTGTTGAAGATGTTAATAGTGCTCCAGGTGCATGTATTTTCTTTCCATGCCTTTGGCAGTCTTCGCAACTTCTTGATACACGCTTCGCATCTTCATGCATATATGGCTAATAATAGCCTTGTATTTTCGCTCTGTATGCCAAAGATCTTCCACCGCTGTGATTGCCAGCATCCCCACTATGCAACATCTTTAACACTGCTTCTCCTTCTTCTCGTGTCAAACACCTGAGTGAAAGTCCATTAAAAGATCTCCGGTATAGTATCCCATCTCTTAGTTCATAATTTGTAGCACGAATTTTTAATTTGTGCGCCTCCAGCCTATTTCTCGGTGTTTCTCCTCTCATCAAATATGCATGAAGTTCGGCTCTCCAATCTTCAATAACGGGTGTTTGCTTCCCATCTTATATGATCATCACGTCTATCTCTTCTTCTTCTTCCTTATTGATTGATGGTGATAAAAGTGTTTGTATCTTTATGCATCTCGCAGTTGGATCTGTCAGCATACTTGAGATAAAATAAAAAGCATCTGCGAGTCTATTATCTTTTCTTGATATGTGTCTCCATTTTATTTTTGGGATTTTCGCTGACAATTCACCAACAAGTTTCTTGTATTTCTTTAAAGATGGTTCGTTTGTAGTGTATTCTCCTTTTATTTGTCGAATGACTAGATGTGAGTCACCGGTGATTCTCACATTTTCCAACTGCATTTCTATTACGAATTTCAAAGCATGTATTACAGCTTCATATTCCGTTTCATTATTGGTGGATGTAAATTCCAATCAAGGAAAAAGCCATTTTAGTGTCCTCTCATAAATCAAAACAATTCCAATTTCGTTACCTTCTCCATTTGATGATCCATCTACCAACACTTCCCATCTATCTGGCTCTGTCAATAGGTCCTTTGGATTTCCATATTCTTCTTCTATATCCATCATTTCTTCCACTGCTTCATCATCTTCTAAAGGAAATTCTGCTAAAAAATCTGCGACAACTTGTGACTTGGGTGAAGATAGTACTTCATACTTGATTTTGAAGTGTCCTATTTGTGCATTCCATCTCTCGACTATGGCTGATCTTTTTGAATTCTTCATTACTGATTCAATGGGTACCTTTGTCAACACCCTTACTGTATGTGCTTGAAAATATATTCGAAGTTTGAATGCTGCATAAACTAACGCCAAAATTAACTTTTCAATTTTTGAATAATTTTTCTCTGCGGCATTGAAAGTTTTACTGATGTAGTAGATTGGTTTCTCAATTCCTGCATCTACTTGCAATAACACAACACTTAATGCGTGCGATGTTGTCGCAAGATATAGTAAAAGTTCTTCTCCTGGTTCTCGCTTTTTGCAAAATAGATATATTCATCGATAATCTTTTATTCCTTGCAGGGCTTTCTCGCATTCATCCGTCCACTTAAATTTTGTCCCCTTTTTGAGTATGTTGAAAAAGTGTTTGCATTTATCTGATGATCGCGAAACAAACCTCCCTAGTGAAGCTAAGAGTCCGTTTAACTTCTGTACATCTTTTATTGTTACTGGAGTTGGCATGTCGCGAACTGCTTGCACCTTCGCCGGATCGACTTATATACCCTCTTTTGATACAATGTAGCCCAAAAATTTCCCTAATGCAACCCCAAAAATACACTTCTCTGAATTTACTTTGATGTTAAACTGTCTCATTTGTTCAAAAATTTCTCTCAAATCTTGGACGAGATCTTTTGCTTGTTTACTTTTTATCAACATGTCATCCACATACACCTCTAGTATTTTATGTATCAATTTCGCAAACACTTTCTCTACCATTCTTTGGTATGTTGCTCCAGCATTTCACAAACCAAATGGCATTTTTGTATAACAATATAATCCTCTTGGGGCGAAAAAAGCAGTGTGTTCTTGATCTTCTTCAGCGAGAGGGATTTGATTATATCCTTTGTATCCATCTAGAGAAGATATTCTATCATTTCCTGCTGCCGATTCTACCAATTGTGGGATCTGGTAGTGGAACACTATCTTTTGGACAAGCTTTATTTAGATCAGTGAAATCTATACAGATTCTTATCCCTTTATTCTTCTTTGGAACTACTACCATGTTTGCTATCCACTCCGGATATTTAGCTTGTCTTATGATTCCTGCATCAAGCATCTTCTTCAGTTCTTCTTCTATTTGGGGATGATACGTTGTTATAATATTTCTGATTCTTTGTTTGAATGGTCTTACATTTTTATCAATCTCCAATTTATGACATGCCACAGACGGATCTATTCCCGGTATTTCATCCATATCCCATGCGAAAATGTCTTTATATTCTCGCAGCAGATTAACAGTTCTTTCTTCTTCATCTTCCTCCATCTTAGTTCCGATTTTTAGTATTTTAGGTGCTTCTCTGGTCCCAACATTCACTTCCTTTGTTGGTTTTGCCGCGGTGTAACTTGCCTCAGGTTCTCTCATAGGTGTCGGTTCTTTTATCTCCTTCGCAGGTCCATTCCCTTCTTCCGAAATTTTGCCAGGTATGCCTTTTCTTTCCTCTGCTTTTATCATGTAAATTCTAAATTCTTCTTCTTTCTTTGATTCCTTCGCCATTTTCCTGCTATTTTTCCTCTTCTCTGCACGTCCTTCGTATTGCTTCACTTCAATTTGATAACATAATCTCGCTTTATCCACATCTCCTTTAATTTCACCGATCCCACTTGGTATAGGAAACTTAATGCATTGATGTAATGTCGACGCTACAGCTTTAATCGCATGTATCCATGATCTTCCCAACAACATGTTGTATGGTGATTCCATATCCACCACACATAATATTACTCGTGTTTCGAGTTTTCCTAGTAAAATTCGCAACTCTATTTCTCCTTTTGGTTTTGTTACAGATTTGCCAAAGTCATGAACATGATAAGTTGAAGGAGACATTTCTTCATTTTTGTACCCCATTTTTTTGTATGTATGGTAGAACATTATATCCACCGAACTCCCCGTATCCACCAAAGTTCTGTTTATTGTCCATTCTTCCACAATTTTTGCCGTGTTCACCTTTTCTTTCTGTGTGGTTACTGTGATTACCAAAGGAGATGTGTGCCCCAAATTTTCTTTTGGTATTTCTGCTGCTGTGAACGTAATTTTATGTTTTTCCCAGTCTCTCAAAGGTGATGTCTTCTCAATTGTTACAATTTTCTTTCCTTCAAAGTCTCGTTTATGTATTCTCCCTCTAATGTTCTCATGGAATTCATTGATCATTGTTTTTGTGATCGATTTACACTCCAACCTTTTGTTAAATTTCTTGATTCTAGTTTTCTCTATTTTTACTGATTTATCCACTTGTTTTATTATTTTCTTGATTTGAACAACCTTGATAACAATCTTTAATCTTTTCCTTCAATCAATCCCTGTTTCTAGCGCCATTATATAGTTGCAGAAAATCCCACACTACACCCCTCACAAGAATCCACACAATCAAATCATTTTAAGATGAACAATTATAATTTTTATTGATCAAACTCCGGAAATATTACAAGATGAAAAGGAGATAAACTAAAGAATTATAACCACTCTAAACTTTCTCTCTCTTAATGACCTGCTCAACACTCGAAAAAGATCTCTCCGCTCCTTAAGCCTATTCGGCTCTTTATATAGGACATTACATAGTGGATGAAAGCTAAGCTGTCCTTTATTTTCGGGTATTGATAGACGCATTTATGTGTCTATTTTAGTCTCAATTCTCTGTAATGTTAGTACTCGATTTTGCGCTTATTTTGGTATTTTATGTCTTTGTAGGTGTTTTTGGAGAAATAAGCTTTTGCGGCGAAATTGGCTCGAAAAGTGGTTTTTGCGCTCGTGGTAGAAAATTACTATTCGGACTCTCATTTTGGATAAGGGGTGACCAAATTACTAAGGGGCACCCTCAGGACACCCCCTAAGGCACCTGCTATCGGCACCCCATCAGAGGATAAGGGGAGGTCATCTTCCACATTTCAAATGGAAATTTTGGCGGGAAATTTGTTAAGCAGCGAGAACAGTTTAGGGTTTGATTTTTAAGCGATCGTGAAGGAGATTCAATCGCTGTATAAAGTTAGACTGGACTTGATTTAGCTAAACAGGCTTAGTATGATTGATTGGATAGGCTAGAATTGGGCTGGATCATCGAAACGAAGTTAAACAGGGGAGGAGGAGATTACCGGGTTTTGGATTAATTTTGAGGAAAGTTTGGTCGGATTTGTTCGCTGGATTGGACTGGGATAGGCCTGATAAGGTTCAACAGGCTCGGTAATGATCTTCTATACGAATAAAAGGGAAGAAAACGAAGTTTGGAAGTAAACAGAGGCGTGGAGTTCACGGGACTGCCTGATGTGGATTTGGATGAGTTTTTCTCGGATTTGTTGGCTTGGTTGGATTGAGATAAGCCTGTTACGATTAAACAGGATGTATAGGTGTGTTAGATTCGATAAAAGAGAGACGCGTGAAGATATTCAAGGGAAAAAAAAACCGTAACTTTTGGAGGAAGAAAAATCAAGATACTCGAGATATTTAGGGTCTGGATGTGTATAAATAGCAAGGGAGAGGACCTAAACGGGGGATCGAGGAGTTGGGGGTCGATACGGAGGCTCAGGGAGGCTGTAGAGGCGAAAATCAGAGTTACAGGAAAGTAACTTGCTGCTGCTGAAGAAGAAGAAGGCTGAAGAACATTAAGCTGTGCAGGACAGTCGTATTTCAGTGTCTTAAATTTCAAAATCCTGTAACAGTCCATCACCAACTATTATCTTCAGCTTTGTAACAATTTTAGTAACAGTGACTTATGTGACGCCACTGCAGCGTTACAAATTCCTGTGTATATTATTCCTTCAATATAAACACCTTTTGGAGCTATGGATTATTATTTTGAGCGAGTATTTGACAACATGAGCTAAACCCCAACGCTGGGATGACGGAGGAAGCCATTCTTCACGCATGTGGTAATTCTAATTAATTCTTTTATGACTTTTGCACTATTCTAAATTGATTTATGATTTTTCTTGGTTATTTGTGATTTTGTCTGATGGTGTATGCTTAGTCTAAGAACTTTTGATGCATCATGCTTATGATTTACATCTAATACTTTATAAAATCTGTTTTTGGCAAAGAAAGAGTCAATATCTTATAAGCTATAATTGTCTAGAATTAATAGTTGAACCACATGAATATAAGAATTGGTGGAACCCTGAGTCTCGGTATCTCTCGATATTGTGACATCTTTTGTATATATTTTTATTATTAAGTCTGAAATCAATCTTTACAAGCCCGAGTTGAACGAACTTTTACTACCACTTTCTACAACAATTTAAAACCACATCAATTTTTGGCGCCGCCAGTTTCATCGTGGTCAATTGTGTGAGTCAAAACTGATTGACTTTAAGGATCCACAATTATTCAGGTTATTATTATGTGCTTCTAAGTTCTTATTTGAGTTTTTACAGACTTTAAAACCTGAACCGGATCTTAGCTTCGAGGAAATCCAACCCATGAAAATATTTTATCTCGACCCAGTTATAGAGCCTGAACCTGAACCACAGCTAGATGTAGTTGTCTTAAACAGGAAACTAGACAAGGGTGTGCATTATTTGTTAATTTTCTTGGCATGTTGCAGATTCCTTTTATTTGTGGTAGCTTTATTTGGTTTTGATGACCCACAGAAATTTCGGCTATTATTTTATGATTTTATGAGGTGACTAATCCTTTCTTAGTCTGGCTGAAGACTTTAAACTTAGCACTTCTTGGGAGGTAACCCAATATTCATGCGACACGGTAATATCTTTCCTTAACTCTTTTACTTCAAATGGTAACAATTTCTCCTTGTTCATGCTTTTAATTTTATCTTTAGAACATTGAGGACAATGTTAGATTTAAGTTTGGGGGTATGGGAGAAACATTTTAGTTGCATTGTTAAACTCCAGAGCCTAGAAATTTATGCTTACTAAGGATGGCACTAACCAATCTAAGTGGATGGAAGCATTTTGGTTGTAGGAGTTGAGGAACCAATCGATTAGATGGAAACATCTAAAGAGTCTATTCATAAAAGCACGAGCTCAGTGTTAGAAATGACATGATAGTTTCACCAATCTCGTTGAGTCCTTTTCACTTACCATTTTTATTTTATTTTGTTTTCAAACTATGTTTCTCTAAGTGATTAGGTGGGTCCCACGATTCAAGTTGTTACCAATGCTAGGGTGAAATAGAGTGATTGAGATAAAAAAAAAAAAAAAAAAAAGTTGAAAAAAAAAAGTTGAAAAAAAAAGTTAAAAAAAAAAAAAAAAAAAGTGAGACCAGACCATTAGACCAACTGGAATAAATTCAATAAAGTCGACCACTGGAACCCTTGTATATGCCAGTTGTGTTGACCTAGAGTTAGGTTTATCGACCACTTGGTTCCCTTGTATATGCCAGTGTGTTGATATTAGTCGAACTAGTATCTCAGTCCATTAGGATAGGTTCATTTTGGCGGAGGCCTTCAGACAGATATGGGAAACATCGATCACTTAGTAAACATCAAAACCATCTATGTTTTTCTCTATATCCATCTTCTTGATCTATCCATGTGATTAGTTTTGACTCCGAGTATTGATGTCCATAGTGCGACTATCTCGAGTAGAGCTCGTGACTTATATATGAATTTTAGTATGCTTGAGTGCAAACTCGTGTACAAAGAATTGGAATTTCGCATCAGGGTACTTCCTCCTGTAGTCAATAAGTATGCCAACCAAGGAGATTCTTTAGTGCCTTCCAAGGTTCTGCGTAGATAGCGAGGGTCTGGAGTGTAAAGGTTTTGTGGGTACACCTCTAGTAAACCCTCCCGAGACTATAACTCGGCCACTAGGGCCACCTAGGGGTTTAAAGGCTTATTGCATATGCTAAATGCAATCGACGATGCCTGCGACAGTGAGTTAGGATTTTATTTTGTAGATTTGATTTGCTCGAGGGCTAGCAAATAATAAGTTTGGGGGTATTTGATAGACGCATTTATGTGTCTATTTTAGTCTCAATTCTCTGTAATGTTAGTACTCGATTTTGCGCTTATTTTGGTATTTTATGTCTTTGTAGGTGTTTTTGGAGAAATAAGCTTTTGCGGCGAAATTGGCTCGAAAAGTGGTTTTTGCGCTCGTGGGAGAAAATTACTATTCGGACTCTCATTTTGGATAAGGGGTGACCAAATTACTAAGGGGCACCCTCGGACACCCCCCTAAGGCACTGCTATCGGCACCCCATCGGAGGATAAGGGGAGGTCATCTTCCACATTTCAAATGGAAATTTTGGTGGGAAATTTGTTAAGCAAACGAGAACTTTAGGGTTTGATTTTTAAGCGATCGTGAAGGAGATTCAATCGCTGTATAAAGTTAGACTGGACTTGATTTAGCTAAACAGGCTTAGTATGATTGATTGGATAGGCTAGAATTGGGCTGGATCATCGAAACGAAGTTAAACAGGGGAGGAGGAGATTACCGGGTTTTGGAATGATTTTGAGGAGAGTTTGGTCGGATTTGTTCATTGGATTGGTGGGATAGGCCTGATAAGGTTCAACAGCTCATTAATGATCTTCTATACGAATAAAAGGGAAGAAAACGAAGTTTGGAAGTAAACAGAGGCGTGGAGTTCACGGGACTGCCTGATGTGGATTTGGATGAGTTTTTCTCGGATTTGTTGGCTTGGTTGGATTGAGATAAGCCTTACGATTAAACAGGATGTATAGGTGTGTTAGATTCGATAAAAGAGAGACGCGTGAAGATATTCAAGGGAAAAAAAGACGTAACTTTTGGAGGAAGAAAAATCAAGATACTCGAGATATTTAGGGTCTGGATGTGTATAAATAGCAAGGGAGAGGACCTAAACGGGGGATCGAGGAGTTGGGGGTCGATACGGAGGCTCGGGGAGGTCAGTAGAGGCGAAAATCGAGTTACAGGAAAGTAACTTGCTGTTGCTGAAGAAGAAGAAGGTCAAGAACATTAAGTTTGCAGGACAGTCGTATTTCAGTGTCTTAAATTTCAAAATCCTGTAACAGTCCATCACCAACTATTATCTTCGACTTTGTAACAATTTTAGTAATGTGATGACTTATGTGACGCCACTGCAGCGTTACAAATTCCTGTGTATATTATTCCTTCAATATAAACACCTTTTGGAGCTATGGATTATTATTTTGAGCGAGTATTTGACAACATGAGCTAAACCCCAACGCTGGATGACGGAGGAAGCCATTCTTCACGAATGTGGTAATTCTAATTAATTCTTTTATGACTTTTGCACTATTCTAAATTGATTTATGATTTTTCTTGGTTATTTGTGATTTTGTCTGATGGTGTATGCTTAGTCTAAGAACTTTTGATGCATCATGCTTATGATTTACATCTAATACTTTATAAAATCTGTTTTTGGCAAAGAAAGAGTCAATATCTTATAAGCTATAATTGTCTAGAATTAATAGTTGAACCACATGAATATAAGAATTGGTGGAACCCTGAGTCTCGGTATCTCTCGATATTGTGACATCTTTTGTATATATTTTTATTATTAAGTCTGAAATCAATCTTTACAAGCCCGAGTTGAACGAACTTTTACTACCACTTTCTACAACAATTTAAAACCACATCAGGTATGTCTTGCGAAGACTCGCAAATGTACAAATGTCAAATCTCGCGACACTCCTCGATCTCGCTACATCTTCACATCTTTCTCATGTTTTGGCTGTCGTCATCCGTTACGTCGTTTTTAATTCCATCCCGCGATGTCTTCGCAGTGTGTCGTTTATGGTTTTTGCGAGAATCTTGGTGTTGCGATATTCTGATCCTACAGAGTAGACATGAACGGTTGAGAAAGGACGGTTGAAAAAGACGTGTCAAGAAATGAATGAAAGAAGGGATATGTGTAATAAATTTTGTGTAAAAGTACGGTGTCATGTCAAAACAGATAAGGATGAACAGTTACGGCATTTTGAAAAGATTAGTTCTCATGACATTCTCTCCTTCGCAGAGAAGACATGAGAAGAGGCAAGATGTAGGATCAGAATATCGCAACAACAACGCCCTTGCGAAATCCATAAACGACATATTGCGAAGATATCGCAGACGAGTAATATAAATGACGCACCGGATGACGACAGCCAGAACACGAGAAAGACGTGAAGACCTAGCGAGATTTATGAGTATTGCGAGGTTTTACATTTGTACACTTGCGAGAATGTCGCAAGTCAGATCCGAAAATAAAGGACAACTTACATGTCATCCATTATGTAATGTCCTATATAAAGAGCTGAATAGGCTTATGAAAGGGAGGATCTTTTTAGAGAGGGAAGAGAAAGTTTAGAGGAGAGAGAAAGTCTAGTGTAGCAATAACATTCTTGATTTCACTTCCTTCTTGTATAATTTCTAACTCAATTAATAAAGAAATTGGTTATTGATATTAAATATGTGTTAGATATTATGAATTCTTGTGAGGTGTGTATTGTAGGATTTCTTGCAATTACAAATTCATGTGGATATACGAAAAGTTTTGTCGAAATACGTCACCAGGAATTTCAGAATTCAGCCCTTTAGCAAAAATGCTGTAGAATCTTCATACGATGTCGGATTTTCGCAGTCTACCCATGTATCCTCATGCCCAGGAAATTTCAAAGCTTTTTCAAAGAATCTTTTAGAGTTTAGAGCACGTTTAGGGGCTGAAATCAGCGAAACAATAAACTTCTGGGAGATTTCCAGAAAATTTTCAACTGTCATGTAGTCCAATGTTTTGACCACATCTTTTTGCTCGTTTATCCAATCGCTATGAAATTTTGACATGTTGTAGATAACATCCATACGAAGAGAATGGTATATAACTTAACCTTAGATTCTTCACCAATTTCTCCCTGTTCGTTGTTTTGTACAGGGCAGTGTAAAATCCTCTCAGACGAGCTTGTTGTAAAACGTGTTTTTATGACTTTCACGTTATTTGATGATGTCTAGTATGTAAAATAGAGAACTTAAATATTATTAGTTCACTTACATGCTAAATTTTATGACTTCCTTTGGTTTCATGCTTGGATGGCTCTAATCTAATGTAATCTCCGTATTAGGCGCCAAATACCGAAGTTGAGAATGAAGGAGCCAATAATGATGACCTGAGCAACCCTGGGGTTATTGATGAAGGAACGACCATCTCTGCATTTCAAATTCATGAGGAGTTGTTTTTGATGTTGTTAAAGAGACCGAGACTTCAACTGTTATTGTTTCAGTGGCGGAAGAAGCCGAACCACGAGTAGAAGAGACTGAAGAGACCGTTGCCATGACTGTAGAAGTTGTTCCAGTAATTGAGAATCATATAGTGGCGCACGAATACCCGAGTGCATGGATTGCTTTTGACCCTCCATTTGATGCAGCACTCCCATACCACGAACTAGTTGGTGGATTCAGTGTCCCTATTAGATATGCCAGCTTGTACGAGAAGATATGGAGGAAATTTGGTCACATCATCATTACCAGACCCCAAGCGTGCTTATTCTTTGATAATGCAAGTAAGTGTTATCTTGAGTGTTGTAAGTAATATATGCGCTAGGGCCAGAAATACTGTTGTTAGAGCATGGCTCGGTTGAACCCACCAAGCGTTGGTATGTCAAGTTTGGTTGTCATATTTTAGTGAATCAAAACTCATTTAAAGAGTCGCTTGATTATGTACTAGAGTTAAACTTCATATAAGTTAGCTTGAAAGTATTAGGATATGAGATATTACAAGTATTGCGAAGACTTGAAGATGTGAAGAAGCAAGGAGCTACAACGACAACAATCATCCTTCCACTTGAGGTTAGTGATATTTGACTTGAACCGTTTCATTCCCTAACGTATCTTTCAAGTCGTGCATATTGAAAACATAATTGCGAATCATATTTGAACTCTAGATAGACATAGTATTAAGGAATACAATACGAGGTTTATTGCTTAACCATTAAACTTTGTAGATAAGACATCGCCATAATCATTTGAATGCTATTGTGATTATGTATGGGTATGAGGTGAGGATTTCATCCTAGGGAACAATGTTTACATGTGTTCTAAGGAAGTAAGTTCATAAACTTGTTTGTGAACTGAAAAGGAAATTGCCAGGTGTTATTGGTTTTGTTATTCATTGCATATCTTATGAACAACCAATATGTGTGATAGAGTATAACCGCTCACAACTTGTTTTGTTCTTGATAGAACTGTTCACAAAGGCCTGAATTTTATTAGTAAAACTGATCTTAAGTAATTACCTGTGGTATGATCGGATTTTGTATGTCTGACCTTGTAAGGGAAAGGGAACTGATCCTTATAAAGGAAAGGGAACCGATCCTGGTAAGGGGTGCAGTACATCAAAGGGAACCGATCCTTGTATGGGGTGCAAAGAAGGTTTATAGCGAAAGGGAACCGATCCTATGGACATGTGCAACACATATAAGTTAGATACCATATATATGTGAGGAACCGATCATAGTACCTAGTCAACCGAATTTTTGGGAAGCTAGTGTGACTATGCACAGTACTCACATGGAGGTAGAACCGAAACTTGTTTTGGTAGAACCGTAAACCCATGATTGTGATAGAATGTTGGTTTGATCAATCACATAGTTCTTGAAAGTCATATGAACCAATTCTAAACTTGTTTGGAAGTGTGGCAAATCGGTTTCAAGGTTGTAAGTGTGAAAGAGAACTTACAAAGTTAAGATGTCGACAAACTTTGAACACGTGCCGAATGTTTATTTCTATAATTGTTCAAAGATATTCCTTAATGGCTAAGGGAAGAGAATCCCGAGGATCGAAACATAGGTAAGTTAAGAATCTTTTAATTAAGGTTATTAATTTCATTTTGTAGGAAATTACGAATTAGTAATGTGCATTTACTAATTAGATTTTCCGAGAGATTTCGATCGTTATTTTTGGACAGAGCATTTCCGGAATTATGAAAACCGAATCGTGCTTTAATGAATATCTTGAGAATATTTTCGGTTTTGGAAATTCCTTGGTGTCCAAACTTCCTTGTCTATAAATACACGAAGTTTGCCTTTCTAGCAAACTAATCCTTCGTAATGTGATTTACTCTTTTGTTGTTGTTACTGGTGTAGCCGCCTATTCGGAGAGGAGAGTAACCTAATTAGGCGAAATCTCTTATGGCCGCTCAATTTAAAGTCTTCTTTGGTAATGAGAAGCTCTAGCACGACCCGTTGGTGGGAAACTAGATAATTACGGTTTATATTTGTTTTCGATTGATTTGATTGACTAACGGTGGTTCAAATCTGATTGCACCTAGTTTGTTTATTCTTGAGAATCTTCTCTTATGATATAAGATTCACTCAAACTAGTTCAGAGTTTCGACATGGATCTTTAGACTGTTGTTAATTCTAAAGACGATCTTGTGATAATCCATTGTTAACAGACTCCGTTCTGTGCGTGATTGATCACAAGAGATTCAAGTGATTGTGTGCAGGTTTTTATTGAAGATTTAAGAAGATTTGAAGACAAAGAAGATATTGAAGATCTGACTTGGGTTTTATAATCTTTGGTGTGCACAATACTTTTTTGGGAAAAAGAGGATCCAATTAATAATCGGTTTATCCTTGTGGTAGATTGGATTGATTAATTGAGTAGATCGGCATCAATACGTTTCCTTATGATTAAAGGTATTGATTGGTTTAATATTAAACGATTACCTTTGGGTGATTGAACATAATATAGATGTAAGGACCCGACGAAGGAGTTTATGTTAAGATAAAAAGAAGAGCCTTTGTCCGAATCATATCACTTGGTTGAATAGAGTTGATACCAAACAGATTTGTTGTTCCTTTACTGTTTGGAATACGAACCAAAGGAATTGTTCCAAGTATGTGACTTATTCAAAAGTCGGCGCGTGGGAATACGAGATGGAACTAAGTGAACTATAGGGTTAGTTACTTGGTCTCAACTATACGAAGTTAGGTGTAATTTTGTGTAGTGGCTTAATCCTGAGAGTATTCAATTCTGGACAAGGTCCCGGGGTTTTTCTGCATTTGCGGTTTCCTCGTTAACAAAATCTTGTTGTGCCATTTACTTTTGTTTTCCACATTATAATTGTTTTATTATAATTAAAGTAAATCACACAAACGTTAATTCATATTTACTTGATAAGCAATCCTATTGTGTTTGGTTAAGTCCGAACCTTTGTATCAAGTAAACATACTTCGTTGTTGTATTGTCTCGATCTCGTATCCATAGACGATCACACGAAGTGTTAACCGATTAGTTGTATTGTCTCGACTCAGTCCATAGACAATCACTTTCGGAGAAAGGACTTATAGGTAGGAAAAGTTTTAGCTTGAGGTATATTTGGGTACCCTCGCCTTTTCAACTGTGACTCCAGATGTACTCTTTGATTGGGAGTTCAACTTAGGGAATTCTGAGAGACTTGGATTCAATATGAAGTGGCTTCGTAAGAAGATAAATGCTATTAAGGACTCATGTGAGAATAACATACCCTTTCCCAATGATGCTGTGATGGAGAAGGAAGACAAGATTGCCAGGCTGACTGAAGAACTGAACATGGAGAAGGCGGCCTTACAAGTCTTGAAGGATGCAGATGAGCAAAAGTATTTCTTCGCTGATTTTTTTTTGATTTCTTTTCATAACCTCTTGAACTTCTGAACTTCTGAGTGATGTGAGGTTTTATTTTTGGTTTTGATTGGTTTTGGATAAGTAGATGATTGAGGATTTTTTTTTTTTGATTTGATAAAGATCTTCTCTAAGTAGACTGAATTTTGATAAATTGCTGGATTTAAATTACTGAATGCAAGTATTGCAGACATTTTGGAGGAATTGAAATACAATGAAAGAAAATTATAAATGCCATATATTTTGGGGTGTTCGTGCCTTGAACATCCAATACCTCGATTATCCAAAACTTTTAGACGTCAAAGGCCTTGAGCCAATTCTCGTGTATTACAGTCACAGTCTCCTTGCTTTCCATGTTGATTAATTTGTAGTATCCACCAGCAACAGACTTAGAGATGATAAAAGGTCCTTCCTAGTTGGAGTTCTTTGTAGAATGAAAGTTACGCTTAGTTGCTTTGAGAACTAAATCTCCTTCCTGGAATTTGTTAGACTTGATCATCCGCGCCTTGAATATCTTCTGTTGGTTTGGAATTCTTCGTGCAGTGGAATTCCATATTGTTGAAGTCTTCCAACCTTGCGGAGAGGTTATGCGTCCAGCCACTTAGTGAAATATTGCTAAGGTGAGGTTATCCACTCATAGCATTTTGCAATAGCTAAGTTGTTGGTGGAGTGAAGCCCTCTGACCAAATAAGAATGTTTGAAAACTGATGATATGGACACATGAGGAGGAATAATACTTGCCTGAGTATGAAATCTTTTGATGAAAGCATTTGCATTTTCTTCAGGCTTTTGTGTTAGCTCTGTCAAGGCTTTGACCTCCTTCAGGTACTCGAACGGTGAAATATCTTATTTTTCTTCTTCCAAATCAGAGGTTTGTTCAACAGAGAACTGTGCAATTGAAGGTGTTGGGGTTACCTTTCCAGCATGAATCCACGTACGTCTAAGGATCATATCATATCCTGGATCTTCTCGGATTATGTAAAATTTTGTTTTTGTCCAGGCTGAGTTTATGTTCACTTTGAGAGTAATGTGGCCATAAGCATCTCTGGGCGTCCCTTCATGATCCATGATTGATACTGGAGCATAAATGGCTTCTTGTCGTGTGATACCAGCAACTCTGAGATTTTGCATAGGGATAACATTGACAGCGGTGCCGACATCTATCAATGCTCGTTTGAACTCGTTTCTTTTGAGATGGACTGTGGTGAGAAGTCCCCAGTCGTATATTTCTTTGTCTGCTGCTGAAGGCTTAGGAAGTGTCTCCTGAATCAATAAACGCTTCCCTGACACGATGTGGTTCAATGAAGTTAACATGTCTTTCCTTTGAGCCCTTGAGAAGTACAAAAATTCGCAGACATGCTCGATTAAGGATTGAACTGCTTCCTTGACGGGTGGTTAAAGACAAAGTGAAAGTTCTGACCGGGAGAGGGTCTCTGTGTAATCCTTCAGTCCCCAAGTTGAGTTCTCCTGATTCGACTTTCTCTTGGAAGATGCGCTTCAAGGTCCTGCAGTCCCTTGTGGGATGATTGACGAATCTATGAAAGCGACAGTAACGAGGATTTTTCATGTCTTCTTCAGTTGGTTCTTTCATTACATATGGTAACTTGATTGCACCGTCTTGAACCCAAACATATAATAATTCGACCACCTCTTCGATGGGAAAAGGGAAATCACGTTGGGTAGGAGCTTGTGCATCTCGAGTTTGATTATCCTTCCTTTGTGCTTTCGAAGGGGTCGGAGAAGTGTGCTTGCGCTGCGGCCCGGCTTTTCGCTTGCTCCCTTCTACAACAACGTTTGTGGAAGGTTGGAGGTTGTATTTTTTGTTGATTAAACGTATGCTACCTCGAGTTTCACTTGGTTCCTCATCCTTTGTGGTCTTAGCTCTCTCCAATAAAGCAGGTGCAGTAGTTGCTGATCTCTTAGCCGCTTCTTGAAGTTCTGAGAAAGTCTGGAACCTCAGATTTTCCAATAAAGCTCTGTAGACTGGAGTCATTCCATTGATGCACAATTCCACGAGTTGTTGCTCTGTGACATTTGGATCATGACAGTCCAAAGCTTGAACTCTGAACCTTTTCACATAATCGTTAGGATGTTCGTTGCTCCTTTGATACATCCTTCCGAGATCAGAGAGGGTGATTTGCTCTGAAACGAAGAAATACTTTATGTAGAAAGCATTAACCATTTCTCCCCAACTTTTGATACTTCCTGGTGCGATGTTGTTGTACCAGGTGTATGCCCGGCCTTTCAGGGACTTTGAAAATTCCTTCAGACGGACAACATGGTTGTGCTCATGTTCACCCAATGCTTACAGAAATCGAGAAACATGTTCTCGAGCATTGCCCGTTCTATCATAAAGGATGAATGTTGGAGAGGTGTAACCTTTTAGAAGAGGAATCTTTTGCGTAGCAGCAGGGTATGAAGGTTGGTGACGGTGAACAGAGGGCGTCTTGTCTTTTCCACGATCCTCCAAAAGGCGTTCCAGGTCTTCATGAGTGATGAAACTGGATGGTTCTTTCGATGGTGGATTGTTTGGAGCCTTAGGAACTTCCTCATCTTCTACTACATGGATTGGAGTGACCTCGGGATCAGCGTCTGAAGACGTTTCTTTAGCTTTTCCTTTCTCATGATTTTTCTCTAACATCTTGTCTGTAAGAGTCTTGAGATAATTGCATAATTCTTTCTGGGTGGCAGCCATGTCAGTCTGATTCTTTGCAAGAGTTTCTTGCACCTTCATGAGATCACCTATGGTAGGTGTATTTTCTTTGATTTCCTCAGGAGACCGACCAAAGAGTGGATTGTTGATAGCGCCAGTGCCGTCACTTGCAGGGGTGATCACTGGAGCACCAGTGCTTGGAGGAGTAGTAGTGGAAGGTTGTGCCGGAGGAGTGGTGTTGGAAGTACCACTAGAGCTTGCGAGATTAGGGTCGGGTGTTGAACCCGGATTGGTAACTGAGCCAAACCTAAGACCGACCATCTTTTTGAAAATTGAGATTGCAACCGAGAGAATGATCTCCCACTGTGGTCGCCAATCTGTAGATGGGGCAAAACGAGTTGATGGTTTTTATGGAATTGAGGAGACGACCGTACGGAGGAAACTCCTTGAACCGAGCGAACTGTCAAACCTCACACGGATGCACTGCAAAAATGGAGTGCTTTGAATTCGAGAGATCAATCTGTAGGACTCCGGCCTAAACCAAGACAATGGCCGTTCCAGAGTCAATTCGGTCACAAGAGAGGATGGGTCGATCTGTAGGAGGAAATCTGAGAAATGTGTGAGATAAATGGTGATCGAAATTGTAGGTGTGTTGTGTATTCTGCGTGAAGAAATAAGATAAGTTCTGATTGATTGAATTTGCTCTGTTGAGAGTAATTGCTCAGACATTGAGTTCTTAATCTCTTGTTGTCTGTTTGACGAGAGATTGTCTTGTTTTCAATCATGATTCAGAGACTTATTTATATTGCTAGAATTGTAAACACCTTGATCCCATGAAGTGTGACAGTTGCTGGAGTCAAAGAGTGGGGAAGTGGAAATCGTGTTAAAACCAATTGCTCATCGTGCGTAGACTTGGTTGATTTTCCATCCACTACTTTGCTAACTCCTCCAACTGATTGCACGACTTGCTCACATTCTCGTCGTGTGTATGAACACACGTGCCGTAGATCGCTAGACCAAAACCCTAGTAAATATCCCCCCATGTGACACGATTGATGTCTCGTGATTGTGGTGTCTGCAAGGCAGACGTGTATTTAGTTTATCAGTTGCTGACTTCGTGGGACGATGAGTCCTTGTATTGCTGAGTCGAACGTGATTTGTAAATGTTCTGAGACTCATGAATCGAACGTGTCAGTTGAGACAAAGGTATAACTCTCAAGTAAATGTTGATAGTTTAAGGTGAGCAAATATTGCTCATTCGATAGATTGTTGAATATTGATAGTTGAACCAATATTCCTTAGTCTGAGCAAATATTGCTCATCTGAGCAAATATTTCTCATCTGATGAATTATTGGTAGCAGGACCAAAATAAAATATTAATTTAAAATGTTGAACCGAGTATAATTAATAAAAGTGTTGATCATGGAATCAACATAAAATTATTAGCGTTTGAATCTGGAGTTATGAACCTTGGATTCGAAACCCTAATTCGATCAATTGATGATTTATTGAAAATCAACCACGAAGTGAAGGAGGGACCGGCTACATGGGATGATGGATCGACCATGTAGCGCCTAGATGCTCGAGTGAGCAAATCCCAAAGTCTCTTGAAGACCAGTTACTGAGAGGATGATTAAATGCTGGTTTAATCATTTATTAAAATAATGCTCGTCAGAGCCTGAGGTGAGAAACCTAATTATGAAGAGGTGAGGGACCGACCAAGGGATCATGAAACCGGCCCTGGTTGGTCACGGGACCGTATGACGATATTTTTATGAAGTTCCAAATTGTTTGGAAGGATTTGAACCTAATGTGAGCAAATTTGGTCAAATGATGAAAGTATGTGGGACCGGCCCCTTGCAAGCCAAAGAGCCAACCTTGGTCGGTCAAGATAATATGCTCGTGTCACCAAAGTGCTCGTGCCTCAGTCCTGAGAATTTTGATATTTTCTGGCATGCATTTGAGCAATCATTTGAGAAAATATGAAGAAATCAAGGTTTTTGCTCAAACTGAGGAAACTTCATAAGATGAAGGAAATAATAATAATAAAATGAAGGAATCATGAAGTGTGGGACTGGCTATGGCCAAGGCATGGCCGGCCGGCCAATGAGCCCGATCCCATGACACTTTTTCTAATTTTATATTATTTTTATTGTAAAATAGAGAAAGAGGAGAAAGAGACACAAAGTAGAGGGGAAAAACAGAGAGAGAAATTCTATTAATGTGTGTATCGAATACAATGTTTAAGCCTCTATTTATATAGATAGAAGACTTGGTGTCCAAGATATATAAACCCTAAACTTAGACACGAAGGGCATCTTAGTTAATAAATAATGGTTTATAACACTCCCCATGATGACCACTGTGGCTAAGTCAATACAAAGATATCAGGAAAACTCAAAAGAGAAAAACCTGAAATTGTATAAGCATGTAAAGGCTTAAAACAGTGTTGGACATACACATGTTGCCTCGTTAAATCCTTGACAAGGAAAACCCAGAGGGACAAAACCTTGACGAAGGAAAAAGAGTACAACGGGATAAGTCCAGTAAATGCACCTTTGATGATGGCGCTCCCCCTGATGAGTACTTCAGTTAAATCTCGGATTACAAATCTTTGAGTCGCGACTTCCCTATTTGATGAACTAATTTCTTGAATGCATAAGATTCTTGTTCTTTCGTGGAGAAAATTTCTACTTGATGAAGTCTTCTTTTGTGTTAGTCTTCTAATAGTAGTTTTCTCGAGTCTCCATGCTTCTCTAAATACATTGATGACTTGTGTCTTGGGTTGCTATATTCTCGGAGATGATTTGCAGAAATAGTTGATGTAGTTTCTTCAACGAATTGCCACAAGATATAGATACATTAGTGTAAATGAACAAAATTGTATCTATTGACATACCGTATGGGGTTCATAAGGACATCCAAATTTCTAGGAGATGGTTATGTTGATTTGGTCTAAGAAAATGACCTAGTTAATGGTGGGAATCCACTAAATAACCAAAATCCATACAACTCCCCCTTGGATGATCACCATGTTGAATTAAATTGCCTCACTAAAACCTTGCCAGTAAAACCCAATGGGGAAAAAATTGGACAAAGTAAAAGGAACACAAATATCAACATTTTGAAATAAAATTAAACGTCAACGAGATGTTGCCTCGTTAAAACCTTGTCAGGAAAACCACATGGGACAAAACCTGAAGCGAAGGGAAAAGAGTACAACTTTTGACGTAAATATGGATGCTAACTCAACCATATGAGTTTTATAAAAAATAAGCATCGTAACTCTAGTCTATATCAGATAGACAAGTTTTATGCAAGCATAATATTTAAACTGCAGATTTAAGAAAAATAATTTTTATGCTGCTAAAGCATGGATTTTTGTGTTTTTAAGGACTCCTCAAGAGACATATAACGTTGAATTCATCAACAAATTAATCCGGATTTTTGGTTTTTTACCAAATTTTTAAAAACACATATAAGATTGTTAAACCTGACATAGTCGAGTCAAGTGGCTGCGTGGATGTAATTTGAATCCTACAAGGATCACACATTCGAAAATGTTCTCCGACCATATACGAGTCCTTAAAGGACTGCCATGCCAATCATATAAGGAGAGCAATTATTGAACCAATCCTAGGGTCTAATAAAAATAAAACCCTCAAATCGTTTTTACAACGAATACATTTCCCATATAACGAGCAATATAACAACACCAACCTATAATTAATAGGCTTGGCATTTTTAAGGTGTTAAGTTTTGGATCCAAAATTGCGTCAATCGAGAAATTAATCCAACATAATTTGGATTATATGCCAACCAATCACATATGTCGATATTCCTCTGCAGAGGGGTTCAAAACCACCATCATTTATTTCAATAGCTACTTTAAATCAATATTCGACAATCATTTTTGTTTACCACGATCCCACACAATTCTCAAGTATATGTATATTTTGAAAAATTCAAAATTTACTGGTACCAGCGCCCACGGGCGTTATGATCTCATCATTATCAAGGGATGAGATATTAATTTGGAGAATGTGAATGGTGTTTTGGTACACTCAATTGGAGCACTACCAGTAGCCTCTCATGGAACCCTACTTTTTACGAGATGTGACTGGATTTTACTGTTAATGAGGCAAACGCTTATATAAAGCAAATGAGACATTTACCGCCTAGTTAATTGCAGCCTTTTTCGATTTGGTCATGATGGGAGAGAAACTTATATGACATTGAAGTTAATTAACACCAACTTTTGTTGTTAGTGTAAAGTCTCCCCCTGATTATGGCGAAAATATTTTAATCTCATAAAACGAAAACAAGTTTCGTAAAGTATTATCCGATTAATTCGAAACATATACTTATTATGAAATATGTCTTTCGACATAAAATATAGTCTTAATAGACTATATTTACCATCAACCATGGATTTCATTGGTTACAACCAAAATATGCAAAAAAGAATCTCTAACGTGAACGGTGAGATAATCATTTAAAAAGTATGGACACTTTCTTTACCAAAAGAAAATTAAATCAAGATCAATATAGTCACTACAAGGACTAATGTTATTGGCTAACAAGTCGGGTGCGCACCCATTGATCTTTAGTGTCCGACCGTAATCCAACTATAAGTGGAACAAATCCGGATTTTGGAGATTATTACCGAGAAAAATTAATAAAAATTAAAATTTCTCAATATCTTTAAAGAATGTAGTAAATTCTCGTTTATCGGTATTTAACGATTGGCTTATACCATAATAACGATATTTCATCATTTAGGGATCGATATAGATGAAACAAATTCTGACCGAATTATATGTTTCTTTTTAAGAATATAAAGAAATCATATCGTTATTTTTCTATGAAGAGATAAAATCCACTCTTTTTAGTTGAGAATGGTTTAATGTAAAGGAAAATGGAAAACAATGGTTTACTATTAGATAAAACCATACATATTTGATCGTAAAATTTGTTTGAAACGATCAATCTTCCAGAATATGGAAAATTATTGGCAAAATTTTAGAGAATATGCGAAATCTAATTTCTATTATCTTATAGGGGTGACCGAGAAAACCAAATATTAAGTGGTTTGTACGATTGACAATATCGTATCGACAAAATAAAAAAGACATTGTCCTTTTAGTCATCGCAATGGGAAAATCCACTTTATGGTGGATAAGTGATTTCTTGTTAAAAAAATAGAAATCATAGGAATAAGTCACATGATCCTTGTCCGTTAGACAAGGATACCAAATTGAATTGGCCGTAGGTTTTGCAACCATGCACGTGATTAATTACCGTAAAGGTAATTAGATTGTGATACCACCAATTTTTGATTACAATTTCTATTGAATAGAAATTGTAAACCATCTTGTGATGGATTTTTTGTTTTTCTTTCTCTATAAAAAAAATTAGAGAAGAAAGGAGATCAAAACTTTTCAGAAAAATCGATCACCCATGTCCCATAAATATAGTCTGTGTCTTTTAGGACTAATCAATGGATTTTAATTGCACCCAAAAGAAAAAAATGAGAATAATCATATTATATTTTCGTAGTTGGGTTGCTCAATTATATAAAACCCATCATACGGAGGAATACATGACGGTGCGTGTTGAGTAGAGAAAGAAATTGACCACTAATGTTAGTCATTAAACAAAGAAAAATCTATATTTAATCAAATAAAATAGAAATAATAAAAAATAACAATCTCTTGTTATTAGTCATTAAAAAAAGGATCAAAGCAAATCCACTTCATAACTCTTGTAGATAGAGGTTCACGATTTGATCAAAGTTTAGACCCGTTGAGTTATCATTTTGTTGGATCATATATTCATATCCTGGCAACATTATAACAAGCAGTTAAAACTTCAAAAGAAAAAGCAAAGTTGAAGAAAAATAAAATATAATGAAAAATATGGGAAAAGAAGGAAAAAATATCCCTCTTTATGCCGTCGGCTTCACACATCCATTATTTTTCTTTATGACTTCGATCTTCGGGAACCTCTTATAGCTATTATCAGACGCTCGGTGATTTG
This sequence comes from Papaver armeniacum, assembly GCA_023531295.1. Lineage (NCBI taxonomy): Eukaryota > Viridiplantae > Streptophyta > Magnoliopsida > Ranunculales > Papaveraceae > Papaver > Papaver armeniacum. Next base: position 47,289 of record JAJJWW010012353.1, on the reverse strand, counting down.
AGCTACGTGCTGATGACGTATTTTAAAATAGAGAAAGAGGAGAAAGAGACACAAAGTAGAGGGGAAAAACAGAGAGAGAAATTCTATTAATGTGTGTATCGAATACAATGTTTAAGCCTCTATTTATATAGATAGAAGATTTGGTGTCCAAGATATATAAACCCTAAACTTAGACACGAAGGGCATTAGTAAATAAACAATGGTTTATAACAATTTTCATGATTTTAAGGAAATATCATGAAATCAAGGAGTTTGTTGAAACTAAGGAGTTTTCCTTGAAGTGAAGGAGTTTCCATGAGATGAAGGAAACAATAATATTAATAATAATAAAATAAGGGGCACGTGGGACCGGCCGCAACTAGGGTATGGTCGGCTAGGGCCCGGTCCCGCGAGTCTTCCCTAATTTTATATTGTTTTCATGATTTGAAGGAAATATCATGAAACCAAGGAATTTCATGGGATGAAGGAAATAATAATAAAATAATAAGCAATGCAAGGTGTGGGACCGGCCACAACTAGGGCATGACCAGCCGACTAGTAGGCTTGGTCCCGCGTCACCTTTCCTAATTTTATTATTCTTTGATACGGAGGAAACACCACGAAACTGAGGAGTTTCCTTAAAATGAAGGATATTTGTTCAAATGAAGGGATTTTCATGAGATCAAGGAAAATAATAAAAATATGATAAAATATAGAATTGGGTGTAGGACTGGCCACGGCATGACCGGTCGGCCGGTGGGTCCAGTCCCCTAGCGCCTTAGCTAATATTTTTTTTTATTATTATTTTCTTCCTATTTTGCATAGGTTCATCGTTCCTTCGTGTTTTGGAATGCTCGTTCGTGCATTCAGGTGCTCGTTAGTGCATTATTGCTAGATACACTTGCACCATTTTAGTCGGGGCTTACTCGATAGTAGCTCAGATGCCCGTATGTTGAATATTTATTACTAAAACATGGAATTATGCTGGGAAGAACCATGAATTGAAGTAACGAAATATTATGAATAATGTAGAATATTTTCCAGGTATTCAGTTAATGAATCTAATGATTTGGAAATAATTAATTGATGGCTCTATACTAGTACGATCGTCTAGGAGCATTAATTATTCAGGAGTTGAGCGATATGAGCTTGTTGAAGCGTCATATTTCTTTTATATATTCGGGGAAAACATTGTTACATCCTGAAGACGTTATTGCTCCATACTAGCAGGCAAACTGTCTAGGAGCCATCCAATCTTTCGATTCTATATAGAAGTAATTACTGAAATTGCTCAGTATTCATGAGATATGCAATTGTCTCAGCTGAGAGACCACACATCTACATATACTCTGAGAGACAGTATTCTCAGTCAGAGATTCTTGTTGCATGATCTTTCATGCTTCGATGAGAGACATGAGCCTCAATACTCGTCTGATTGCTGGATCAGGAGCATGTATAATTATGGTTTTACTATTTTATCCTTTGTCGAAAACCCACCATCTACATAAGCCTTCGAATTGCATCTTCGAGGCTAATGTGGCAATCAACGCGTTTGTTGTTATTGCGGCCAATATGGGTTATGTTCGCATCAGGAAAGTAGTTCAGTAGCTTTTGCGCCTCAGATCTATAAGGGGTCAGTGTCACTTATTTGAGTGAGTATACTCCATTCATCTGATTGACCGGAAATTTGGAGTCGCCTCTTACTTCCAGGTGTGTGGCTCCTTCTTGTTTGGCTAGTGACAATCCTATGAGGAAAGCTTTGTATTCTGCCGAATTGTTGGTGCATTGAAAGTCTAGCTTGAAAGAATGTGAGAAGACTTCGCCCGTCGGAGATACTAGAACTATACCCTCTCCTCCAGTATTTCTACTAGGAGTAGCAGAATCTTCGAAATATAATATCCATGCCTCCTCTTTGACAAAAGAGATTCCTGGAAATTCCCCGGGAAGGTCTTCATGCAGTGCGGTAGTTCCTTCTCATGGGAATGCCGCTAGAAGATCTTCTACAGCTTGCCCTTTGATAGCTTTTGGAGGAGCGCACGTTATATCAAACTCTGACGTTTGGAGCAGCCATTTGGCCGGCCAGCCGATCAAGGCCTGTTTTGAGAGTAAGAACTTGATAGGGTCATCTCTGGATACTAACACCACTTTGTTCGATAGTAGATAATGTCTGAATTTCTGCACAGCGTGAACTAGGGCCAAACATGCTATCTCTGCTTTGGGGTATCTGAGTTCAGCATCCCTAAAAGTACGACTGAAGTAGTATATGGGGTATTCGATCCCCTCATCGTCATCTTGTGCGAGGAGGGCCCCAACAGCAGCATCGCTAGAGGCAGTGTAGAGGCATAGCGGTCTTCCTTGTATGGGAGATTTCATAACAGCGGGTGATGACAATATTTGCTGGATCTTCCGAAAAGCTTCTTGTTGCTTTGTGCTCCAAGGAAAACTTGCTCCCTTCTTTGGCAAGGGGGTGAATGAAGCGATAAGCTGAGCCAAACCAGGTATAAAACGTCGGATATAGTTTACCTTGCCCATGAAGCTCTGGAGTTCTTTCACAGTTTGCGGAGGAGGCATCGTGAGAATAACTTGGGTTGTGGTTGGATCGACCTTGATTCCTTCAGAGGTGACTTGGAATCCCAAAAATTTGCCGGAAGAGACTCCGAAAGCGCATTTCAGAGGGTTCATCTTCAATTTGTACTCGCGACACCTTTCAAACACTTGTCGTATGACGTCTGTATGGGCTGCTCGAGTCTTTAACTTGACCACTATGTCATCTACGTAATCTTCAACTTTCTTGTGCATCATATCATGAAAAATTGCAGTCATGGCACGTTGATAGGTAGCACCAGCATTTTTCAAACCAAAAGGCATCACTGTATAGTAAAAGTTTCCGAGAAGAGTTCGAAAAGCTGTCTTACTCGCGTCGTGTTCATACATCTTTATCTGGTTGTAGCCGATGTACCCATCCATGAAAGAGAACATGCCATGTCCGCTGGTAGCGTCTACTAGCATGTCAGTATTGTGAAGGGGAAAATCGTCCTTGGGGCAGCATTTGTTTAGATCTCTGAAATCAACACAACATCTAATTTGGACACTTTTCTTCTTTACAGGAACTACGTTGGCTAACCAGGTAGGATGGTGAATGGGCTTGATGAAGCCAGCAGTCAGCAGCTTCTGAATCTCAGTCTTGATCTGCTCCTCCATATCATGCCTAAACTTCCTTGGAGATTGATCAGAGTTAGGATCAGAACCGATTCTTGAGACAATCTTCCTGATCCTTCATTTTGAGACAAAACCTTGATAGTTTCTCACCTTTCGTGCTTCCCTTTTATTACTCCTTGTAACACTGCGAGTTATAAGAGACATACTTTCAAAAAGCTTTTACTAAGGGAAGGTAATATACCTAAGAGAAGATTTTTCTTATTTTGATAAGAATATATGTATATCTAGTTTTTAGAAAAACAGGGTTTCCGAAACTCCACGACATATTTTTGAACTTCTCTTTTTATTGAAAGGAAAATATTCTCTAAATAACTCTTATTACTGAAAATAGAAGCTACCATGAACCTGTGCCCTTGACTTTATGTGCTTTTCCCATCCAAAACTATGAGCACGGAAGAGGATGAGAGTGCACAGTATTGATACAACTAAGTTGTATCGGGGTAATCTTTTTCTAGCTTACAGTGAGCATCATAAACAAAGTTTATGTTTCTCTTCGGGAATTTCTGCCCTAAATATTTTCTCCCAAGATGATGATCTTTTCTAACTCTAGAGATATGATCATGTGGAGAAACTGTACTGATGTGAGAATTCTTTGAGATAGATAAATCTCTCTTAATTCTTTCAATGAGATTTTCATAAGATTTTATCATTCTAAGGACTTCCTTATGATCCACATTAGTGTGATTATCTGAAACAATTATCGGAAATTCCTGATTGTTTGTTTTGGCAGAGATTCTTTCTTTCCCCTTCTTCTGGAATTGTTCTTCACCAAAACAAGAATTGTTTCGATATGGGTGAGAATGAACCTTTTTCCAGAAGCGATGATCAACTCTTTCCTCTGATTCTTTTGAGTTGATCTTATTGGGTAGTGGTATATTATGTCTTTCTACTGAGGAATGATCTTTCAGTTTTTCAAGACAAGAAACTTCTTTCAATATTTTTACCACAGTATGTTGAAGAAGTATAAGTTTTCTGTCAAGTGACTGAAAGTTGTATTCCTTAAGATCACCAACACGGAATCGGTTCAAAGTTTCCTTTGTACAAGATTTCGTTTGTTCATCAGTAGATCTAGAAGATGGTTTCTCATCCTCTTCTGACTTGATGTAGTTAGGCAAACTACCATCATCTTGATTTGTTTCAGACGTGACTAAATAGGTTTTATCACAATCTGTAAAAGTCGAGCAGGGACTTTTAGTTTCCTCATTATGAGAAGAAATCACAACAACATCATTAGTCAGAGCCATCGGACGTGTCTCTTTATCTAAAGTAAGAGATTTACCAAGAGCTTCTAGTTTGACAGCGAGATCCATATTCTCTTTGGCCAGACTATTCAGTTGAATGTCTTTATCTCTGATCTTCTGTTTAAGAAGATTTAACTCTGTCTTTAATATCAACACTTTAGAAGACAGAGATTTTATACGCTTTAGGAGTTTTAACAACTCTTAATCAGCATCTTCTCTTTCATCAGAGATATACATATATGTTTTCGCAACCCCTGGGTAATGAGTCAACGAAGTAGTAACATCTTCAACTTTTGAATATTCATACTCTTGCATAACGTTAAATGAATCAGACATGAATTCAATTTCTTATAGGTAGGATCGCACCAAACACAGATTGTTAGATCTTTTCTTGTTTGCTGACTTTGATACCAATTGAAAAGACGAGGGTACCCAAATATACCTCAATCTAAAACTTTTCCACTGATAAGTCCTTTCTCCAAAAGTGATTGTCTATGGACTGAGTTGAGACAATACAACTAATCGGTTCACACTTCATGTGACCGTCTATGGATACGAGATCGAGATAATACAACAACGAAGTATGTTTACTTAATAATAGTTTTGGACTTAACCAAACACAATAGGATTACTATCAAGTAAATAGGAATTAACGTTTGTGTATTTTACTTCTAATTATAATAAAAATAATTATAATTGCGGAAATAGAAAAGTAAAAGACTGTTGATGGTGGTTTTTAGCTTAGGGTTGAAATCGTAAAACCTTATATCTAATGTGACGTCACTCTGTAAGGAAACGGTGCCGTGAATGCTAACCTCTCCACCGACATATTTATTGAGCCGTTCAATATACTTACATGAAATTTATCCAGACTGACGAATGTAGAAACCATCCCATATGTTCTGTAGATTTCAGCGCCTCGCCTATATTAACTTAATTTAAGTTCATTTGAATGCCTTCTATGCTATGTTCTCCGGTTGAACCCTTAATTTTGATATGGCATGACGATTTGTGTTCACTCACAGCAGAGTAACACGAATTTCCAAGTATCAAGGATAAGGTCTTTGCATAAGGTATTCAATCAGAAAAAGCATGCTGCTATCTGGCAATGAACTTAAAGAACTCTATGTCAGCACATAGAATTCAATCAATTGACCTGACTAGCTTGCAGAAGTTAGGGTTTTGCACATCGCGCAGTATATCAGACCTTGCTTGTCGAAATTAAGCCTAAGCAATGAAAAACCATGCTCAGAATCAGAAAACAGGGAGCCGCAGTAGCAAAGGGAGGCGTGGCCATGCCTTACGCCAACTGGCGCCACTTGCCATTGGCCACGCCCCTTCCTAAACCGGCCATATTTCTCTCGACCAATCGTGTCGCCTCAAATTAGCCACGCGCACATAAGTTGTGGCTGGGCCCATACTTGCCGGCCCCACTTGCCATCGACCAATCACGTCGCTCTAAAGCCTCCACACTCTCACCAGAAGTGTAGCCGCGACTTATGTTTGGCCGCCCCCTTTTCTTGGCCAATCAAGTCGCTCTAAACTTGCCACCATACATTAAAGGCCAAACGCACCTTGCTGCGCCACCATACTAACAGGCAAGCCAAACGCGTCTTAACACAACAACATATTGATCGGCATGCCAACATGCCACTCTGCCGCGGTAGCATGCCACTTTAGCCTTGGCCACGCCGCCAAGACCTAGCCTTGGCCACGCTGCCAAGCCCTAATTATTACCACGGCGCTGAATCCTAGCCTTGGCCACGCCTCCAAGCCATAATTCTTACCACGATGCCAAATCCTAGCCTTGGCCACGCCGCCAAGCCCTAATTTTGGCCACAGATCCAAACCTTCGCTTTGGCCATGCTACAACGCCACTGGCATGCCGCTATGCCACGGCTACTAGCGTGCCGCTATGCCACGGATACTAGCGTGCCGCTATGCCGCGACTACGCCATTAGCATGTCGCTATGCTATGGCTCCACCAGGCGCTACTATGCCAATGGCGCCACTTCGCTATACAACAAGATGCGGCCATAATTGATGGCCACTCTTCCTCATGAGATGTAATCTCAGCCATCCAAGTTCGCCACTGAACTGACGGACTTGCGGCAAGTCCCAGGCAACCCGCTACGCCAGGCGCCTCTATGCTAATGAAACCACTTTGTTACACAACAAAGATGTGGCCATAATCAACGGCTACCCTTTCTCACGAGATGTAATCTCAGCCATTCATGTTCGCCACCAAACTGACGAACTTGTGGCAAGTTTTAGGCGGCCGAACAAGGTAAGCCTAATAACATCACATGCTATTTTCCTATGGCAAAGTCTCTTGACTTTGACTTGCCACACATAGAAACCTGCTACACATTTTCCACAAAAATATTCGAGACATCAAACATGTCACAAACTGGGGGATACTCATCGGGGTATTGGTCTGGCGGTTTATAGCGTGCGGCGTGCAATGCGCCCATTATAAGAAAGTGTCATGAAGTGGGAAAATTAGTGGTGGTGAAAAGTAACAGTGTAAACAATTCATTTCCTTCATCATGGAAGCGTAATGACTGACGGTTACACGAATTCACTTCCCTCATCATGGAAGCATAACGTCTGACAGTTACACGTTACTCTATTATTCTACCACTCAATCGTTTCCACTTCCTACGAGACCATGGTACATTTCAATATGACTTGTATAAATAGGCTTCACCTATTTTCACCAAACGACAAGTTTTGGTCGGCAACAATACAGTATCTAGAAATCACCTGGTAGCTTTCCATTATGCTAACCAGTTCTACTTCCGATACAAGTCATAAAACAAACCACACCTTCAGAATCAACGATTCTGGTCTCAACACTTCTTCGCTTCCCTCCCTAAGACCAACCCTTTTCCTTCACTTCGTGACCGAAGCAAGCTTGGAACGGCCATTTATTGGTTTAGGCCAGGATTATACAGATTGATCTCTCGAATCAAAAGTACTCCCGTGCAGTATATTGTTTAGGGTTTAGATTCGTTTCTCACCCACACACCCGAAATTACCAAAATCAGCAGAAACGGTTTTCACCCACAAACAATTGGCGACCACAGTGGGAGATTAATCTCTCGGTTGCAAATTCAACTCTCAATTCCATCATCCTACCAGTAAATGCAATGCTTCGAAGCGCATCGTCCAAGAAAAGATGGATTCAGGAGAATTACGTCTGGGGACTAGAGACTCTCCGCCTTACCGCAGATCGACATGAAGATGTTTCACGGACATTAAAGAATGACTGGGGACTTTTCGCGGCAAGTAGGGCGTCACATAAAGACTCGGATTTACTCCCTGAAGATTCAGTTTAGGTGAAAGACTCTAAAGCGAGTAAGTTTTGCTATATAATGTTTATACGATCTATTTTTTGGGTTTTCACATCTACAATGGAAGCCAATAACCCAATCATCCCAAGATTTCATATCTTTCCCTTTCTCACACAACATTCACGGTTCCGTAATTTTCCCGAATGATTTTGCTACTTACATTCGCAAGTCAGATTTTGACATATTGATTGATCAAAAGTCAATTATTCCAAAATAATCCAAAAACTCTTGTAAGAAGCAATCATCTATCATTCCAAAAACCAGAAAACCAAACCATAAACTAGGCGTTTCTTTTTCCTTTCAAAAAAAAAAAAAAACTAAGAAAGAAGTTCAGAAAATAAAGGTATTCAAGGAAAATTGCCTAACAACGACTCGTTCTTCTTGGAGAAAATGTCCTTTATGCTTTTAAGAGCCGCCTGTTTCAGCTTCAACTCCTCGGACAACTTCTCTACTTCTGCCTTATGTTGATTAATCAAATCCGCGGAAGGGCCATTAACCGCTTCAGCCTGCAGCCTTTGGATCTCGGAAAATCCCTCACAGAACCAGGAGGCGTTAAACTCAAAGTTTACACACATATCCCAATGGAATTCCCAACTCTTGATAACGTCTCCAGAAACAGTGTGTCCAGTCACGCCACACATGTCATGAATTGAAGATAAAGTTTCCTCCACACGCTTAACCAATGCAAAGAGACTATCAACCTTCTTGGTCGTGGCAATGTGCCCATACCTCTTCCATATCTTGGTATATAGTTCCGCATACTTCACGGGCACACTGAATCCTCCAATCAACACTGACCTTCAAAAGGAGCCTCGAATGGAGGATCGAAGACGACACTTGTGGTTGGATGTGCGAATAGCAAAGACTCTTTTGGAACAATCACACCCGTCGTCACGACAGCATTTTCCACCATGGGAGATACAGCAACATCTTCATGATGATCAACCTCCATCTCAAGATCACCAGCGGGTACGGTTTCCATGACTGGAGACACTGTTACACCTTCATTGTCGTGGATCTCCATCTCATAGTTATTTTCAGAAACAACCTCTTCCTGTAAATATCACCAATTAATTAGTTATTCAGTATAATAAATAATCCAAGAGAAAAGTGTGGAAAACTGATGTAGTTTTGAAAGTAATAAGTAAAGTTCGTTCAACTCGGGCTTGTAAAGGTTTGATTTCAGACTTAAAAATATAAAACACTAAAAATAAATAAAATATGTACACACGGTTGTCACAAAATATCGAGAGAAATGGGACTCGAGTTTCCACCATTAATCACATTCAATTGGTTCGTATATTGATTCATAACAATTCTAGCTCTTTAATGGACTCTATTTCTTTGCCAAAGGTAGATTTTGTAAAAGATTAATTGTAAATCATAAGCATGACGCATCAAAAGCGCTTTACGTCTAAGAATACGTCATCAGATAAAATCACAACTAATTAATAAAAATCATAAATCAATTAAATCAATGCAAAAAGTCATGAAGAATCATTATAGTTACCAAGCAATTGTGAAACATGGCTTCCTCCGTCGTCCCAATCTTGGGATTTAGCTCATCATGCTCAAAACACACTCATAAGATAGAAACATGGCTCAAAAGGTGTTTTTATTGACGAGGAATAATAATAAAGAGAATTTGCAACACTTAAAGGTCGTTACAGAAGTCACTGTTACAATTTATAAGACTGTAAAAGAACGACAGGTTTACAGTGTAGAAGAATATGCGACCGTTTTTATTGGTCCAATGTTCTTCGTCTCTTCTTCTTCAGCACCAGCAGGGTACTTTCATGTAACCCTGACTTCTCCGCCTCTGAAGCCTCTGTACCGACCCCCAACTCCTCGATTCCCTCTCTGAGACTCGAAACAACTTATATATACTCTACAGGTGACGATATTTTGAGAAATATTTCAATTATCTTCCCCGTTCTCTTCTCTGCAAGTCACGGACTTTTCTGCCTTTCCTTTTTCTTATACGCGTAAACTGAGTTGTCCAAGCCTCCAAAACTCTCTCAAGACCCTAATCAAATCTTCATAGAATCACTTCTTTCCATCCTTCCACGTAACTTCCACATATTGAAACAAAAAAATACCCGATATATTATCATCTACTCTGTTTTAAGAAATCTTCTTTCTTTCCATGAATAAATCCCCCAACTTCCCTGTTTTGATAAAACATGCCAATCACCGTACGATCCTGTGAAAAACTCCATGAAAATATCTCTTCAATCTTTCCCAGGACCCGAGAAAACTATCCTCCCCTGTGTTGTCGAGAATTGATTATCCAGCCCATTTCAATCGATCCAAACTCACATAATAAGCATGTCTGCTCTTGATAAGTCAGCCCATCAAAAATCATCCACTGAATCTCGTTATTTCACGTCCAACTGATGCTCCCAAATTCACGCTGGTAATAATATAGTTTCTCGCCAAAATTGTGTTTGGACGATGAAGAGAAAGGGGATACCCCTATCCTCTGTTGGGGTGTAAATAGCATGCGGCATCAAATAGTATAGAGGGTACCCCTTATCAGTAGAGTGCCTCTTAGTAATTTAAGTGCCCCTTATCCAAACTGAGAGTCCGAATAGTAATTTTCTCCCGCGAGCGCAAATACCACTTTTCGAGCCAATTTTCATGCAAAAGCTTATTTCTCCAAAAACACCTACAAAAACATAAAATACCAAAATAAATACAAAAATGGGTACTAACAATATAGAAAATTGAGATCAAAATAGACACATAAATGCATCTATCAAAAACTTACCGACTCATCTGTGGTCGCACTGGGACTGGAAGAAGACTCGCCGCTACGCTCTGAAGTACTTTTCCCATCATCGCCGGATCCTGAACTTTCTTCTTCTTCATCTTCCTCTTATTTGTTAAGGGCTCGAGATCGCCAGATTTTTCTTCAGGAGGCCCCTTTTTCTGGCCATGTGCGAGCCTGGTGAAGGCGTTTACCTTGTTAAGACTCTGGGTCAAAAAAGGGAAGAAATCTTCAGTGGCGACAATTTAAAATATTTATGCAATCAACTAAAGTAGTAAGAAAACTATGCGTACTTGCATGTTAGAAGAACTGAAAGTCACAAGAGCCGTCGAATCCATTTGGAAGCCACCTGTATGATTTTTCGACCTTTGCTCCTTTTTCCGGGGACTGTCCACATCCGAGCTAGAGGATTTTCGCTTGCCCGAAGGAAGCTGTTTCAACAATTTATGCTTTGCTAGAACCGCAGAAGAAGGTTTTCCACGTGGCTTTGTCACAACATCATGCACGAACTGATGAATGGCGAGGAACTCATCTTGCCAGAAGATGTTATATTTGGGAGTTTTCACTGGTTTCGTTCTGAGAGCAAGAAGGGAAGACTTTTATCCGGTGCAAAGACGATGTAATCAAGAATAGCGGGTAACGATTCATCTGGAGCTGTCAGCGGGCAACAGAATGGGACTCCCTGATCAAAGCCCATATGTCGAGCAGCCCTGTTAATGTTGTAAGGGAATACTCCACAAGATCCTCTGAAAAGAGATAGCACGTACCCAGGTATGCAGCTTCGCAAGAACACAGTTTCTCCAATGCTCATATTCCGTCGGCGAGACGCAATATCACCTTCGATGCGGAAGCAAAAGTGTCTGGTTGAACTATGGAGGCATGGACTGGAGCCCAATGATGAAAGTTAACCGCATGTGCGTTGTCAAGAAAATCAATGAGCTTTGAACCAGGTCTTGGACGCCTCTCTAACCAACGAAGTATCCTAGAACCTCCATATGCATCAGGAAATGAGGTTCTCGGGTTAGGAGCATAATTCTTGAAATGCTCCCACAACCATGCTTGAAGAAAGGCGACGTGGATATACGAGTCTACTTTCATATACCCATTAGAGACGTACATGTCTGCTACTAAGTGATCCAGATGAGTGTACAAAGAGGCAAGAAACAGACTGCCGATGGGAAGAACAACGCCTTTCGCTAGTTTGATAGCAAATTTGATGAGTTTCTGTCTTATCTCCTTCTTGCCAGAGCCATCATCAAAAACATCTCTGGATAGCCACAGAATTAAAAATACAGCAACATGGAGTGTATCATCCACTTGATCCGACTCCGGCTCATCGGGGAATCACTCAGACACCCACCAGTTATAAAAGCACTTTTCCTCATAACTCTTTCGAACATATCTTGCTGCTTTTGTGACCAAAGTGGCGTGTATTTCTTCTTCTTCCTCAGACAAGACAACATCAAGTTTCCCAATTATTGGAAGATTCAACAAAACGGCTACGCTTTCCAAAGAAATAGTCATCTCACCCCATCTACATATAGCCGTGTGAGTTTTCGGACACCATCTAGAGATGAAATTAATCAAACCTGCAATGTCTTTTCTGATTTGAAGTGCCGCAGATGCCATGACAACATGCATGATTTGCGCCTCAATTAAGTTGGCCTTTACGTGGTCGCGGCTCATCATAAATTTCATCCACTTATCATAAGAGCGCAATGGACTATGACAGATTTTGAAGTCAATTGGAGAAGCTGAGTACTCTTTCTCCTGAAAACAAAACCTTATTATACGCCCTGGGCAGACTGATTAGATTTCTCCATCATTATCTGAATCAGTCAGAAGAGTTTCCACGAATATGGGATGGGTCCTTGTAATTGTAGCGGATTTCGTAAAGAACTCATCATCTGTGTAGTTGTTAATATTTCTCGATGCGGCGGCAGAACTGCTTTCAGGTGACATCTTAACAAAATTCCTTATGCTTTTGAAGTAACTACAACGAAGCAAAACATAAAAATTACTACTTTGAAGGAAAGCATAAAGTCAACGACACATTTTATACGGAAATTTCCCCTTTGGCCGCATTTTATAGCACTCACGTCAAAAAAAAAGAAAAGAATAGGGACTGATGCGTGCTCAACGAGATATATATGTGATGTCGCGGGAAAATATGCTCTTATCCAAAACCCGACAATATCGTGAGGAATATGTTTTTGGCCAAAATCGTACAAGGCCGCGGGAAGTATGCTCTCAGTCATATCACGTTTTGCCGCGGGAGTTATGCTCACAAACAAAAGGAAACCCTACAGCTAGTTTTCATGGAAAAGGGAACAGATAGCGTTGTCCACACATACATGCTTGCCTAACATGATGATTGTTTTCGTTGTGATTAACATTACTACAATAATATTAGCAAAGAAAAATTATTCATATTGAAGTAATGTTACAAATTCATGGAGGTCATGCCTATGGCTAGGGTTTACACCAACACAGAAGAGCAAACAAAAGAATAAACGTTAAGAAACATACCTAAAATACGCTCCCCTACTTTTGTTGTTGTTCTCTCCGTTGTTACAAGTCTTTGCCGCTAGCACCAAGGTGTGGAAACAAAGCCAACGATACGAAAGTAAGGAAGATAGGTAACGCCTTTTATAGGCATAGTGTTTTGGAGTTCAACTAGGGAAGGGTTTCCCTTTTGGGACACACACAAAAGAAAGCAGTTGGGCCCCCGGTGTTAACGTTCCACGACGCTAATATCCACAGCCAAAGCCATCAGCGCCATCCGCCACGCCAAGCTAGACGCGCCATCCGCCATGCCAAGCTAGCTGCGCCCATCCGCCATTCTAAGGTAGCCGCGCTCATCCGCCACTCCAAGCTAGCCGCGCCCATCCACCATTCCAAGGTAACCGCTCCATCCACCATTCCAAGGTATCCACACCATTTACCTTTCCTAGCCAACCAGCGTATGTTCTGTGTGCCAAGTTGTAATGTCACCTCTGCTGATCAATATCCAAAGCTGCAGCGCTGATGCCAATACCCCATGGCCAAACCGAATTTATGCAAAACCACCAATACATGGATCACGGATTCCTCATGCCTTCCGCTAAAGGTAGTTGAATTTCCTCGGCAATCTTTTCACGTCTTGTCCTTTCGATTTTACTCTTGTCTGTCACCATCTCATGTTTACCCCGCCACAACGCCGTTGTTACGTGCTAAGCATGGGACTTAATGTTGATGGTGGTTTTTAGCTTAGGGTTGAAATCGCAAAACCTTACATCTGATGTGACGTCACTCTGTAAGGAAACGGTGCCGTGAGTGCTAACCTCTCCACCGGTATATTTATTGAGCCGTTCAATATACTTACATGAAATTTATCCAGACTGGCGAATGTGGCAACCATCCCAGATGTTCTGTAAATTTCGGCGCCTCGCCTATATTCACTTAATATAAGTTCCTTTGAATGCCTTCTATGCTATGTTCTCCGATTGAACCCTTAATGTTTATATGGCATGACGATTTGTGTTCACTCGCAGCAGAGTAGCACGAATTTCCAAGTATCAAGGATAAGGTCTTTGCATAAGGTATTCAATCAGAAAAAGCATGCTGCTCTCTGGCAATGAACTTAAAAGAACTCTATGTCAGCACATAGAATTCAATCAATTGACCTGACTAGCTTGCATAAGTTAGGGTTTTGTGCCTCGCGTAGTATATCAGACCTTGCTTGTCGAAATTAAGCCTAGGCAATGCAAAACCATGCTCAGAATCAGAAAAAGGGAGCCGCAGCAGCAAAGGGAGGCGTGGCCATGCCTTAAGGCCAACTGGCGCCACTTGCCATTGGCCACGCCCCTTCTTAAACCGGCCCTATTTCTCTCGACCAATCGTGTCGCCTCAAATTAGCCACACGCACATAAGTTGTGGCTGGGCCCATACTTGTCGTCCCCACTTGCCATCGACCAATCACGTCGCTCTAAAGCCGCCACACTCTCACCAGAAGTATAGCCGCGCCTTATGTTTGGCCGCCCCCTTTTCTTGGCCAATCAAGTCGCTCTAAACTTGCCACCATACATTAAATGCCAAACGCACCCTGCCGCGCCACCATACTAACTGGAAAGCCAAACGCGTCTTACCACAACAACATATTGATCGACATGCCACTCTGCCGCGGTAGCATTCCATTTTAGCCTTGGCCACGCTGCCAAGACCTAATTATTACCATGGCGCCAAATCCTAGCCTTGGCCACGCCAAGCCCTAATTCTTACCACGACGCCAAATCCTAGCCTTGGCCACGCCGCCAAGCCCTAATTTTGGCCACGGAGCCAAACCTTAGCTTTGGCCATGCTACAACGCCACAGGCGTGGCCATGCCACAACGCCACCGGCATGCCGCTATGCCACGTCTACTAGCGTGCCGCTATGCTACGGCTACTGGCATGCCGCTATGCCGTGGCTACGCCATTAGCATGCCGCTATGCCATGGCTCCACCATGCACTACTATGCCAATGGCGCCACTTCGTTATACAACAAGATGCGGCCATAATCGATGGCCACTCTTCCTCATGATATGCAATCTCAGCCATCCAAGTTCGCCACTGAACTGACGGACTTGCGGCAAGTCCCAGGAAACCCGCTACGCCACGGCTACGCCAGGCGCCACTTTGTTACACAACAAAGATGTTTACATAATCAACGTCTACCCTTCCTCACGAGATGTAATCTCAGACATTCAAGTTCACCAGCAAACTGACGGACTTGCGGCAAGTTTTACGCGGGCGACCAAGGTAAGCCTAATAGCATCACATGCTATTTTCCTATGCCAAAGTCTCTTGACTTTGACTTGCCACACATAGCAACCTGCTACACGTTTTCCACGAAAACACTCGAGACATCAAACATGTCACAAACTGGGGGATACTCATCAGGGTATTGGTCTGGCGGTTTACATCGTGCGGCGTGCAATGCGCCCGTTACAAGAAAGTGTCATGAAGTAGGAAAATTAGTGGTGGTGAAAAGTAACGGTGTAAACAATTCATTTCCTTCATCATGGAAGCATAATGACTGACGGTTACACGAATTCACTTCCCTCATCATGGAAGCATAAAGTCGATTTACCACACGTTACTCTATTCTTCCACCACTCAATCGTTTCCACTTCCTACGAGACCAGGGTACGTTTCAATATGACTTGTATAAATAGGCTTTACCTATTTTCACCATACAACAAGTTTTGGTCGGCAACAATACAATATCTAGAAATCACCTGGTAGCTTTCCATTCTGCTAACCAGTTCTACTTCCGATACAAGTCATAAAACAAACCACACCTTCAGAATCAACGATTCTGGTCTCAACACTCTCTTCGCTTCCCTCCTAAGACCAACCCTTCTCCTTCACTTTGTGACCGAAGCAAGCCTGGAATGGACATTTCTTGGTTTAGGCCAGGATTGTACAAATTGATCTCTCGAATCAAAAGTACTCCCGTGCAGTACATTGTTTAGGGTTTAGATTCGTTTCTCACCCACACACCCGAAATTACCAAAATCAGCAGAAACGGTTTTCACACACAAACAAAGACACAACAAGATTTTGTTAACGAGGAAACCGCAAATGCAGAAAAACCCGGGACCTTGTCCAGAATTGGATACTCTCAGGATTAAGCCGCTATACAAAATCAAACCAACTTCGTATAGTTGAGACCAAGCTACTAAACCTATAGTTCACCTAGTTCCGTCTGTATTCCCACGCCTCCAACTTGTAATTAGTCACGTCCTTGGAACAATTCCTTTGGTTCGTATTCCAAACAATAAAGGAATAACAAATCTGTTTGGTATCAACTCTGTTCAACCAAGTGATGTGATTTCGACAAAAGGCTCTTCCGTTTATCTCAATAAACTCCTTTGTCAGGTCCTTAGATCTATCTACTAACAATTACCGAAGTAATCGTCTAGATTTTGCAATCAATACTTTGAATCACAAAGAAATGTATTGATGCCGATTTACTCAACTAATCAATCCAATCTACCACAAGGATAAAACGATTATAGTTGGATCCTCTTTAACCGAAACAAGTATTGTGCACACCAAAGATTATGAACCCAAATCAGAAATCTTCAAAGTCTTATTTGTCTTCAAATCTTCTTAGATCTTCAATAAACACCTGCACACAATCAACTTGAATCTATTGTGATCAATCACGCATAGAACGGAGTCTGTTAACAATGGATTATCACAAGACGTCTTTAGATCTACAAACAGTCTAAAGATCCCTGTCGAAACTTCGATCTAGTTTGAGTGAATCTTATATCAGAAGAGAAATTCTCAAGCATAAAAAAACTAGGTGCAATCAAAGTTCAACAACCGTTAGTCAATCAAATCAATCGAAAACTAATAATAAACCGCAATTATCCAGTTTCCCACCAACGGTACTAATAGATCTCCAAAGAAGTCTTTAAACTGAGCGGTCGTAAGAGATTCCACCTTATTAGGTTACTTTCCTCTATGAATAGGCGGCTCCACCAGTAAAAACACAACTAGGTAGTTTTGCTGGCTCTGAGGATTAGTTTGCTAGAAATACAAACTTTGATATTTATAGACCAAGGAAGTTTGGACACCAAGGAATTTCCAAAACCGAAAATATTCTCAAGATATGCAATACATTCCAGATTCGGTTTCCATAATTCCTGGAAATGCTTTGACCGAAAATCTCTTAGAAAATCTCCAATTAATAAATGCACATTACCAATTTTTTATTTTCCAAAAATAAAATTAAAAACCTTAATTAAAAGATTCTCAACTAATTTTTCGATCCGGGATTTTCCTTTAGCTATTAAGGAATATCTTTGAACAATAAAAGATAGGCGTTACTGCACATGTTCAAAGAATGTCGAAATCTTTACTTTGTAAGTCCTCTTTCATACTTACAATCTTGAAACCGATTTTCCACACTTCCAAACGAGTTTAGAATTGGTTCATCTGACTTTCAAGAACTATGTGATTGATTAAGAACACTCAATCACAAATCATGGGTTTCACGGTTCTACGTAAACAAGTTTCGGTTCTACCTCCATGTGAGTATTGTGCATAGTCACACTAGCTTTCCGAAAATTCGTTGACTAGGTACTAGGATCGGTTCCCCATATACTTATGGTAACTACTTGTATTTGCTGCATATGTCCATAGGATCGGTTCCCCTTTCACTAAAAACTTGTTGCACATGTTCATAGGATCTGTTCCCCCATCTACTAAAAACGTGTTGCACCTCTTACAAGGATCGATTCCCCTTTTGTGATCGGTTGCCCCTCTTCATAGTTGGTCATACCAATAACACTAAATTGATCATACCATCTCAGGTGATTACTTAAGATCGGTTTCACTAATAAAAGTCATACCAATACAAAACTCAAGCATTGTGAATAGTTTTACCAAGAACATAAACAGGTCATGAGCGGTTATACTAATCACATATATTGGTAGTTCAAAATATATGCAATGAATAACAATACCAATAAGCCTAGCGATTTCCCTTTATATTCACGAAACAATTCATGAATTTACTTCCTTTAAAATAATATAAAACATTGTTTCCTAGGATGAAATCTTCACCTCATACCCATACATAATCACAATAGCATTCAAACGATTATGTCGATGTCTTATATACGAAGTTCAAAAGATAAGCATTATACTTTGTATTGTATTCCTTAATACTACGTCTAACTAGAGTGTAATCATTCATGCTTCGCAGTTATGTTTTCAATATGCATGACTTGAAAGATACGTTAGGGAATGAAACAGTTCAAGTCAAATATCACTAACCTCAAGTGGGTAGCTCCTTACTTCTTCACTTCTTCAAGTCTTCGCAATACTTGTAATGTCTCATATCCTAATACTTTCAAGCTAACCTATACGAAGTTGACTCTAGTACATAATCAAGCGACTCTTTAAATGAGTTTTGGTTCACTAAAATATGACAACCAAACTTGACATACCAACCCTTGGTGGGTTCAACCGAGCTATGCTCTAACAGATTTAATAAGAAGAAGAGAAATCAAGGTGAAAAACTAGGGTTTTTTTCTTTGTTGTTGTTTTGGGGTAAAATTTGAAGTTAAAAAACTTAGGATTTTTTTCTTTTCAGATCGAAGGATAGAAGAAGAAAAATAAGTGATGTCATTGTATCTTTTAAGATATGTGAAGAGGGAAAATAAGATGAAGATAATACTTCTCATAGTACTATGTTATTCGTATGTTGGGGGTATATGATTTTAGGTAGTTGGATGGGGTAGGAAGATAGGTTGCGGGGGTACATGGATTAAGCGGTATTATTAGAGTTTCCGGGGGTATATAAAGGAAGAGACTTCAGAAAAGCAGAGGCCAGTAAGTAGATAGAGTCAGTGAGACATGGAATGATATGTCGCGGTTTATTTTCAGTACAATCCTGGAATCCCTTCAAACGAACCATATAGTCACTAACATCCCTACTTGTGAACATGTGA
This sequence comes from Papaver armeniacum, assembly GCA_023531295.1. Taxonomy (NCBI): domain Eukaryota; kingdom Viridiplantae; phylum Streptophyta; class Magnoliopsida; order Ranunculales; family Papaveraceae; genus Papaver; species Papaver armeniacum. The sequence goes on along the minus strand of JAJJWW010012353.1, from coordinate 28,235 downwards.
ACGGGACTGCTTGACTGTCTGTCTTTAACTATTCTTCCAAAACATAGTTTTCCCTTAACCTCGACTCAGCTCCCTATATTGTTCACCTATGAAATGACCCTTTTGCCCTTTTCAGCTCAAATCAGATGATTTATTCTTCCTCCTTCTATGATTCCAAAGTATCTATAAAACTCAAAATACGCGTAAAATATATAATTTATAAGAAAAATAACAAAGAAAGCATAAATCATAGATACTGAATAGGGTATTTTCAACACCTATCATACAACCATTTTATTATCATTTCGTATTATTTCGAAATGCAAAAACTATATGATATTTGTTTGGATTCTTGAACCGAATTCAGATAGTGCATGAGATTTTTGGATTTGGATACAAATAGTGCCTATAATGCCTATTCGCTTTGTTCTGCTTCCGTTTACCACTTAGATAGTTGAGTACTCGAAAGTCGAGAATTTTAAGTTAGATTTTGTAATCCAATGATATGACTAGATTGACATTTGGTTGACATTTCGATGCCATTTTTCTTGTAAAATTCAAACGACAATGAATTTGAAGCTAATTATTTTATGGCATATGCTACTTATAAAGATCTACCTTACTACCAAAAATGAGCGTATCCTGAGATAAAAAACCTCACCATATATAAATTTAAATTTCAACTATTAATTTTCGACGGTTAAAATTAAAAATAGTAGATTGTGGTCTTATACATCTCACAAAGCAGTCGTTTTTGGCAGGAAATAGATCTTTATAATAGTATTTTGTGATAAAAAAGAGTCGACTTAAAATTTATCTATATTTGAGTTTCATAAGGCCAAGCACTGTGGTGCCCCATTTCCCTTCCCTGTCCCTCATATGTAGGGAAAAAACTCAAAACCCAACTACTAGGGCCTCCCATATCCCTACTTGTGTAGGGATATCCCTTCCCTACTTGGCAAACTGGATCAGATCTGATCCGTGTAGTAGGGAAGCAAAATGAGTTTCCGTGTAAATTTTTGCTTTATGGAAACTGAGTATTTGTTTGGCAGTTGAAACGGATATTCAGTTTCCGTGACATTTTACATGGTAACTGAGTACCCGTTTCCGTAATTTTTTTTTGTTTGACCTTTTTTCTTTTACACCTCTCTCACACCCCATTCTAACCATCCATCATTCACAATTGCTCTATCTTCTCCACCATTCACAATTGCTCTATCTTCTCCACCGTCGAATCGCAACGGTCATTTTTTCAAAAACTTCTCAAAAATCATCTATAAATACAACTCTAATTCTCTATTCAAATCACCCCAAATCCTCTTCTTATAATTTGTTTTCTTCACTAAAATCTCTCAAATTATCTTCTTTAAGAGTTTTAATTTTTCTTTTTTTTTTGCTCATCAATGTCGGAGACTCAAAGGGAAAAAAGGAAACATAGAGCGAGATTTAGTAATTTGGAAGATGTTCACATTGTTATGTGATATAGATGAAAGTAGTTTTGATGATAAGAATAAGTTTTATAATACCATTTTTCAAAAATTTGTGGAAGCTATTTGTGGGAATCCACACGAGCGTACTATAAAAAGCGTTCGTAATAGGTTTAGCGTAATCAAGAATGAAGTGGATAACTTTTGTGAATGTGTTGCAAGAGCCGTTGCAAGTAATCCGAGCTTAGACTCTAATAACCGGGTATGTTATCTTAATATGTTCATTATAGTTATTGTATATGTTGTTTGTAAATAGTTTTATTTGTGTGTATCTTATTTATGGTTTGTTTACATTGATGTAGATGATAATGGCGAGAAGCAATTATATTGAAATACATAAAAAAGCCTTTTCTCGAGATGTTGAGTATGAGATGCTTAAAGATGTTCCAAATGTAGAAGTAGGTGTAGCTAAAGATATGGATCAAGATTTTAATCCTATGTCATCTCCATATCATGGAAATTTCTCAAATATGTTTAATACTCAAACCCCATCTTCTTAAAATCCATCTACAAGCCAATTCGTCGAAACTCCATTTACAAATCAATTTCCAAACCCTTATAATGTACATTGCGGTATCCATTTTCTAGTAGGATATACCCCTAGTACGAACCCAAATACAATACCTGGAACGTCGTCAGGTGGATTTACAGAAGATAAACGCAAGTCCAGAGCTTCGAAAAAAGCCCTAGTTAATAAAAGGGGCTCCGGACCAACCACACTCGCTACACCCTCATCGCAAGACTCCCAAATGAGCGACGTAGGCAGTAAACTTGTTGATTATCTAAAAGAATCCCGAATGACAGTCGCACCTCGTCAACAACAACAAAACCAAATTATGGAAAGGTTGCTAGATACAACACAACAACAAATTGAACATAATCGAGAGAGACAAGAAAAGGAAATAATGCAAATGGATCTCCAATCGCTGGCTCCAAATGAAAAAAAATACTTTGAATTAAAACAGAATGCCATACTGGCCAAGCAGTTGGAGAGGCAACAACATAATCAGTTACATTTTTAATTAAAAGTTTGTTAGTTTTAAGTTATTGAGTTTAGATTTTTATTTTTAATAGCTTAGATTCATTGTTTTTATTTTAGTAATGTCGTGTTTCAGTTCTAGTAATGTAGTTTCCTTTTTCTCAGTAATATTGATTTTTATATTTCTAGTTACGATAATTTGAATTTTATTTTCTTCTACCAACAACTACTTTGTGACGACTACTTTATCGGCTACTTTCAATGCCTATTATAAATTGTCACATGCTTCCCTAAACACAAACAATCCAAAATAGGACACTTAGTATCCTCTGTATCTCATTTTTTTTTCTTTCTGGAGATAACATAGTAATGGTTGGGTATACCGTAGAAGAAGATGTTGCAATCACCACAACGTTTGTAACTATATTAGCCTGTCCCCTCAATAATTTTTAAGTATTTTAGAGTTGTTTTTGAAGAAAGCTAAATTGATTGATTTTAAATTATAGCAATAAGTATGTTGTGTTGTGTTATTGTAGCACGAAGTCGTTAAAGCGCGTTATTTAGAGGAAAAGGGGGAAACATTCACATTTGATGAAAGCTACAATTTCATGGTATCCAATGGAGTATCAATCGCCGGACAATTCCTCTGGTTCATCCGATGAAGATTGAAAGTATAATAAATATTTGTGTAGATTTTGTGGGAAAATCTCTGTGTAAACCTTCATGAGACTATAACTCGTCCACTAGAGTCACCTAGGGGTTTAAAGGCTTATTGCACGTGCTAAGTACATCCGCGATTACTACGACAAGTGATTTGAATATTTATTCAATAGTTGTAATCTTGTTGTCTATTTTGTGGAATTTCAATTTTAGTTATGTTAAACTTTAATTAAATAAAAGATAAAAGATCAGATCATATCTAGATTGCAAGAACACATAAAGATAAAAGATCACATTAATATAAGATAAAACATTTAAATATAATCATTCTTCAGGATTGTAGATCCGAAGACTTGATTAACATCTGATGCAGGAACACATAAAGACAGAAGATTACATTAATATAAGATAAAACATTTAAATATAATCATTCTTGTTAGAGCATAGCTCGGTTGAACCCACCAAGCGTTGGTATGTCAAGTTTAGTTATCATATTTTAGTGAATCAAAAATCAATTTAAGAGTCGCTTGATTATGTACTGGAGTCAACTTTGTATAGGTTAGCTTGAAAGTATTAGGATATGAGACATTACAAGTATTGCGAAGACTTGAAGAAGTGAAGAAGTAAGAAGCTACAACGACAACATCATCCTTCCACTTGAGGTTAGTGATATTTGACTTGAACTGTTTCATTCCCTAACGTATCTTTCAAGTCGTGCATATTGAAAAGAAAACTGCGAAGCATGAACACTCTAGATAGACATAGTATTAAGGAATACAATACGAGGTTTATTGCTTAACCATTAAACTTTGTAGATAAGACATCGACATAATCATTTGAATTCTATTGTGATGATGTATGGGTATGAGGTGAGGATTTCATCCTAGGAAATAATGTTTATACATGTGTTTTAAGGAAGTAAGTTCATAAACTTGTTAATGAATCGAAAAGGAAATCACCAGGCATTATTGGTATTGTTATTCATTGCATATCTTGTGAACAACCAATATGTGTGATTTAGTATAACCGCTCAATACTTGTTTGTGTTTTTGGTAAAACTATTCACAAAGGCCTGACTTATGTATTGGTATGACTTTTATTATTGAAATCGATCTTAAGTAATCACCTGAGATGGTATGATCGAGTTTGTGATTTGTGTATGACCAACTCTAGGTAAAGGGGAACTGATCCTATGAAGAGGTACAAAACATCACAAAGGGGAATTGATCCTTGTATGAAGTGCAGCAAGTTTTTAGCAGAAAGGGGAACCGATCCTATGGACATGTGCAACACGTTTATAGGCAAAGGGGAACCGATCCTATGGACATGTGCAACACATATAAGTTAGATACCATATATATGTGGGGAACCGATTCTAGTACCTAGTCAACCGAATTTTGGGAAACTAGTGTGACTATGCACAGTACTCACATGGAGGTAGAATCGAAACTTGTTTTGGTAGAACCGTGAAACCCATGATTTGTGATTGAGTGTTTCTTGATCAATCGCATAGTTCTTGAAAGTCAGATGAACCAATTCTAAACTTGTTTGGAAGTGTGGCAAATCGGTTTCAAGGTTGTAAGTATGAAAGAGGACTTACAAAGTAAGGATGTCGGCATACTTTGAACACGTGCAGTAATGTTTATCTTTTATTGTTCAAAGGTATTCCTTAATAGCTACAGGAACGAAATCCCAGTATCGAAACATAAATAAGTTAATAATCTTTTATTTAAGGTTATTAATTTTATTTTAGGAAAACGAGAATTAGTTATGTGCATTTACTAGTTGAGATTTTCCAAAGAGATTTTCGGTCAATATTTTGGACAGAGCATTTCCAGGAATTATAGAAACCGAATTCGGAATATATTGAATATCTTTGAGAATATTTTCGGTTTTGGAAATTCCTTGGTGTCCAAACTTCCTTTTCTATAAATAATTGAAGTTTGCATTTCTAGCAAACTAATCCTTAAATAACAGCAAACTTCCTCGGTTGTGTTGTTACTGGTGTAGCCGCCTATTCGGAGAGGAGAGTAACCTAATTAGGCAAAATCTCTTACGGCCGCTCATTTTAAAGTCTTCTTTGGGATTGAGAAGCTCTATTTGTACCGTTATGGGAAACTAGATACTTGCGGTTTATCTTATGTTTTCGATTGATTTGATTGACTAACGGTGGTTGAACTTTGATTGCACCTAGTTTGTTTATGCTTGAGAATCTTCTCTTCTAATATAAAATTCACTCAAACTATATCGAAGTTTCGACAGGGATCTTTAGACTATTGTTAGTTCTAAAGACGATCTTGTGATAATCCATTGTTAACAGACTCTGTTCTGTGCGTGATTGATCACAAGAGATTCAAGTTGTTGTGTGTGCGGTGCTTATTGAAGATCTAAGAAGATTTGAAGACAAAGAAGATATTGAATTTTTCTGATTTGGGGTTCATAATCTTTGGTGTGCACAATGCTTGTTTCGGTATAAGAGGATCCAACTATAATCAGTTTATCCTTGTGATAGATTGGATGGATTAGTTGTGTAGATCGGCATCAATACAATTCTTTGTGATTAAAAGTATTGATTGCAAAATCTTAACAATTACCTTTGGTAGTTGATCATAAGATAGCTCTAAGAACTGTGAAGGAGTTTATTGAGATAAACGAGAAGAGCCTTTGTCGAACTCACATCACTTGGTTGAAGAGAGTTGCTACCAAACAGTTTGTTGTTCCTTTCTTGTTTGGAATACTAACCAAAGGAATTGTTCCAAGTACGTGACTTATTCATAAGTTGGAGCGTGGGAATACGAGACGGAACTAGGTGAACTATAGGTTTAGTTGCTTGGTCTCAACTATACGAAGTTGGTTTAATTTTGTATAGCGGCTTAATCACGAGAGTATTCAATTACGGACAAGGTCCCGGGGTTTTCTGCATTTGCGGTTTCCTCGTTAACAAAATCTTGCTTTGTGTCATTTACTTTTATTTTCCGCATTATAATTGTTTTATTATAATTAAAGTAAATTACACAAACGTTAATTCCTATTTACTTGATAAGCAATCCTATTGTGTTTGGTTAAGTCCGAACCTTTTTATCAAGTAAACATACTTCGTTGTTGTATTGTCTCGATATCGTATGTATAGACGATCACATGAAGTGTGAACCGATTAGTTGCATTGTCTCGACTTTGTCCATAGACAATAACTTTCGGAGAAAGGACTTATAGGTAGGAAAAGTTTTAGCTTGAGGTATATTTGGGTACCCTCGCCTTTTCAATTGGTATCAGAGTAGGAAAACACGAAAAGATCTAAAAATTTGTGTTTGGTGCGATCCAACCTATAAGACATGAGTCAAAAGATAGTTAAGCGAGAGCGAAAACTAAAGAAAGACTCAGTTAACGTATCACAAAACATTGGAAGTTTTGATTTTAAGAAATGTTTAAAAGGGGCTTCTTCATCTACTTGCTCTTCTGAGAATAAGTCTGAAGGTTCTCTAGAGGAGATTAAGTTAAGCCCTGTTTTCGCAATCAATGATTCAGATTCTTAAAAATCTCTTTTTTATGACGAGAATTTGTTTAGTTCTATGCTTGAGATTTCTGATGAAAGATCAAGTGTAAAAAACTCTGAACTAAAAGGAATTGAGCAAACAATTTCTTACTTGTTCTAATGAATTTCTTTCAGCACTTGAAAGAGAACAAGATTTAACTTTAAGGTATGAAAATCTCGATGAAGAGCATAACTTAATGAAAGAAAAATTCTCACAACAAATAGGGAGTCTTAATGACAAAGTAAGTGCTAGTCTCTCTCAAACAAAATTGTTAGAGAAAGAGCGTGATGTTGCTCTTGAAAAAATTCACTTGTTGGAAGAGAAATTTGTTGAATCTGATGCAAGGATTAACTCTCAACAAAAGAGTTTTGAAGAGAAAGAAGGTGTATATCTCTCACGAGAAAAACGCCTTGAGGCTGATTTAGCCGGTGCTCTTGATAAAATCAAGATGTTGGAAGAAAAAAATTTGGAACTGAAAAAATCCAATGAAAGCTCAAACAAGTTAACCTCAATGTTAGAAGCAAGTAGAAATCATCGTGATACACGAAGATTGGGCTATAAGGGAATAGATGCTTCAAATATTATCAAAGAGGTAAAATTTGTTAAAGCTACAAATTCTTCTCAATCAGAGGCTTCCACTGATGACAAAGATGCTCATATTTCTTGTAAAGAAGAAAAGTATTTCAAGCTTAAGAATAGTGTTCAACCAGCAGTAATCAAAGAAGGCATTTCTTCCATTGTCAGGAAAGCAACAACGTTGAACAAAGATAAGAAGAAGAAGAAGAATACAGGAGGTACAAATTCCAAATTCTCCAGGTTTTTGTAGTCATTGCAAAGTAGTTGGACATTTAGTAACTGAATGTTGGTTGAAGAGAAAAGAAGATTCAAAAGAGTATGCTACTGATGGAAGAACTAAATTTGTAACAAGGAAAGTTTGGAAAAAGAAAGAGAAGAAATCATCTTAGCAAGGAGGTTTTGATATTTGTAATTCTCCTAAAACTCCTGGGTTCCCTGAAGTTGAGAAGATTTTGAATGTTGATGGGATAAATGAACAGGATGAGAAATCTGGCAGTGGAGGTTCACTTTTCTGTCATTATGAATTTCCTCCACTATCAACAGAAAGTTTGATTAAGGTTTCAACAAGCATTCCATCTTTGATACTTTCTGAACCACAACAATTAGTAACTCATGTTATTGGTTCACTAAAAACTTCTTCAGTTCATTTGGGTGATCTGGAATCTTTTGCTTCTGCAAGTAAATTCCAAGCTCTTGTGGAGTAGCTGAAGAACAAAGTTCAGAGGAAATTATAAAAGCTTCAAAACAGGGCACAAAGAGTATATCATCTGGTAAAACAACAAAAGATAAAGGAACTCAGCTGAAAGGTATATCTCTTATAACAACAAGGAAATTAGTTGGGAAACATTTGGTTAAAAATAATGGCATGAGAGGACCTGAATCTTCTCAAGCTACCTCTTCCCAATGAGAGTAGCATTTTGGAATGTCAGAGGCCTCATGAGAATTAGGGCCAAAGACAAACTAAGAGCTTTAGTGAATCAATTTAGTCCCTCACCGATGTGGTTAGCTGAGCCTAAAATAAGAGTTAGAAATAATTTTGTTAAAAATTTGAGACTGCCAGGAATGAGTCAAATGTTGATTCATAACTCTAATGATACAGAGAAAGGAAACATATGGTTATTATGTCATTCTTGTCTGTCAACTCCAACTGTAGTTTCTAGTACTAAACAAGCAATTACTATAAGAGTTGGTGAAGTTTTGGTTACAGGAATTCATGTTGCATGTTTAACAGTTGATAGAAGAATTCTTTGGGAGGAATTAATGAAGATCAGTCAAATGAATTGTCCATGGCTGATAATTGGAGATTTCAATACTATTTTAAACTGTGATGAGAAAGTAGGAGGCAAGAGTCCTTTAATAATTTCAATGTCAGACTTTAACAAATGTTTAGATTATTGTGGCCTTTTACAAGCTCCTAAGTCAGGAATTAAATACTCTTGGTGTAATAATAGAGTGGGTAAGATGAGGATATTATGTTACCTGGATAAGGCTTTTTTCAATGTTAAATGGATGGAAAAATATGCTGATTGGAGATATAAGGTAGGAGTAAGGGGAGTCTCAGATCATGGAACTTTGTTAGGGGGTAATGATGACATTCCTAAACCAAGTAATATACCTTTCAGGTACCAGACTGTATGGACTTCACATCCAGATTTTAAGCAGCTTATACAAAACTCTTGGGAAGAAGAATGTTCAGGAAATCCATCTTTTAGATTTATGAGCAAGCTGAAAAGGTTTAAAGTTTGTGTTAAGAAATGGAATTGGGAAGTGTTTGGAGACTTGAGAATTAAAGCCAAAGAAACTGAATAAGATGTTCTCAAAGCTTTTTTGCTTTCAGATGCACAACCATAAAATGTGGAGCTTCTAAATAATTTAGTCACTGCAAGAGGTAAACATGAATTGGTAGACCAACAATATAATGAATTGATGAGGTCAAAGGCAAGAATCAAATGTGTGAAAGAAGGTGGTGCAAATACTGGTTTTTTTCATACTTCAATGAAGGTAAGAAGAGCACATAACAGCATTGTTGAACTTGAGGATATTTCTGGAAATATTGTGACAGATCAAGAACACATGGCAGAATTACTAGTTGACCATTTCAAGAAGAAATTTGAATTTCATGAAGTTGCACTTGAAGAAGAACTTTTTGACATTATTCCCAAGGTAATAACTGATGAAAACAATGCTCAAATGGACCAGTTGCCCACATATCAAGAAATCAAAGATGTTGTCTTCTCAATGGATCAAAATAGCTCTCCTGGACCTGATGGGTTTCCAGGTAGCTTTTATAGGTTCTCTTGGAGTATAATTGGTAAAGATTTGATAGAAGCATTACAATTCTGTTGGAGGTGCAGATTCATTCCAAAAGGGATGAATTCCAGTTTTTTATTATTGTTACCTAAGATTCCAGGAGCTAAAAGAACTGAGCAATTCAGACCAATTGGTTTATCTAATTTTTGCTTTAAAATCATTACAAGGATCATCACTAAAAGAATGCATAGAGTGTTGCATAAGGTGATATCTAGTCAACAAGGTGCCTTTATAAAGGGAATAAATATTCAAGAAAAAATTGTTCTAGCTTCTGAACTTGTAAATGAGTTGGATACATAGAGAAGAGGAGGTAATGTTGGTTTAAAGCTAGACATAACACAAGCTTTTGATTCAATGAGCTGGGAATTCATCTTCAAAACTCTCAAACACTTTGGTTTCTCTGAAGTGGGCATAAATTGGTTGAAGATTATTTTTGAGTCTGCAAGAATTTCAGTTCTAGTAAATGGGGGGCCTTTTGGTTTCTTTGATGTAAGAAGAGGGCTCAGACAAGGAGACCCACTTTCTCCCATCTTGTTTGTGATTGCAGAAGAGGTTTTAAGTAGATAACAAAAATGGTTCAAGAAGGAACAATAAAGGCAATGGTGAACAGAAATGGTTGTCAGCCATCTCATTTGATGTTTGCTGATGACATTTTTATATTTTGCAATGGGCATAAAAGATATTTGGATAATCTAATGAAACTATTAATGAGATATCAAACATCTTCAGGGCAGACAGTAAATAAAGCAAAAAGTAAGTGTTTTGTTGGTGGAGTTATAGATAATAGAAGACATGCTATAGCTAAAAATCTACAAATGGAGATTTCTGAATTCCCAGACAAATACTTGGGAGTAATGTTGATACCTGGAAGAGTGAAATCTGTTCATCTTTGGGGAATGGTAGAAATGTTATAGAAGCAATTGGCGGGTTGGATTGGAAAACTTCTTGATTTCTCTGCCAGACTGACATTGGTTAAGTTTGTGCTCTGCAGTATACCTCTTTACACCATGTCATTATATAAGTGGCCTAAAACAGTGATAAAAGAATGTGAGAGGATGATAAGAAATTTTTTATGGACAGGTGATCCATCTGTGAAGAATCTAGTAACAGTTAAATGGGAAGAAGTAAATGCACATCTTGATGAAGGAGGACTGGGTTTAAGAAGGTTAGAAGTGATGAATAAGGCTTTACTTCTAAAATTACTTTGGAAAATTGAAAATGAAGATGAGGAATGGACTAGATATATGAAAGCAAAGTATAAGAACAAGAATAGTGAATGGATAACTTGTTACAAAAAATCTTCAATATGGCCTGGCTTGAAGTGGGTAATAAATGAGCTCAAAGAAGGGAGTAGATGGCTGGTGGGGAATGGAAAGAATCTGTCAGTTTGGGAAGATAAATGGGTGAAATATTATGCACTCTTAGATCATTATACTTCTGATCCATTTATACAACAACAAAAGGAAATGAAAGTTTGTGATCTAATAACAAATGGTGAATGGAATGTAGCATAAATGAAGAAATATTTTGAACAAAATGAGCTACCAGCAATAGGGGGAGGAAGTGATAAGAGGATATGGGATGCTGACTTAACTGGTAAATTTTCAATTGCAAATGCAGTGCAACATATAAGAGTGAAGTATCAGAAAGTTCATTGGGCTAAATATGTGTGGGGACCTTATATACATCCTTATACATCTTGCAAATGTTTGGAAGATACTCAGAGGAGCTTGTGCAACTGAAGAGAGTGTAAGGAAGAAAGGGTTTGATACAGTTTCCAAATGTTACTTATGTGGAAACGGTCAAGCCAATATGGATCATATTCTGTGGGAATGTTCATTCAGTAAGGAAATTTGGAGTTGGCTGGGAGGTATGTTTACTATTAATGCTCCTTCAAATTTTGATGAGTTACTAGCTTGTGTTAAAAATCCAAGTTCTGCAGTCAGACAGATATGGTACATAAGTTCATTTTCAGTGATGGGGGAATTGTGGATAACAAGAAACTTGAAGTTGCATGAAAATATTGATCCCAGCATTATGAAGTTCAAGAACAAAATTCTAAGTTTTACAAAGGAATGTGGAGTCAGGGTAAAGGGATTTATGAAGAATAGTATGTATGATCTTAACATTATTGTGAATTTTGGTATAAAGGGAATAAAGAGAAAATGTGCTGCTGTGAAAGAAGTATTTTTCAAGCTTCCACAAGTTAACAAAACTCTAATATGTTGTGATGGTGTTGCAAAAGGCAATCCAGGAGCTGCAGGTATTGGCTTTATTGCAAGAGCAAATGATGGAGCATGCTTAGGAGCTGGTAGTGGAGGATTGGGTACTGCAACAAACTACATTGCAGAGGTAATGGCACTGATAACAGCTGGAGAGTGGGCTGTGAATAAACAGTTACTTGATATATGTTTCAGCTTAGATTCTAAAGTCGTTATATTGGCTTTCACAAGTGGAAGAATACCTTGGATAGTAAAGAATAGATGGAAGAAAATAATTGAATCTTTGAGAAGTGTTACTTTCAGACATGCATATAGGGAAATAAACTTCTCAGTTGATCATCTTGCAAAAGATGGAACAAATCTTGGCAGAGGAGTAATAATACTTTATGAGGGAAGACCAGATTCTTTGAGCAATATGGAACAGGAAGATGCACATTACTTCAGATTTACCTGAAAAAAGTTTATAGTCCTGTTTTTATTCTTTCAGTTTTGTTTTTGTATTCATTTCAATTTTGTCTTGGCCTGTCAAGACTAACTGTTTTCTAAACTTTGTGTTCTTATTTGGTAATAAAAAATTTATGATTGAGAAAAAAAAGAAGAAGAACAATAAAACTCGTCGAACTCCAATGCAAGAGGATCCACAAAAAGGTAACATTAAAACTCATACTTCATATATTTATACTAAGCATTGTTATTATTGTGGTAATAAAGGACACTTGCAATGGGGATGCAAAGTTCGTAAGATGCAAGATGCACTTTCTTTTGTATCAAACGAATTGGCTAAGTTTGCTCCTCATAAGAACTCAGATCGTTATTGTCCTAAGTTTAGGCAAAAGAATTATCATGATGATAGTTCAAATTTTGCATATTACTCGACAAGGTGGTTTCATAAAAGACCAATTATAGAAAGAGAGATGACTTTTTAAATGCAAAAACAAGATCTGATGTTCCAAATTGGAGAAAGGGTGTTTCGCAAAATATTCAAAAGGACAATGATCCTAATGGTATGAAGGAGAAAGGTGCTCCTGCGAAACCCAACTCTAAATGGGTCCCGAAGTCCTCCATAGCCAAGAAGGGACCAAAAGTTAGTCACAAGAATGACTCTCAGCTGTTAATTGTTGGTGATAATAATTACAAGAGTATTCTTGAAAGACTAAAGAAAGACATCATGTCTGAAATCTCTTGTACTAGTGAACGTTGTGATTATGACACTCTTTATCACAAGTCAAAGAAAAAAAACAAGAGATGGAACAAGAGAAAACAAACCAAGCAAGAGGTCAAGAATGATGATTTTGTCTTAGTCACTCGTGACGAACAAGACAAGGATCAACTCAACACAACCTAGTTGTGTTGGAATGTACATGCTCACCTTTGTGCTCAATCTTATGAAGGATGAGAAAGCAAATGAAACTTAGCACATGATCGCTCGGTTATTATATGACTAATTAACATCTTTAGGGAGATTGCTTTTCTTCTATACTCATACCTTATCTATCTATATTTGTTTTTATAGAAACGGTAATTTTGAGGTTATGATGTTGATATCTACTGATCATATATGTGTAGCTCTTGTTTTTACGGTTAAAACGAGCCAAAAATTACTGAATTCGGACTTCATATGCAAAAGTTATGCCAAAAAACAGTTAAGTATTGTGATCCTTCACTAGCTACACATGGGTACCAATCCTAGTGAGAGGTGCAATACGAAGGAGTATAAAACTGTTTTGCCTATAACTTCTTCGTCCGAACTCGGAATGACCTCATTCTTTTTGCGTTGGTTTCGCAATTCAATTACCTACAAGATTGAGGTAATTTCAATACTTGATTTTATGTTGAATATTTGTGGTGTATTGCAAATTGATTTATGAGATGTATGATTTCGGTTTTACTACCTTGATATTCGATCTCATAATGTTGTGATCCCTTATGGTTTGGGTGACTTTTTGATTTAGCAGAATTAAGTTCTAGCCCATGTTGGTAGGCTTTATCAAAGGATCATGAGGGGTTCTAATAGAAATAATATGTGAAAAAGTCGCAATATGTTGAATTGGTTTTGGTTTAGCATAAAAGCATATGTGTTTCGGGGGTTTTCAACTTTTGCTTGCAATAGTTAAAAACCGGTTTTCAACCTTTATCTGGTAAAGGTTGGTTGTTGTTATTCTTTTGTTTTGCATAAGGATGACAACATAATGATATTTCGATATCAATTCTCCCCGGAAGAAGATGCTAACATATTGGAGAAGTGGATGCGAAATTTGAGGTAACAATGTTGTTAGTTAATTGTTTTCCTATTTAAGAAAATCCTGATTTTTATTTCATATATTTATTGCTTTTGCTTAACAAAATTACGGTACAATTGATGTTTTATTCCATGATGTGTGTATGGATGTGTGTGTGATTCAATTGTTTCCGGTTAAGAAAAACTATTGTTATCTTGCTTTATTGTGTGGTATCAATTGTTTAGGCTTACAAAATTTCGGTGCAACTGCGGTGCTATAATGTCTATGTTGTTTCAATTGCGTCCGGTTGAGGTGAATAATTATGCAAGTTGATTTATTTGGTTTGTATGAATTGTTTATGGCTTAACGAAAGAAAAGGTTTACGGGATGAGTTGTTTAGTCCAATTCGATTCCGGATAAGAGAAACTAAGGTTATCTTATTTAGACTTATCAAAGTGGGGGTTTCGGTTATTCAAGTCTAATCGAATTCCTTAACAAGAAATACTAGTTAACTAACCTAGTACTTGTCTTGTTTAAAAGTGAAAGGTCTAAGTTATATGGATAATTAGAGCCTGATGATAAAAATAGAGTTATCTTTATTTTGGTCTTATTGAACGAAGCGGTTGTATTTGTACAATAGGTTTAGCAAAGGAACTAAGGTGCTTAGTTGATTTTTGGTTTGCTAAACTAAATTGGGAAAATTGCTTCGGGCAATTATTTCCTTGATAACATATCAAAAAAAAATTACTTTGTAGTTTCGGTTTTGATACTGGTTATCAAAAATGGTGTGTGGAACCCTCGTGCTTAAATCTATAGGTTTGCAAGTCTATTTTGAGATTTGTAAGATTCTTTTTGGTTTGTCCTTTATTTTTTCGTTTCTTTGTCATTTTGTGACAAAGAGGGGGAGAAATATATGGAGTAAACAAGTGATACTGGCATTGATTTTATATTGATTGGTATCACTAAGGAAAAGGACAATTGTGCTTAAACGTTTATCTAACGAAAGAGGAAAAGCATAGACTAAGGGGGAGTAGCATATCATATTAATTGGTATAACAAAGACATACAGATTGATGAAATCTACCTATCTCACCTTTAGGGGGAGTATTAGCTTTGTTATTATAATGTCAACAACGACATTTAAGGATTGAATGTATACAAGTTATTGTGTTGTTGAATTCGGGAATCAAGCGTATGTGTAATGAATTCTTGTAATTTATTTATCCATATGATTGTAAGAGTTTTGTCACTAAAATTGACAAAGGGGGAGATTGTTAGAGCATAGATCGGTTCAACCCACCAAGCGTTGGTATGTCAAGTTTGGTTGTCATATTTTAGTGAATCAAAACTCATTTTAAGAGTCGCTTGATTATGTACTAGAGTCAACTTCGTATAGGTTAGCTTGAAATTATTAGGATATGAGACATTACAAGTATTGCGAAGACTTGAAGAAGTGAAGAAGTAAGAAGCTACAACGACAACATCATCCTTCCACTTGAGTTTAGTGATATTTGACTTGAACTGTTTCATTCACTAACGTATCTTTCAAGTCGTGCATATTGAAAACAAAACTACGAAGCATGAACACTCTAGATAGACATAGTATTAAGGAATACAATACGAGGTTTATTTCTTAACCATTAAACTTTGTAGATAAGACATCGACATAATCGTTTGAATGCTATTGTGATTATGTATTGGTATGAGGTGAGGATTTCATCCTAGGAAACAATGTTTATACATGTGTTTTAAGGAAGTAAGTTCATAAACTTGTTTATGAATCGAAAAGAAAATCGCCAGGCGTTATTGGTATTGTTATTCATTGCATATCTTGTGAACAACCAATATGTGTGATTTAGTATAACCGCTCAATACTTGTTTGTGTTCTTGGTAAAACTATTCACAAAGGCCTGACTTATGTATTGGTATGACTTTTATTAGTGAAACCGATCTTAAGTAATCACCTGAGATGTTATGATCGAGTTTGTGATTTGTGTATGGCCAACTCTGGGTAAAGGGGAACCGATCCTATGAAGAGGTGCAACACATCACAAAGGGGAATCGATCCTTGTATGAATTGCAGCAAGTTTTTAGCAGAAAGGGGAACCGATCCTATGGACATGTGTGTTAGAGCATTGCTCTGTCGAACTCGCATGCGTTGCTATCTCAAGCATGTTTGTCAATGTTAGTGATCAAAACTATAAGTCTTGATTTCTAGCCTATGTATCTAAAGGTCTCGGACTAGGATAGAAAGTGTAGTTGAGCTCAGAACTCCATGGCAATCATCATACAAGACGAATGACTACTCGAGGAACCGGTGGAACTTCATCGACTAAAAGGTATGTGGAGACTTGAACTTATCTGTCACTCAAAGGTCTATTTACTCTATCTCCTACTCTTGAGACAAAAGTCGTTTAGACGTATAAACTTTCATAATACACATTTGCTATTTTGAGCCGAGTTTAACTCGCCTATCTATTTCTCGAAATATGTGTTGGTAAGCTTTCGCTTTCACCGAATTCATCTATACCATGTGAAGAAAGTTATGATATGTTTCAATCACTTTGAAAATTGCTCTGACAAAAAATGGTCTGTGAATAACGGCTATATAACATTCTCTGAGAATGTTTCAATGATTGAAATGAGAGTTTAGAATACATAACCATTTGTAGGATATAAGCATTGTTGTGGAAACACATATATGTATAAGTTCTTATTCCTTGAACCAAAGTTTGCGAACTTTGTTGATCAAGAGAAATGGAAGTGGCGCAAGCCAAGTCCGCGAACTGGCGGAAGTTCTCACCCGAGAATTTCTGCTGGAGTTTGTGTACTCCTTCCATGAGCTTAAGTCCGTGAACCCAGTCTGCGAACTTGAGTAGATTATATCTAAAACGGGTTGTTCTTGAACTAATGTTTATATAAACTAAGGAATGCTTTTGCAAACCGTGGCTATAAAGTTCATGAACCGATTCGAGTGAATCAAACCGTTTTTGCTTCGATTGTGTCTTGTGTAGTTACATAAGATCTAAGCAATTGAACAACTCTATAACTAGTTCATTTGAGTCATTTGAACTAGTTATGGTGAAGAAGAATATGGTTGATATGAACCAACAAATGGTCATATGGCTAACCATTTGGTTGACTATTGTTGAACCAACAAATGTTAATGTTTGGGTACGGTTCATAAACCCAAAATTGAACATTTCATTTGTGTGTAACAATCTAAGTTTTCGATCCAACCGTTGAGAAATATTAGCTTGAATCTAATCAGGTTTTCATCTAACGGTGAATATTGAATGCTTTGTTACTAAGCTAACATTGATTGCAAACTATGATTTGAAAGACTGTAAGGGAGAACTCTAGCAACTGGGAAACCTAATCCCCACACTTTACGTGTGATACTAGTTTGCTAAGCTAGAGTCGATTCTCCTTTAACCTTTGGTTTTCTTCTTCTAAAACCAGGTTAACGACTTAAAGACTTCATTGGGATTGTGAAGCCAGACCGATACTACTTTTCTTGTAGTTGTAAGATTTGATCTTGTTGTTTCTATCGTACGAGTACAATTGAAATAATTGGCTTGAGATTTATATCTCCGATAGGCAAGATAGAAAAGAAATCACAAACACTTCATCTCATCGTTTGTGATTCTGCAATATCTTTTTTCGCTGCGTCGATTAAGATTATTGTGAGGTGATCAATAATACTAGGATGTTCTTCGGGAATATAAGTCCGGGTTATTGATTGGTTCCTGTTCACCTTGGTTTATCAAAAGACGGAACAAAACTCATAGGTTTATTCGTGGGAGACGGATTTATCTATTACTATAGACTTTTCTGTGTGATACAGATTTGTTTATTTAAGTCTTCGACTTTGGGTCGTAGCAACTCTTAGTTGTGGGTGAGATCAGCTAAGGGAATCAAGTATGTAGCATCCTGGTGGGATCAGAAGCGTAGGAGCATAACTGTACCTTGGATCAGTGTGAGATTGATTGGGGTTCAACTACAGTCCAGACCGAAGTTAATTTGGAGTAGGCTAGAGTCTGTAGCGGCTTAATACGGTGTGTGTTCAATCTGGACTAGGTCCCGGGGTTTTTCTCGCATTTGCGGTTTCCTCGTTAACAAAATTCTGGTGTCTGTGTTATTTTTATTCCGCATTATATTTGTTTATATAATTGAAATATCACAGGTTGTGCGTTGTTCAATCAATTAGAATATCCGACCTTTTGGTTGTTGATTTAAATTGATTGACACTTGGATATTGGTCTTTGGTACCATCCAAGTTATCTCTCTTTGATAAAGACTCACAAATTTATATTTGCTTGAGTAAAGATCAAATCGAGAGATTGAGATATAAACTCGTTGATATACTTTTTATCTAGATTGAGTCTGACTATCTAGTTGATTCTCTAGAACGTATATTGGAGTTTGTCCATACATATTGCTAAGAGAAATATTGGGTGTGGTTGTTAGACCCCCGCTTTTTCAATTGGTATCAAAGCAGGCAAACACATTTAAGACCTTATAAGTCTGTGTTTGTAGCGATCTGACTCTATGGACAGAGGTGCTATCTATATTAACGTACCACCAATCTTCGATGGCTCTAATTACTTATGGTGGAAAATTGCTATGCGAGATTTTCTTCAAGGCGTGATTTTCAATCATGGGTATATGTTGTTAATGGCTATGATCCTCCCGTCGTGGTAGTTGGTGATGTAAACGTTCCTAAGAATATTGGTGAATACACCCCTGCTGAGGTACTTGTTGCAATGCAAAATTCCGACGGTTTGAATGCCATCATACATGCCATTACCCCAAATCTTCAGCACCATGTGACAAACTGCACTAAGTCGCAAGAAGCTTGGGATATCTTAGAAACCGTTTTTGAAGGTAATACTAGTGAAAAGGAAGCTAGGCTTCAAAACCTTAATTCTGATTGGAAAAACCTTCGTATGGCAGATGAAGAAACATTTGATGAGTTTAATCACAAAGTGTCTGAAATTGTTAATGCATCTTTTGCATTGGGTAAGACTATTCATGAAAAGGACATTGTGATGAAAATTCTCAGATCGCTGCCATCCATATACGATTCTAAGAAGCATGCCATCGTTGAGGGAAATAACCTTGATAATCTCTCCAGAAATACGCTGGTTGGGAAGCTTAAGATCTTTGATCATGAACATTCATCCAAGACTAAGGATGTTGCGTTCAAAGCACTAAAGTACACTAAATTACTTGATAAAAGTAAAAAAGTGTATATCTCTGAAGATGATCACTCTGAGACAGATTCATCGATGAAGATCTTGACAAATCGCCTCAATGATCACAAGACAGTTTAGGGATCTTCTGCTGAAGAGAAGTAAACGGTTCTCCGAGAGATAATCCTAAGGCATCACCAAACCTCATAATCGTATTCCTCCTAAAAATAGGGATATTGATGAAACTGATGACGAGGATATGCCTCGGTGCTTTAAGTGTAAAGGATTTGGTCATTTTGCAAACGAGTGCCCAAATCGTAGAAAATACACTGGGAACAAAGGTCTTGCTGCAACTCTTGATGAAATGTCTGACAACTCTAATGAAGACGAGAAATCAAGTGTTGCACTTCTTGGTGAAAGTATTGATTTTGATAATTGTAGCAATACATACATCAATCTTAATATTCTTTCAAAAGATAATCCAACTATTCTGGAAGATAAAGTTGATCCATACTTTGGAAACTCTGTTTATAATGTTTCAGGTTCCACTATGTGCCTAGCTGCTTGCACATCTCAAAAGCCTGATTTTTATCCTAGATTGACGTGTTCGTATTGTTCTCAAAGGGGTCATGAACTTTCAAGGTGTTACAAGTACAAACACCAACTAAGGCACGTCAACAAACTTCAACGAAGAGCAAATCATTTAACAAGGAAGCTTAAACTTGCTCAGAAGACCGCTGAGGTATGTAGGATTTTATCTTCATCTAAGAAGTTAGTTTCCAAGGACAAACCAAGACCATTAGAGAATGAAGTATGGTCAATTCGGTTTGATAGACAGAAGTCTGAGGATTCCTCATATGAGGAAAATGGTGGACAAATTGTTGTTCACCGCAACGCAATTTAATTGTGTTGATTGATGAAAATCTTGTCTCATGTGCCTGATCAAAGAGACAATGATTTTGTACCTCACAGGCTTTAGGAAAAGTTTGTTTTTCTTAGTTTTGATTTTGTGTCTGTCAAACAAAAATAAAGGGTACTATCGACAATTCTACTCTTCATAGCGTTGAGAGTGGTCGTGTACGAACTTGTTAAAGGTTTTGAAACCCTACATTCCTTTTCCTTCTTTGAAACTCCTTTTTATCCCAAGACTACTTGTTGAGTTTGTGATTTCCTCTCACAAACCCATACGCCTATAGATGCTCCAAGTGCTCTGTCTTCTGATAGAAAGGATGTTAATATGATTGTCAAGCCATCAATCATGAAGGAAAACGAAAATCTCCGTTAGCTCCAACACTGAAAAGAAAAAGAAGGAATGTGAGGAAGCCAAGAGCCGTTCCTTCAAACTCTCAAAAGTTTTCTGATGTTCTTGAAGTGTTGAAAGAGATGCGAAAGGAGATTCAACAAATAAAGGCTTTTGTATTTAAGACTCATGAGATTAGAAGGCCATGGTTCGACATCATCAGCCAAGAAGGTTTATTGATATAAACTCTTACCTTAATGAACCTTATGTCCCAATGGCTATTGACGACAAGGAGTTCGGGGACGATAAAGAATTCTTCAAAGGTCTTAACATCTAGTAAATCTTCTATTTTTCTGTTTTTGTTAGAAGAATAACTAGAGTTTGGAATAGCCATTATTGTGATTACACATAGCTATGTCCAACATTCTCATATTCTTGTTTTAGATTTATTGGTTTAAATTCTAAACTTGTTTGGAAGATGATTTTTGCAGTATTAATCTTTATGGTTTTATATATTGCAATTGTTTATGGGATATGTGTGGTTGCGTCCATGAACTATGATTATCCCATATCTTGTCAAAAGTAAAGTCTTTCGTAAGTCGATATTCTTATATTGATAAAGGAATGAATGGACTTTTGACAAATACAAAAGTTAAGCCTATATTGTCATTTATTGATGGAAGATAGGTTAAAATCTTTTGTTTTCAAGGATTATGTCTATTGTATGTCATGGTGCAAATTGTGATGGAAAATAGAATGAATCCTTGTGTATTCCGCAATAATTGATCTTCCCTTATCCATATTTTTTGTGTAATACTGTGAGGCTCCGTAATGTGTCTTATGTTTAGCACTAAAACAATCAAAGTTGATTATTTTCATGATTAGCTTTGTTGTTGTTCCATAAGGTACTTTATGACGAGCATATTGAATTAAATTAATCATCTTGTTTGGTTATTTAGTTATGACTCCATAAGTTTTCTTATGTTTGAGCACTTTTTATTGGGTTGGTTATTTTCATGATTAACTTAGTCATTGCTCCATAGATTCTCTTATGTGAGTATGGCCAATTAAATTGATTACTCTTTGTGATTAGTTTGATTGTGTATTTCGATTAAATTAATCATGGGTTCTCTTGTGGTTAATTTAATTGAGTATTTTGGATTCAAATTCATACTTGTATGTGATTTGTTATGGCCAAAGAAATCCTTCTTTTCCTTCGAAATTAAGGTCTCTCTTGTTGTTCTTTCGGGAATGACATATTAAGGGGGAGAATTCTTTTTGAACTTGTGCTTAATTGCCATATCTTTGTGGGGAATGCGGCTGTTGAATATTATAGGGGTTATCTTGTATCTTTAAAACTCCTTGATGAATGCATTTAGCTTCGGCTTTATGATTGCATCTAAATAAGATGATGTGTGTTTGTTTTTGGTCATGAAATGTCTCTTTCGGAAATTTCATTAGGATCCCGTTCTTGTACCTTTGCCAATTTTATTGACAAAAAGGGGAGAATTAATATGTAGTTCACACTACAAATACATATGGTTTTCGGATCATTATGTAAGGGGCAATGGTTTCCATGTGAGATTGAGTATTGACTAAGGGGGAGTGACACATATCACCATAGTATTGTTGTTGAATTTGTGATACAATTGAACTTTGACGCTGTGTAATGATACTATGACACTGTATAACAAGGATTGAGAACTCTTGTTTTCTTATTATTATAGCTACGGATTTTCAACAACGATGATGCTAAACTTACAACCTTTGGGATCATTGGAGTACTTGGAAGTGACGAAGATTTCGAGTAATGTTGAAGATTAGACATGTGGAATAGGAGCTACAAAAGTTAATTTATTTAGTTTTTGTATTCCATATGTATTAATAGTTTTGCCACTAAAATTGACAAAGGGGGACATTGTTAGAGCATTGCTCGGTCGAACTCGCATGCGTTGCTATCTCAAGCATGTTTGTCAATGTTAGTGATCAAAACTATAAGTCTTGATTTCTAGCCTATGTAGCTAAAGGTCTCGGACTAGGATAGAAAGTGTAGTTGAGCTCAAGAACTCCATGGTAATCATCATACAAGACGAAGGACTACTCGAGGAACCGGTGGAACTTCATCGACTAAAAGGTATATGGAGACTTGAACTTATCTGTCACTTAAAATTTTATTTACTCTATATCCTACTCTTGAGACAAAATTCGTTTAGACGTATAGACTTTCATTATACACATTTGCTATTTCGAGCCGAGTTTAACTCGCCTATCTATTTCTCGAAATATGTGTTGGTAAGCTTTCGCTTTAACCGAATTCATCTTTACCTAGTGACGAAAGTCATGATATGTTTCAATCACTTTGAAAATTGCTCCGACGAAAAATGGTATGTGAATAACGGCTATATAACGTTCTCTAAGAATGTTTCAATGATTGAAATGAGAGTTTAGATTAGATAACTATTAGAGTTTAGATTACATAACCATTGGTAGGATATAAGCATTGTTGTGGAAACACATATATGTATAAGTCCTTATTCCTTGAACCAAAGTTTGCGAACTTTGTTCATCAAGAGAAATGGAAGTGGCGCAAGCCAAGTCCGCGAACTGGTGGAAGTTCTCACCCGAGAATTTCTGCTTGAGTTTGTGTACTCCTTCCATGAGCTTAAGTCCGCGAAACCAGTCCACGAACTTGAGTAGGTTATATCTAAAACCGGTTTTTCTTGAACTAATGTTTATATAAACTAAGGAATGCTTTTGCAAACCGTGGCTATAAAGTTCATGAACCGATTCGAGTGAATCAAATCGTTTTTGCTTCGATTGTGTCTTGTGTAGTTACATAAGATATAAGCAATTGAACAACTCTCTAACTAGTTCATTTGAGTCATTTGAACTAGTTATGGTGAAGAAGAATATGGTTGATATGAGAGTGATCGTATGGCTAACCATTTGGTTGACTATTATTGAACCAACAAATGTTAATGTTTGGGTACGGTTCATAAACCCAAAATTGAACATTTCATTTGTGTGTAACAAGCTAAGTTTTCAATCCAACGGTTGAGAAATATTAGCTTGAATCTAATCAGATTTTCATCTAACGGTGGATATTGAATGCTTTGTTACTAAGCTAAAATTGATTGCAAACCCTGATTTGAAAGACTATATAAGGGAGAACTCTAGCAATTGGGAAACCTAATCCCCACACTTTACGTGTGATACTAGTTTGCTAAGATAGAGTCGATTCTCCTTTAACCTTTGGTTTTCTTCTTCTAAACCCAGGTTAACGACTTAAAGACTTCATTGGGATTGTGAAGCCAGACCGATACTACTTTTCTTGTAGTTGTAAGATTTGATCTTGTTGTTTCTATCGTACGAGTACAATTAAAATAATTGGCTTGAGATTTATATCTCCGATAGGCAAGATAGAAAAGAAATCACAAACACTTCGTTTCATCGTTTGTGATTCCGCAATATCTTTTTTCGCTGCGTCGATTAAGATTATTGTGAGGTGATCAATAATACTAGGCTGTTCTTCGGGAATATAAGTCCGGGTTATTGATTGGTTCATGTTCACCTTGGTTTATCAAAAGACGGAACAAAACTCATAGGTTTATTCGTGGGAGACGGATTTATCTATTACTATAGACTTTTATGTGTGATACAGATTTGTTTATTTAAGTCTTCGACTTTGGGTCGTAGCAACTCTTAGTTGTGGGTGAGATCAGCTAAGGGAATCAAGTACGTAGCATCCTATTGGGATCAGAGGCGTAGGAGCATAATTGTACCTTGGATCAGTGTGAGATTGATTGGGGTTCAACTACAGGTCCGGACCAAGTTAATTTGGAGTAGGCTAGAGTCTCAGAATGGCTTAATACGGTGTGTGTTCAATCTGGACTAGGTCCCAGGGTTTTTCCATTTGAGGTTTCCTCGTTAACAAAATTCTGGTGGCTGTGTTATTTCTATTCCGCATTATATTTGTTTATATAATTGAAATATCACAGGTTGTGCGTTGTTCAATCAATTAGAATATCCAACCTTTTGGTTGTTGATTTAAATTGATTGACACTTGGATATTTGTCTTTGGTGCCATCCAAGTTATCTCTCTTTGATAAAAACTCGCAGATTTCTATTTGCTTGAGTAAAGATCAAATCGAGAGATTGAGATATAAATTTGTTAATTTACTTTTTATCTAGATTGAGTCTGACTGTCTAGTTGATTCTCTAGAAAGTATATTGGAGTTTGTCCATACAGATTGCTAAGCGAAATATTGGGTGTGGTCGTTAGACCCCGGCTTTTTCAATGTGCAACACGTTTTTAGGCAAAGGGGAACCGATTCTATGGACATGTGCAACACATATAAGTTAGATACCATATATATGTGGGGAACCGATCCTAGTACCTAGTCAACCGATCCTAGTACCTAGTCAACCGATCCTAGTACCGAATTTTGGGAAGCTAGTGTGACTATGTACAATACTCATATGGAGGTAGAACCGAAACTTGTTTTGGTAGAACCGTGAAACCCATGATTTGTGATTGAGTGTTTCTTGATCAATCGCATAGTTCTTGAAAGTAAGATGAACCAATTATATACTTGTTTGGAAGTGTGGCAAATCGGTTTCAAGGTTGTAAGTATGAAAGAGGACTTACAAAGTAAGGATGTCGACATACTTTGAACACGTGCAGTAATGTTTATCTTTTATTGGTCAAAGTTATTCCTTAATAGCTACAGGAAGGAAATCCCAGGATCGAAACATAAATAAGTTAAGAATCTTTTATTTAAGGTTTTTAATTTTATTTTAGGAAAACGAGAATTAGTAATGTGCATTTACTAGTTGAGATTTTCCAAAGAGATTTTCGGTCAATATTTTGGATAGAGCATTTCCAGGAATTATGAAAACCGAATTTGGAATATATTGAATATCTTTGAGAATATTTTCGGTTTGGGAAATTCCTTGGTGTCCAAACTTCCTTGTCTATAAATAATTGAAGTTTGCATTTCTAGCAAACTAATCCTTCGTAATAGCAAACTTCCTCGGTTGTGTTGTTACTGGTGTAGCCGCCTATTCGGAGAGGAGAGTAACCTAATTAGGCGAAATCTCTTACGGCCGCTCAGTTTAAAGTCTTCTTTGGGATTGAGAAGCTCTATTAGTACCGTTGGTGGGAAACTAGATAATTGTGGTTTATCTTGTGTTTTCGATTGATTAGATTGATTAACGGTGGTTGAACTTTGATTGCACCTAGTTTGTTTATGCTTGAGAATCTTCTCTACTGATATAAGATTCACTCAAACTAGATCGAAGTTTCAACAGGGATCTTTAGACTGTTGTTAGTTTTAAAGACGATCTTGTGATAATCCATTGTTAACAGACTCCGTTCTGTGAGTGATTGATCACAAGAGATTCAAGTTGTTGTGTGCAGGTGTTTATTGAAGATCTAAGAAGATTTCAAGACAAAGAAATATTGAAGATTTCTGATTTGGGGTTCATAATCTTTGGTGTGCACAGTACTTGTTTCGGTATAAGAGGATCCAACTATAATCGGTTTATCCTTGTGATAGATTGGATTGATTAGTTGTGTAGATCGGCATCAATACAATTCTTTGTGATTAAAAGTATTGATTGCAAAATCTTAACAATTACCTTTGGTAGTTGATCATAAGATAGATCTTAAGAACCTGACGAAGGAGTTTATTGAGATAAACAGAAGAGCCTTTGTCGAACTCACATCACTTGGTTGAAGAGAGTTGCTACCAAACATATTTGTTGTTCCTTTACTGTTTGGAATACTAACCAAAGGAATTGTTCCAAGTACGTGACTTATTCATAAGTTGGAGGCGTGGGAATACAGACGGAACTAGGTGAACTATAGGTTTAGTTGCTTGGTCTCAACTATACGAAGTTGGTTTAATTTTGTATAGCGGATTAATCCTGAGAGTATTCAATTCTGGACAAGGTCCCGGGGTTTTTCTGCATTTGCGGTTTCCTTGTTAACAAAATCTTGCTGTGTCATTTACTTTTATTTTCCGCATTATAATTGTTTTATTATAATTAAAGTAAATTACACAAACGTTAATTCCTATTTACTTGATAAGCAATCCTATTGTGTTTGGTTAAGTCCAAACCTTTTTATCAAGTAAACATACTTCGTTGTTGTATTGTCTCGATCTCGTATCCATAGACGATCACACGAAGTGTGAACCGATTAGTTGCATTGTCTCGACTCTGTCCATAGACAATCACTTTCGGAAAAAGGACTTATAGGTAGGAAAAGTTTTAGCTTGAGGTTTATTTGGGTACCCTCGCCTTTTCAATTCTTCAGGATTGTAGATCCGAAGACTTGATTAACATCTGATGCAGGAACACATAAATACAGAAGATTACATAAATATAAGATAAAACATTCAAATTTAATCATTCTCCAGGATTGTAGATCCGAAGACTTGATCAACATATGATGCAGGAACATCTCGATGATAAAAAACTCCATTGATAAAGTTATATTTCATCGGGATTGTAGGGCTCATAACTTGCTTTCAAAGGCTGATAACATTCATAATGAGGAAAATTGTTGCCTATCTGGTTAAGATAGTCTAAACGAGCAACACTTTGCTGAAATTTTAAAAAAGAAACATAACTTAAAATAGTTAAAATTTAGGAAATAAAAGAAATTTGTTATAAAATTCTTACCCTTTGTTCATATGACATTTCCGGATTACGTATGTTAACTTCGGTCTGAATCGTGACAAAAGTGACGACCTCCTTGTTGATAACGCTGAACCTAGTTTTCAGACCTCCTTTGTTTCTCGCATTTGGATTTCCGAATATGTTATCAAAAATTTCAAATGCATTCTTCCAGAACTGGTTGCTAGTGGCTTGAACTGTGTTCAAAATATTGTTTGTTGCTTCAATCCATGCTTGCACAAGAGCAACATTTTCATCTTTGTTGAATCACACTTTTTTAAAACTAAATAGAATAGAATGTTTGGATAGCTTCGTTGGGAAAATGATTTGCTATATATAGAGATATGATGAGAGCATATAGAATTCAAAAAAAAAACCTAACCGCTATACAGTGAAAATGACCAGTACATATATATATAAAAAAAACTAGTCGTTATACATTGAAAATGACTAGTACATATAAAATATAAAAATAGTCGTTAAAAGGTTAAAAAACTAGCCATTTTGATTAAAAAAAGTCGCTATGAAATTTGAAAATTTTTCCTTTCAATTATTTTGATTATACGGATCCGGCATATGCAACCATGGATCTTGTTCATTACCCTGATCTTGGAACATTGTTGTACTTTGATTGAGTTTTTCTGACACATTATAAGGATGGTAGACAAAATCTTTTTGACTGTTTGGAACAAAAGAATCCGACGACGGTCCCGAATCACGAGACTGGACTAGGGTAGATGACTCACATATATGTGGTGGTAGATACTTTCTGACATACCTCTCATGGAAATCTGAACCAGTCGTGACTCTTCTCTATATTCTCTGTATTTATGGTGTTGGTAAGGAAGAGGTGAGATATGGGTTTGTATTTATAGAATTGAACGAGACAACTGCCTCAACCACATTTGGTAGAGTTCAATTTCCCAATAAATGCTAGTAGTATCTTGAGTCGTTAATATTTTACATGTACAACTAAATGACTCTTAGAGTCTCTATATTACGTCAAAAGTTGGACATATAGAACTGAACGACTTTAGAAGAAAACTTGGCAGAATGGTGTATATATATGTTAGTCCGGAGTCGTTAGTTTATGTTGGGAGTCATCAAATGATATTAATGTGTCGGCAATTAACGTTTTAGAAGATTGACGACAC